>PVHT021183669.1:604554-632788 GCA_004024745.2 Catagonus wagneri | reverse complement strand
GCCCTAGACTGGCAAAACCCACAGGGTAACGCCCTAGACTGGCAAAACCCACAGGGTAACGCCCTAGACTGGCAAAACCCACAGGGTAACGCCCTAGACTGGCAAAACCCACAGGGTAACGCCCTAGACTGGCAAAACCACAAGGTCTGGGCAGTGAGCACCCCAGCTGTAGGATCTGCCACCCAGTGTGACGCGGGGGCGGCGGGGCAACCAGAACGACCACTTCAGAAAGCTCTCTGCTACCCGCGGGGAAGGCTGCCCTCGTTACAGCAAAACCGCAACACCCAGAAGGCAGCCCAGCATCTGCCAACAGATGTCTCCCGAGAGTGGACATCCCTTCCCGGCAGCAGGGCAGGGACACCAGCACCGTACCCCAAACCCCCCCATCGAAATGGCTCTGAAGGCAAAAAGCTTTTCTCCCTTTTGGGGGATAATCCGATTGGTAGCAAAACAAACAGATGCAAAGGCACTAAGCACCTGTATTTATCCCACTTTGCATGAATACCCAGATATTCCGATGCAGGAAAATCAACGTGCTTGATTACAAGGTGCTGCTCACTGGGATTATACGAAACACATAGCAATTCGTATTTTGGAAAATTTAATTTATGGTATAAAATAAATATACACAATGCACCACCTTTGTTCTGAAACACACCTGGCCCCACGGGCTCTGGAGGAGGGATAAGGACCTGTCCGGTCCTAAATGGAATCCTTGACAGCCAGGAAAACAAATACACAAGGCGCATGCTCCTAAGAGGATAAACCTCAAAAGCATCATGATGAAAAGACACCTGTATGCCTACGTCCACAGCAGCGTTATGTGCAAAAGCCAGGATGTGGGAACAACCCAAGGCCATCGACACAGGACTGGACAAAGAAGATGTGGTACATGTATACAATGGAATATTACTCGGCCGTGAAAAGAAGGAAATGGCGCCATTTGCGGCAACATGGATGGACCTAGAGATTATCATAACAAGTGAAGTAAGTCAGAGACAGATGTCATATGATATCACTTACAAGGAATTTAAAATACGCGAGAAACCGATCTATGAAACAAAAACCAGACTCGCAGCCACGGAGAAGAGCCCTGTGGTTACCAAGGGGGAGGGGCTGGGGCAGGGACGGACGTGCAAGCGGAGGTGAGCGGAGGTAAGATATTATACAGAAGGACGGCTAGACAAGGGGAGCACCGCGGGAGCACGGGAAACTGTATTCAATGTTCTCTGATAAACCGTAATGGAAAAGAATATTTTTAAAAAGAATGTAAAAAAAAAAAATCACTATTGAGCACTTAAAAAGAAAAAAATCAAGAAAGCCAAAGAAGCAGGTCATCAGAGAACCCAGACACCCAAATCCCACTTACACAAAGTGGGAAGCAGACAAAAGCGAGCTCTGTCTGCCGCAGGGATGCAGGCAGCCAGGAGGGGACCCGGGAGCAGTGCGGGGAGACGGCTCACGGCCAAGGGCCCCGCAGGTCCCCCCACGGCCCCGGGCTCGGGCCAGCACCTCCCTCATGTCTCCAGGACGAGGGAACATAGGACAGAACCTGCCACCGACGGGCAACGTCCACCAGCTTAGTCCGGGCCTGGCCAGCAGGAGACCCCAGCTTGGCCACCCGAGCCGCTCTGGGCAGGAACAGGCAGGGGCTGCGCCAAGCCGCCCCCTCCACTGCGCCTCCGGGCACTTCCGTCCTCCCTCGTCCGCACAGGCACCCACCCCGACCCCTGCTGCTTGAAGAGAAACGTATATCCAGCGGCCTGACCCATCACCCCCCCCACACACCCGCTATCCCCATGGCAACCGCACCTCTCAGGACCACAGGGGTCCGGGCCGCTGTCCGCCACGTCACACACCGTCTGGCTCTCAAGCTGCTCTGCCCTTCCAGGTCAGAGCTGCAGGGCCGCCCCCTCCACGAAGACCTCCAGGGCCACCCGCCCAATCACCCGGACCCCCTGCATCACTCCCGCACACCCTGTCTGCGCCTTCGTGGCATTCTCCCAGTTTGTAAACACTTTTACTTATTTTCTCTTTATTTTTCATTTTTCCTTTTCAGGGCCACACGTGCGGCTTGTGGAAGTCCCCAGGCTAGGGGCGGAATCAGAGCTGCAGCTGCCGGCCTGTGCCACAGCCACGGCCCTGCCAGATCCTTAACCCACTGAGCGAGGCCAGGGATCGAACCCGCGTCCTCATGGTCACTAGTCGGGTTTGTTATCGCTGAGCCACGACGGGAAGTCCTATTTTCTGTCTCTTGAAATGATAAGTAAGTAGAGGAAATATTTGTGTCTGTCTCTGCTGTGAACCTGGCGTCCAGCAGAGCCGTTCCCTGAGCTAACGAACCGCTAAGGGTAAGGATGAGGTCACCGCAGAACAGAGGGGTTGAGTAACTTGCTTAAGGTCGCCCAGCCGGTGATGTGCAGAGCTGGGGTCTGGGGAGGTGGCCTCCTCCGTGCCGCCCTCTCCGGGGCCAGTGCCGCTCCAAACACCCCACTACCCCCCCCCCCAGCTTTGGTGCCCTCACGAGAACCCCAAAGGCCCCGGACAGCTGGGGACGGGACCCCGGACTGCCTCCTGCACGGCCCGCCCTTTCAGCCCGACTGGCGGGTCAGGGGATGCCCACCGAGCCCTCTGCTCACAGGGAGGCCTCCCCCGCAGGGGACACGCGGGGACGCACCTGGACGCTGGTGGCTAAGTGGTGCTGCGCAGATGGAGGTCAGCGCCCGGCAGACAGGCTCGGGGAAGCTGGAAAATTACTCACGCAAATATTTAACCCACGCTGGGGGGGCCTGGCTCCTGTCCCCCCACCCTCAATAAATGTCCCCAGATGACTCGCCCGCCCACGGGGCTGGGGGCTTCAGAGCACCCAGACAGCGAGCACGTCTTGGCTGACCTGAGGGCTCCTGGGGGCCTGTCGTCCCGACCCGACGGCAGCGGTCACGCCCAGAGGAGGGGCAGTGGGGCGGGAGGATGGCGGGGCCTCAGGAAACCCACCGAGGGGCCGGCTCTCCCAGGAGACGGGGCCCCCGCGACCCCGCCCCGGCCTCCCTGCGCCTCTGCCCAGTCTGGACGCAGCGACCAGGGCCCCCGACGTGCTCTGCTACTTTCTGCCCTCTGGTTTGGATGGCGAGTCCAGGGGGCCCGGGGCTGCGGGGGGCCTGGGAGAGGTGGTGCCGGCACCGTGGCCTGGGGGCGGGCACTGCGATCACACTCCCGCTGTGGACAAGGACACCGGGCCCGGGAAAGGGCAGTGGTCACTGCGTGAGGACACTGACGATGACACTGGCGGGGGCAGGCGTGCCTCCCTGTGCTGCAGGTGTCACGCTGACTGCCACAGTGAGCAAGTACACAGAATCTAACGCGGTCACATGCGGACTAGCGGTCCTGGGGCCTGACACTGGGGTGGCGCATACGCACACACAGACCCACACACGCCTGTGCACACACACACACCGCACACACGCCTGCATGCACATACCCCCCAGCACACACACACACACACACACACGCCTGTGCACACACACTCACGAGGGCTCCAGGGCAGGCTCGGTAGCTTGGCGGCGATCTGCAGGCACCACCAGCAGCAGCATGAGGCTCCTGACGCAGCTGGAGTCCAGATGGGCCTGGGGTGGGGGCGGGGCAGGCGGCGGGGGAGGGGGCCCGGGACGGGGCCTTGGGCAGGACCGCTGGAGGCCTGCAGCCGCCCCCCAAGGAGGGGACAACCGACAGTCCATTTAATTAGGAACAGGGTCCCCACTTTGAACGCCACTTTCCAACAAGCCGCATCTCTACATAAACGGCCCCCCAGCCACTCCAAGTCTTGAGTTACACTGAGGGCGCTTCTTCGGGAAGGTGTCCTTGCTCTGGGTGTCCCGGTCACACGGGCACACGGCCTCGGGGTGGGCACACCCCGTGAGAAGTGCCGCCCCCGGGGCAGCCGAGTTCAGCACACCCCGGAGGGGGGCTGCCTGCCCGCCACACTCCTACGCACCCGGCATGGGCCCCTCTCGGGCGGCCCCTCATTACCACTCACTCATTTTTAGGTCAAACGCTCGACCCTCGACCCTGGAGTTTTCCTAATGGAGCTGGTCTCTCACCTTCCAGCGATTAGCATTAGCACTAGCACGTTGGTGGCGCGAGCTCCTGCCGTGTTCTTAAAGGCTCGGGGCCTCCACTAACCTTATTTTTAGCAATTTCCACTCAATTACTGCTCAGTGAAAGTGCAGACTGATCGGGAACTTTTTTCCATCTCATATTTGCTTTCTAAACAGGCGGGTGGAGGCGGAGTGCAAAACCTCTAGGGCACAAAACTGAGTTACGAAGGCAAACTCCAGCCCACTTCCTTCTATTTTCTTTTTAGAGCCACACCTGGGGCATATGGAAGTTCCCGGGCTAGGGGTCCGTCAGAGCTGAAGCTGCCGGCCACAGCCATAGCCACAGCCACAGCCACATGGGATCCAAGTTGCACCTGTGACACCACAGCTTCTGGTAACGCCAGATCTTTAACCCAACGAGCAAAGCCAGGGATCGAGCCCACGTCCTCATGGTTACTAGTTGGGTTCATCATTGCTGAGCCACGACGGGAACTCCCCAGCCCCTCTCTTGACGTGCCCTTCCTGGAGCGAGAGCAAAGGGACCACAGGAGAGGCAGTGGGAAGTGGCCCTAAGACAACGGGCAGGCTGGCTCTGGCCCCCAGTCAGCACCACAGCAGAGCTTAAGCCTGGCACCCAAGCCACACTCTTACGTGGAACAGGACTTAAGAGAAATGCAGCAGATGAGACTCTGATCTCAGATTACAGGGCACTCGGCTGGGTGGGGTTTACCACCCAGAACCTCACTTGGAGAGTCAGAAAAAACCCTCCCAACACAGACCCAAGGAACTCTCTGGAAGGAAGTGGCCTGGTTTGGAATCCGAGATACTGGAAACGCAAATTGATGCTAATTAATTTCACTGTCTGGAGAGGAGGCTCGGGGCAGCTGTGGTCAGGGGGGGACTCCAGGGAGAAAACCCTGCCCGCGTGAGTGCCTGGCAGTACCCGGCAAAGGGCAGCGGGCCGGCCCGAGAGGGGCCCGGGGCTGCTCGCTCCTCAGCCCTCTGCCCCAGGAGGAGGCCAGGCTCAGGGAGCGTTTACTGCACAAGAGCAAAGGAAATGAAAGGGCATTTGATGACTTTGACAAGAGACACTTTCTGAAAGACAGAGGAGGAGGGGAGGCTGGGGGCTCGGCTGCAGGGGGAGGGCTGCGAGGTCCCAAAGGCTGCCGTCCCGTTCACGCTGGGCCCCAGAGACGAAACCCAGGGCGGGAAACCGGGCGATGGGTAGAGCCTGGCTGGCGGGTCTTCCGTAAGTCAGCCCCGAGCCACCCTAGGACCCGGGGCCCCACCTTGGGCATGCACCCCCCAAAGAACCGAAAACAGGTGTCCCGCACGCTCGTACCACGTGTTCAGAGCTGCACCAGTCGCAGCCGCCAGAAGGAGGAAACAGCCCTACGTCCGTCAGAAGGAGGACGGAGAAGCAGAAGAGGCCTGTTCACGCTGGGCCATGAAAAGGAACGAGGCGCCAGCACACGCCAGCCCGTGGATGAGCCTTGAAAACATCCTGCCCAGGGACAGAAGCCAGACACGGAGGTTGACCCCGGGGGTCCCCAGTCCTAGAAAACGTCCCGAATGGGCAAATCCAGAGGGACAGACCCCAGCCCGGGGGGGGGGGGGGGGGTCCTGAGCTGGGGGAGGGGCACTGCTTCCTGGGAAGCGGCCCTGAGAAGGTTCTGGAGCTAAAGGGCACCACACTGTGAATGCACTTCATATCACAGTCATCCACCTGCAAATGGTTAAAGTGGCAAATTTTAGGTGGTACGTATTTTACCACAATTCATCTTTTTTTTTTTTGCTTTTTAGGGTCACATCCGTGGCTAATGGAGGTTCCCAGGCTAGGGGTGGGACTGGAGGTGCAGCTGCTGGCCTACACCACAGCTCACGGCAACACGGGATCCTTAACCCACGGAGCGAGGCCAGGGATCGAAGCCACGTCTTCATGGATACCACTAGTCAGATTCGTCACCGCTGAGCCACAAAGGAACTCCTATTTTACCGCAGTTAAAAAAAAAAAAAAAAAAATTTCATGGCACCAATATGGGCCCTGGAGGGGGCTTCAGTGCCTCTGAAATTCCATCAGCTCAGGCCGTCCTCAGATGTGGACGAGACACGTCCGGCTCTTAGCAGAGGGCACTCAGCTTCCAGGCCCCTCCCGCAAGCCTGGCTGGCAAAGACTGGCTTCACACAAGAGCCTGATTCTATGCCACCCTGCACAGGCGGGGGCGGGGGGGTAGCAGAGGTCAGGCCCTGTGACCTCAGGCCAGTCCCCGCCCGGGGCAGAAGCTCAGGCTTCACAAATACAAACCCAGAAGCTTGACAAGGGCCCTAAGGTCTCCCTTTGTTCACCCGTTCCCAGGACGATGGTTTCCCAAGCAAGCACTCGTTTTCCATTTGATGTTAATTAAAGGCAAAATGCACTCGTTTTCCATTTGATGTTAATTAAAGGCAAAATGTAACTGCCGGCCGGGTGCCAGGGGATGGGACAGGGCCAGAGAGTTTCGGGGAAGCTGCTGTGACTTTAGACCAGACAGAAGCGTGACGGCGCTGGCGTGCGCGCGGACCCCGGCAGCCCTTCCAGCTCCTCAGGCTTTGTGAATATTTAAAGCAGCTCTCAGACCTCAGGGCTGCGTGGAGGAGGTCCCGTGGGGACCCACAGGCCTGGTGCCAAGAATGACTGCAATCTCTACTTCAAACTCCCCGATTCTGAAAAACAAACGGTCCTTTCAAGACAACGCCGCTTTCCAAATGGAACCCTGGTAAGGGTGTTGAACCTGTCGCCATAGTGACTAACAGGCAGCCTTTGGGTTTCCAGATTTCTATAGCCCGAGACCTGCTTACCCACAAGCGCCCAGGCTTTGGAATCGATGAGAAGCAGCGTCCCTTTTAAAAAGGGCCCCGGGGATCTCGCATCAAAGACGCTCCCTCCCGGGGCGGGTGCGGACACGCGCAGAAGCCCTCCATGGAACGAACGTTCCCGAGTGTTGCAGAGGGCGCGTTCACAGGTGCTGTTGGCTCGGGTCCTGCTCTGCGGTGGGGGCGACGACAGGCCAGGCCGGGTCCAGACAGGTCCGACCAGAACCCCCGGCTGCTCCCACCCCGCCCCCGCCCCCGCCCCCGAGCACGTGGTCACCACCCACCACCTGTAGTTCATCCTCAGTGGAGTCCCGCACCCCTGGGCTGTGTCACAGGGCACAGCGACGGGGGCGGTGGGGGGGACTCTGGGTCTGAGAGCACTTCTGCATTCGTTTCTCTTCCCAGGCTTCACTACAGCCCGACGTCAAACCGTGGCCTTGGGAAGGCTAAGCGGACGGGGCCCTGCGGGCCAGGGGCCATCCGGGAGGGCGTCCTGGGGGAGGGGGTCCCCGAGACGCCTTTATTCCTCGAGCCATTTAGGGAGATTTTCTGCGGAGCCTGGCGCTCAGAATGAGCCCTCCGGAAGAGAAGTTTAGAAAATTGCTTCATCTCCACTGAAAATGGGGGAAAAGGGGGCAATTTTCAGTGCTTCTGCAGGCACTTAGGATCTCAAAACTAGGCTACTGATGAACGGGAACCAGAAGCCGCGTTCCAAGCCCCGCACGAACACAGCCCCGGGAGGATGGGGCACACGGGCGCTGAGACCCTCCTGGGGGCAGTGTCCCGCTCAGCATCCGAGGAGACGCTGAGCGCTGGGGGCTGGGGGGCCACCTATAACTCTTGCCTGGGAATCCTGGGCTCCATGCCGGGTTGAGGGGGAAGCTTCTAGAACGTGCACGGCGGGGCTGTTGAGGACAACACAGGGAGACGTGGAAGCCCACCCACAATGTACGTGGGTTTGGAAGATGTGCCAGGGGCAGCCGGGTCCAGGGGCTGCCCTTCCGCGGAGCCCTGGCCGCCCCCTCCTCCTGTTGGGCATTCAGGGCGTCCTCATGGGGCCCCGCCCGGGTGCTCCCCGGGCTTCATGGCCAGTTCTGCAGATTCCCATCCCACCTCTTGGGTCAGACGCCCCTCAACGCAAGGAGCCCAGGCAGCAGCCCTTTGGGGGCAGGGGGGAGTCCCTGAGGACAAGCCCCAGCAGGTGCTAAGGCCACGCGGGAAAGAGCCAAACAGCTCACCTGCAACTTCTGAGATGTGCACCCGCTGCCTGGACGCGTCCCCGGGGAAAGTGCAACAAAACAGGTGCAAATTAAAAGCCCCCGTGAGCTCAGGACCCCGCGTCCTGGGCCCTGCTTGTCTACCCACCACCACGACCAGAGTCACACATTCAGTTCTAGGTGTCCAGGGAGAAGCCAGGCTGGCCTTTCTTCCGTCCGTGGCCACTCCAATGTTTTTCTTTACTTATACACATACATATGTACGTCCTCGAAGACTTTTCTCCTTTTTTTCTTTCCTTTTTAGGGCCACACCTTTTCAGGGCATACGGAAGTTCCTAAGCTAGGAGTCAAATCAGGCTGTAGCCGCTGGCCTACACCACAGCCACAGCAATGCCAGACCCAAGTCGCGTCTGTGACCTATGCCACAGCTCATAGCAATGCCGGATCCTTAACCCACTGAGCGAGGCCAGGGATCAAACCTGCACCCTCACCGACACTCTGTCAGGTTCTTAACCTGCTGAGCCGGTTCTTAACCTCCTTTCTCCTTCTTTATATGATTATAAATGTGTTTGGGGAGTTCCCGTTGTGGCGTAGCAGAAACAAATCCGAGCAGTATCCATGAGGACGCAGGTTCAATTCCTGGCCTCGCTCAGTGGGTTAAAGATCTGGTGTTGCTGTGAGTTTTAGTGTAGGTTGCAGATGTGGCCCTGATCCTGCGTTGCTGTGGCTGTGGTGTAGGCCGGCAGCTGCAGCTCTGATTTGATCCCTAGCCTGGGAACCTCCATATGCCGCGGGTTCGGCCCTAAAAAGCAAAAACAAAAACAAACAAACAAAAAATCTCAGAGTGCTGTGACGCTGCTGAGGCCACCAGACGCCTCTCCCCAGCCCAACCCCATCTGCTCCCCAAAGCCACTGGGCCCCGGCGTTTGTGTGTTTCAGCGCTGTGCGCTACCCCCTGTGCACAGCCCCTAAGTAACCCAGGGATTCGCTCTGCCTCCTTTTTTAGGGAACTTCACATGAACTGTCTCCTACTTCACGCAGCCCCTATGCTTTGTTTACAGCCCGCCCTGACCTGCGCTGATGTGCCTGGCCGACACCCATGCACTGGCCGGTGGCGGGCTGGTACCCTTACGCGAACACGGCGGGTCCCTATCACTTTTCTTACTGACAGACACACGCATCTTTCCCAGTTTCTGGGCACCGCGGGCAGAGGGACTCAGAACCTTCCTGTGTGTATCCCCGGCGCTCGTGTGCGAGTCTGGCGGGTGTGTCTGCGTGTCACAGTGAACCGCTGGCTCTTCCAGCTGGTGTGTTTTCAGTTTCAGTGGCCGATAGCGACTCTTTGCCAAAGACACTGCAACCTGGGCTCCTTTGCATGTATTTTTTTCGTAAAACAAAGCGTTGAAACCAGGAGTTCTCACAGTGGCTCAGCAGTAACAAATCCAACTAGGATCCATGAGGACATGGGTTCCCTGGCTTCGCTCAGTGGGTCAGATCCAGCGTTGCCGTGAGCTGTGATGCAGGCTGGCAGTTACAGCTCTGATTCGACCCCTGGCCTGGGAACTTCCATATGCTGTGGGTGCGGTCCTACAAAGACAACAAACAGACAAACAAAAAACCCAAAGTGCTGAAACCAGAAAAGGCTTTGAAAGGCCTGGCTTTGCGGGGCAGTGCTGTGGGTTTGTGGGTTCAGACATGTCCCCTAAAAAAGATAAGCTCAAGTCCCATCTCTTGGTACTGGTCACGTGGTTGTATTTAGAAACAGGGTCTTGGCAGACGTAATTAAGCCTCCTACCATGACTGTTCCCATCAGCTTCTCCTTTTATGTCTGTTAGTATTTGCTGTAGGCACCTGGGTACTCCTGTATTGGGGGCATATATGTTGATGAGTGTGGTATCCTCTTCTTGAATGGATCCTTTTATCATGAAAGAGTGTCCTTTGTCTTTCTTTACGGCCTTCATTGTAAAGTCTTTGTTGTCTGATATGAGGATTGCAACTCCGGCTTTCCTGTCTTGTCCACTGGCATAAAATACCTTTTCCCACCCCCTCACTTTCAATCTACACGTGCCCTTTGCCCTAAGGTGATGCAGATGTAATTAAGATGTAAGCTGAGGGCGGCTGCTTCATCTAAAATGCCTTTTCCTATAAGAAGAGCGGAACGCGGACACAGATGCAGATGGAGGAAGAAGGCAACGCGGGAAGAGAGGGGAGGGAGGCAGCTGAAAGCTTAGGATGGCCAGCAGCCCCCAGAAGCTGGAAGGGGCGGCCAGGAAGAGCCCTGCCCTGGAGCCTCAGGACTGCAGGCCCTGAAACCTTGACCCAGGATTTCCAGCATCCAGAGCAATGAGGCATTTCTGCTGTTTGAAGCGCCCCGGCTTGCGGTGCCTGGTTACAGCCGCCCCAGGACACGCACACAAGCAGAAGCCGGGTCCTCCTCCAGACCGCCCTGCAGCCCAGCCGTGGTCAGGTGACCAGACGGGTCTCGGTCCGTCACCACGACAGGAAGGATGACCAGGCCCCTCCACAGAGCCACAGCCCTGAGCGCTGGACCCCTCTCAACATCGCTCCGTGGCCACCTTGCCGTACCGCTCCCTCTGCGCGGCGGCGAGGATGGCATCTCCTGGTGCCGAGAGGCTTCCGAGAGGGGACAGGAAGCGGGCACTCGGCAGCTCCCGGCTGGGGGACCCCTGGAGGTCTGATGAGGCGGAAGGAGGAAAGAACAGCAGCCCGCTTCGATCCACACGGGGCGCGGAACCATTCACCACGCGCCACGAGGGGTGCTTCATGGACCGGGTCTTCGGGGGGCGGGACGCGCTCGGCCCCTCTCCGGGCCCTGAGCTGGTGGGGTGCCTGCTGCGGGGGCGGCTGCCGGCCGGTGGCTCTACTTCTGGACTTCGGTACAAGCGGACCGCCCGCCCACAGGGCTC
Organism: Catagonus wagneri; assembly: GCA_004024745.2. NCBI lineage: Eukaryota > Metazoa > Chordata > Mammalia > Artiodactyla > Tayassuidae > Catagonus > Catagonus wagneri. The sequence goes on along the minus strand of PVHT021183669.1, from coordinate 621,697 downwards.
AGCTTCGTGGGCGTCAGGGAGGTCTCCGCGCCCCGCCTCTCTGGCCCCCGCTTGGGTCAGCGGTGACACGAGAGTGAGCGAAACATTTACGGGTGCCCATTCGAGCCCAACGCGCATCTCAGGATAAAGGCCAGGGAGGGGATCAGAGCCTGCACCGGGATTCCGTCTGCGTCTCGCCAGGTGGAGCCCCCGGGAAGCGCCCATCATAGGTGAGAACGGTTAAAAGGTGGCACTTTGACAACCTAACAGACCCCTCGACCCAGAGCACCTGCTCTAATAAACAGTTACTCCAGGGGGCAGGAACCCCGCACTGCCCACCGTGGTGACCCTACACGGGGACAAACACTGTCAGAGACTCGGGGATGGGCTCGGGGGACCCGCGGAGGATGCCGTCGCCAGCCAGGGAGGCCTGAGCCCGGTGGAGGGATCACAGTACTGGCAGGGGAGGCGGGTGGCGCCCGGAGGCAGAGCTGGAGGGAGGAGGGCACGGAGGCAGGACCAGGCTAGGAAGGTGGGGCTGGGCGCTGTTTCCTAAAGGCCAGGACCTGGTCCCCAGCGTCTAGCTCTGGGTCCTTCCAGGTAAACACGTTACACCAGAGGAGGGGGCGGGGCTGCCGGGATGGAGGCTGGGCTGCATTTCCAAGCCCAGGAGGCCCAGAGCCCGGCTGTGCCCTGGCGACGGGGGAGAGGGGGCTTCCGCCAAGCCCACCACCTAACATGGCCCACAGGCAGGCAGCTGGCCTCATGAGTGTCCACCTACACATGCCATCATGAAAGAGGGATGGCAAATATCGCCTGCAAAGGCCAGAGTTTAGGTATTTCAGGATCAGAGTCACATATTCGCGTGTGTGTCTGTTTACAGACTTTTTTTTTTTAATGGCCACACCTGTGGCACATGAAGTTCCCAGGCTAGGGGTCCAATCAGAGCTATTGTGGCCAGCCTACACCACAGCAACACAGAATCCAAGCCACATCTGTGACCTACACCGCAGCTCATGGCAACACCAGATCCTTTAACCCACTGAGCAAGGCCAGGGATCGAACCTGCATCCTCATGGATACTAGTCAGGTTCTCAACCTGCTGAGCCACAGCGGGAACTCCTACAACCCTTTAAAAATGTAAGAACCCGTCTTCCTGAAGGATGAACTGAAACGGCTGGGGGGTCAGATTCGGGCATTGTTTGCCAGGCCTGCCAGGAAAGCGAGAACTGTCAAAGAGCCGGAAGCAAGAAGACCCTCAGAGTGGACGGTCAAAGCCAGGGGCCGTGGGGACAAGCCACACACGTTCGCAGGTTAGGCTGCAAATCTAGTTCTGAGCTTCCCGGGGGGCCGTGTGAAAAGGGACGTGTTGCCTCTCAAGGCAGAGGCGACCCAGCAGCCCCGCCAAGTTGCCGGGACCCACGTGCCCCAGAGCCAGTTTGAGTTCAGGGTGACTCTGGAGATGGACAGGGTGGCAGGAACGGGGGCTGGACGTTCATTGCCGGGCTGGGGTTTGTCGCCGGCAAACACGGCCAAGGCCTGAGAAGAGCGTTTCCTGAGGAACGCCCGCCACACCGGGCACGTGGGTGTCTGAGCGGCCACGGGGCGGTTTTAACGCGGCGCTAACAGCGACGGGCACGGAGCAGCCTTTGCAAAATGGGAAAATGAACCCAGAGGGAGACAAGTTCCCGGGCCCTGGGGCCCAAGTCCCGGTTGACAGGCCCTCGTGTTCCACCTCGCTCTGCGAGGACAGCGCTGCGGGACTCCTGGCCAGTCCTTCCCCAGAATCCCGTGGCCGCGGGGCCCCACACCCAACCCCAGGCCTGGGGGGACTCAGTAATTACGTCGCAGAGCACAAGTCTGGCTGCTTGGAGGAGAACGACCAGGCTTGCAGCTCACGGATACCCCGATCCAGCATAACTGGCACCAAACTTCTAGGTCCCATCAGCCCACCTCTAAATGCTGACACCCCGCGGAGGCTCCACGGGAGGGTCCTTACTGCCTCTTTCAGGTGCAGGGCGCTCCAGGCGCCCCCGGCTCGTGGCCGAGTCCCTCCATCTCTGCCTGGTCTCTCCTCTTCTGTAGTCAAACCTCTGTCTAGTAGGGACACTGGCGGTGGCCCTGGGCCCCCGTGGAAAACCCAGGATCACCGTCCTGTCTCAAGATCCTTAACTCCGTCACCTGTGCCAAGTGCCCTCTGCCACAGATGGCAAAGCATTAGGACGTGGCCGTCTTGCGGACCGCGACTGCGCTGGCCACGGGGACATACTGCTGTCCCGCTAGGAGGACGTGGGGCTTGGAGGCGAGGCCACAGCCCAGGGACCCCACAGAGCTCGTACCGAGCGGTGACGCCCTGGAACTAGCCTTGGCCTTGGCCAAGTGGCCCCAGGCCAAGGGGGCTGACACCCCTCCTGTGAGTACCCGCCTGGGGTCCCAGAACACGGCGGCTTTCACTTCCTCCCGGCCTGGCTGCCACACCTCGGTGGGGACAGGCCACAGCTCTGGCGCTTACCCCTCTGGGGTCACAGGTGCACACACTCCATGCCCACCTCTCTATCTCAGCTTCCCCAGAGGTGACACGCGCTGGCTCTTGGGTTTCAGGGTGAGAATGCAAGTTCAGCTTTTCCCACGGTGCCTGGCACTTTGAGAACCTCAAACGTTAGCCTCCCCAACAAATGTCACCTCCCAATTGAGACATGAGGTGGGTCTCTCCACAAACCTGCTGGTTCCTTTTTTTTTTTTTTTTCCTTTTGGCTTTTATAGGGTTGTACCCAGGGCATATGGAAATTCCCAGGCTGGGGGTCGAATTGGAGCTACAGGTGCCGGCCTACACCACAGCCACAGCAACATGGGATCAGAGCCACATCTGCGACCTACACCACAGCTCACGGCAACGCCGGATCCTAACCCACTGAGCGAGGGCAGAGATGGAACCCACGTCCTCATGGATACTAGCCAGGTTCGTAACCCACTGATCCACAAAGGGAGCTCCCAAATTTGCTGGTTCTGATCTTTCCCATGGCAGAAGCATAATTACCCTGCAGGGGCCTCATCGGAACAAAAACGTTAATTGTTCCGCCTTTAAGTTCCTCCCTTAAGTTGGGGGAAATGAAGATTTCAGTGGCTGTCAGTGAAGGAGCTAATTAAGCAGAACAGGTAACAGCTTCAGGAGCACCAAGAACTCGGAGAGCTGCCTCTTCTGGGCGGGCAGGGAGGTGACGCCCCTTCTTGTCCCCCCCCACCCCCTGACTCCATCCTGGGGTCCTTCTTTCATATCTGCCCTAAAATAACTATCTGGGCTGTTTCATCCACGCTCAACTTGCCCCCAGGCAAGTGCAAACTCTGTCAGGGTCTGAGTGGCTAGGTGTCCTGCCCCCATTCATCAGTTGATGTCCCGACCTGCAATGTGACTGCATTTGGCAAAGGAGGGTTCACGGAGGTAAAGAAGGTTACTCAAGGTCATGAGGGTGGGGCCCTGACCTGAAAGGTCAGCGTCCTTATAAGGAGACATCAGAGGGAATCTTCCCATTTCTCCCCCTGCCATTCACGGACACAGCGTGAGGCAGGCCAGCTGCAAACCAGGAAGAGGCCCCTCACCTGGAACCGAACCTGCCAGCACCTGGATCTCAGACTTCCAGCCTCCAGGACCACAAGAAGTAAACGTCCCTTGTTTAAGCTGCCCGCCTGCCCTGACAAGACCTGTGGGGGCAGATGTGACGGCCTGCAGGGGTCAAACGCTGCCATCTCCTCTCAGAGTCTGCACACGGCCGGGCAGGAAGCTTCCATCCCAGGTGTGGGGTCTGCCCGTGGCCTCCCAGCACGGCCCTGCTTCTGGGGCTCTGCGAGTCCAACAGGAGCTCTCAAGACGTTCCTTACAAGGTCCCTCTGTCCTCACGCCCATTTTACGGACGAGGAAACTGAGGCAAGATCTGACGAGGAATCTGCCCAAGATCACCACGGAAACAGGGGTAATGGATTCAAACCCAAGCCTTCTGAATCCAGAGACCCGAGTCCAGACTGGGCCGGTGTGACATCTCCGAACAGCCCCGCTGGCGACATCGGGGCCGGGGAGGGGACTTGGCATCCAAGAGGCAGGCTGGAGACAGATGACGACCGCCGCCATCCATCCTCCCAGCGGCAGAACGCGACGAGGTGTGACTCACAGAACTGCCAACATACCGGGCCCTCCGGCGGGTGGGGAGGCTGCGGGCCCTGCTGGGGGCGGGGGAGGTGGGGGCCAGGTGGGACCGCGCGCCCACGACCGCTTGCTGCCCCCGCTCTCCACCCAGGAAAAGACCGGCTTCTGAGCTCTGGTTTCTCTGAGCTAAAACAACCCCCCGGTTCTGTCTGTGCTGTGTGGGACTACCCCAGAATGGACCCAGTTCCCCCAAGGAGGGACCCTGGCCCCACTCCGCTGGGCCGTCCCCGAGGGGCGTCAGGGTGAAAGCATGTCGCTGGCTGGCAGTGGGCTTGGCGACCGGAACAGCTGCCTGATGGCTCCCTGGCACCTCCGGGCACCATCAGGACCCGGGAGGGGAGGTCTGGGGGCAGCTTGCCCGGGACACTCGCCACCCTCACTCCCGGCCCAACTGCTGAGCAGGAAGAAACCAGAGTCCCTGTCAGCGCGTCCTGCCCGCGGAAGGGACCCCAGTCTGACTCTTCCTCCCCGCTCCGATGCCTGGGTGCACCGTGGCCTTCTCTGGGTGTTCCTGCCCCAGATGGTTTCCGGAAGCCCCCGGGGAGCATCTGTGCCAGCTCCCTGCCGGCTCTGCCGTGGTTCCCCCCACTTCTGGTGTCTCCTCCCCTCCTGGCGAGACACTAGTCGCTGGGCTCGGGGGCCCATCGAAGGCAGGGTGGTTCCCACATGATCACACCTCAAAGACCCTACTTCCGAACAAGGGTGCCGTGCAGGGGGGCGGGGGGGGGGGCGCCATCGAACCCTCTACCCGCTCCAATCCCTCTTCTAGGGGAAGCCAGACAGGCTGCGGCACATGCCCCCGCAGCACGTGTCACTGCCCACAGCAAGCCTGCGTTGCCCTGGAAATAAAATCTGAATCCCTCGCCACGTCCTGCGGGCTCTGCGCCGCCCCTCCCGCCCTCCCCGCCCCCGTCCCCACGCCTGGACCTCCTGTCCCCAACGCCCTCGTCCCCGGTCTCCGCCTCTGGGCCTCTTTGCTGCTGCTCCCACCTCGGGGGTGGGGGTGGGGGGTCCAGCCTTGGCTTCTCAGCCCTCAGCTCCGGGCCCACCTCCTCAGAGAGGTGAGTTGACCTTCGCGGTCAGCCTCTACTGCGTCCCGCGGGCTGATGGCCTCGTTCCTTCATCACCGATGCCCCACCCCTCGCCCGGAAGCTCCACAGGGCAGGCAGGTGACAGGTGCCGGGGATCCAGTGCAGTGACAGGAAGGAAGGAAGGAAGGAAGGAAGGAAGGAAGGAAGGAAGGAAGGAGGGGGGTGACTCAGTGCACAGCGGCCTCGCTAAAGGTCAGTCCAATAAGACTGGCTTTAACTGGTTTATCCTGGCTTAAACTTAAGTTTCAAATACTGAAAACTGAGTTCCTCAGTCATACTGGCCACATTTTAAGTGGTCAACAGCTACATGTGGCCAGTGGTGCCATATCAGGCAGATGGGATATTTCCAGAAAGTTCTACCAGACCACAGTGCTCCAGACCAATGAACCAGGGAGAACTAGAGGCCGTCAGTGCTATGAGGGGCCCTGGGCCTCCCCTCCAATCTTTGGATGCCTCCCAGGCAAGTGGGAGCCAGGCTGGGCATGAGGGAGACCTGGCTGGGCCGGGCCGGGCACCGGGTGGGGACAGAGGGTTTAAGAAGGACCTGCCACAAGAATGGGGAAGATACCCTAGAAGCGGGAGCCACCGCGCCTTTGCCCCCACACGCAGAGGAGCAGTTTCCAGGGTGGCCGCCCTGGAGCAGAAGGCCCCGGAGGACCCTTGGGGTCGGGGGCGGGAGAGCTGGCCCCGGCTTGCCCAGAACCTCCCCGGGGAGCCCCCAGGAGTCTTCCAGGCTTCGGGAGGGGCTCGGGCTGGGGGCGCTGGCAGGAGACCTTGCAGCCACCAGCGCTGACTGAGAACTGGCGGCTGGACGTGGGGGGCGGGCAGGTCACTCGCAGCATCTTGCTCCCGGAAGAGCGACCACGGGGAAGGCACAGGTCCTTCTCCTCTCCCGAGGGACGGCCGCAGAGCGGCCCCGCCCCGCCAGCCCTCTCCCAGGGGCACCAACGGTCGCCTGCCTTCGCGGGATGGACGCCCGGTTCTTCCTCCGACGCCCGGGACTGTGTGTCCAAAACTGCCCCCGCAGCCAGGAGCGCGACGGAGCACAGAACCACACACGGGGCCACCTCCTCCCTCCGATGCGGTGGCGGGGACTGGTCGTCATGACCGCAATGCAGGGGTCCCCTGCTGGGGTCACCCCCGGGGGACATGCCCACCCAAGACTGGGAGGTACTGGTGCATCTGGCTGGTAGCAGCCGGAACGGGGACGGGCCTGCTCAGAGAGAAGCTTCCTTCCTAGCAGGGGGTCTCTCTGGCAGAGACAGCCTCCAAGTGTCCCCCCACCCCGCCCGCTCCCGCTCTCCTCGCCCAGGGGCTTCGTGGCTGCCGCCCCCACCCCCCCACTTGGCCCCGTCCAGGGGTGTCTCAGGTCACGCCCTTCCACCCGCGGCTCTCACCCGGACGCTGCCCCTCGGCCCCGCTGCCCCCGCCCCTCACCTGGATGCCCAGGAAGCAGGTGAGACCGCACAGCCTGAGATCTAGGCCCCGGGGCCAGACCCCCGCGTGTCCGAGCCCCGCCTTCACAGCGCGGCAAGCCGCACGGCCAGCTGCACCAGGCCAAGCCGGGAGGGTGTCAGCCTGGTTCCTCTTTTTACCCCCACGCGCCCGCATTCAGGCACCGGCGAGCCCCACCTGCCCTCCCCTCCATATCACCTCTGCCACCTGCACCCACCCCAGGCAGCCTGCTTTCCCGCCGACGCCTCTGTAATCTGCTCCCACCGCGGCAGGCATGACCTTCCCCAGCGGATGCCGGGCCCCCGGCCGCCCAGCTCCTGGAGTGAGGCCGCCCCTGGTCCACCTGTGTCACCCCCACCTCTCCCGCCACAGCGCACCTGCTTCCCGCAGTGCTCTCGGCTCCCATGACTCACCCGGGACTTCCTTCTTGCCTCCAGGCCTTGGCACTGGCTGTTCCCTCTGCCTGGAACACCCTTCCTGGTCTGGACGGGCTGCTCCTCTCAGGCTCTGAGGGTGCCTTTCTGGTGCGACCCATGGTGCCTGGTCCTTGAGCTCCCCTGGGGGTCAGTCCCGGCATGCACCACCCCCGGAGCGCCGGCTCTACGTGCTTGTTGGACGTGGTCACCGCGGCATCGACGCCTAACGACAGGTGTGTGACCCCGACCAGGATGTCTGGAGTGTCGCTCACCGCCCCGTGGTGACCTCTGACCTCCAGCCCCTCACTCACACATGTGCTCCCCAGTCTCCTCCAGAAGTCAAACCGATGCAGGGTGGCCCCAAACCCCGTCACAAGGCACACTGTCAGACTGTGGTGGCTGAAGTCCCAGCGAAGACACTGCTGCCAGGCAGGACAGGACGTTCCAAGGGCCCTGGGACCCCCTCCCCGGAGCAGAAGGCAATGGCGGGACCTCTCCTCGTTGGGGTAGGCCTCCGTTCCCGGGTTTCCCCCCATCTTGCAGGTCAGGAAACTGAGGCCGGACATCAGAGAACCTGCCCGGAGTCCGGGCGGTGGGGGGGCGTGAGCTCTCGTGGCTCAGCCTGTCTGCTTTCACCAGGACCCTCAAAGTTCCACGGGCCCCACACCATCCAGGGGTTGATGGCGTCCCTGCTGGGGGTACCCAGCTCAGCTGCTTGCCCACAAAACCGGGAAATGGAGTAAAAGGCCTCTTTTACTGTAAAAATGGAAAAGTAGGACATGCTCACGTATAAAACGGATACGCAGAAGGATGAGTAACAGAAGAATGGGGGTCCCCACCCGTTTATCCCCGTAGCGACCACCGGGACACAGGAGCCTGGAGTCTTAGTGGACCCCTGCCTGCTCGCAGGGCCCAGGGCTCAGAGGCCTCCCCCTCCCTACAGCTCTGCCTTCATCTCCTCCCTAGGAGCTTCGGTCCCAGCTCCCCCATCCTGGCTGAGCGTTGTACCCGCACCCACGGTTGCTAGGAGACGGTTGCCGAGAGTCACAACTCAGCTGGCAACGGAAAACACCCCCAGCAGCACAGTTTGCTGGGCCCATTTAGACAGACTTGTTTTCTTGTCCACTCAATGCCTCGGCCCCCGTGCAAACATTTGGAGGGTTTTCTCTCCCATGGTTTCTGGAGACTTAGCAGGCACTCGATGTTTGTGTGTGGTTGTGAAACACACGCATCAGCTATGGTGTCTGCGTTGAAGCCTGGGACCGAGAGACAGGGAGAAGCCATGGGGAGAACCCACTTCTTAACACAGGCTGGCCGGGGTTCTCGGCTAATTTAGGACCTTGTCTCATCTGATCCAACCCCAAGCGGCCGGTTTGACGCCCGAGTCCGAGGCCCAGCAGATTCACATAAAAGAGGAGAGGCTGACGGCTCCCGGCCCGGAGCCAGGCGGGGGACCCCTCTCTGCTGCCGTGTGGAGGGACATCACACCCCAAGCCACGTGCTGACACCCCAGGGCCCAGGATGAGGGCTGGGATTTTTGTCACCAGCTCTTCAGGCTGAACATATTTCCTTTTGGGGGGACCCCAGCCCAGGGACCCCCGGGAGCCAGCACAGTCACGCAGGGCAGATGCCTGGAAGTCAGGACGGTGGCGTGGCCGAAGCGGGCGCTTTGCCTGGAAGGCCCTCCTCTCCCAGCCCCCTATCTGGCCAGGAATTCTACCACGAAACCGGAATCCCGAGAGTCCTCTGTCCAGTTATCCTCAGGGAGGCCCGTCTCCACCCTCCGGAAGTTGGATATGGCCAAGGAATCAGGGGCAGAAGTGACACGTCATCCAGGAACAGCTCTGAGAGCCACCACCCCGTGCACCGGGCTTCCTCTCAACCCGCCACGGCCACCAGCGACTGGGCTTCTAAGTGAGGGGGGAAGTGGGACAGAGCAGAGCCGTCAGGCCGTGAGGGCGAACAGACGATAAACCACTGTGATCTTGGGACTGTTTGTTACTGCAGCCTGACCTAGGCTGTGCTGACTGCTATAGGCTAGATGGGTGTCACGCCTCAAGGGTGTCCTTTAAAATGCCAACACCCCTGACAAGGTCGCTGCTGTCTGCACGGCGAGGTCCACAGGTTAAGCTGGAGGCCCTGGGGGAATGGGACTCAGGCTCGGTTCTGCGGGGGGGCCTTGAGGATGCTCCTGGCAGGAGGCCGGGCGTCACGGGTGGAGACAGAAGAGATGCGTGTTCCGTACGTGATGGGAGGAGGAAGTGGGGCGGGCAGCAAACGCACGCTCCCTCCTCTCCCTGCCCGGGGCGACCCTGCCGTGCCTCACTGGGCCTCAGTTTCTCTGTCTGCGAACTGGGCCGAGTCACTCCCGCTCTGTGCACACAGCCTGGTAGGACGATGGGAGGGCCCTTTGTACTGCAAGGGCCAGAGAGGCAGCGCCGGGGCTACGCCTCCACATGTAAAGAGCCTGCTTCCCCAGGATCCTGGTCGGTCTTGCAGCAGCCCCAAGAGCTGAGCGTCCGGCTCCTTCTTTTGCAGAAGGAGAAACGGAGGTCTGGAGACTTGCCTGAGGTTGCCCGGCCCCTTGCAGGCAGAGCTCACACAGCATCAAGCTGCCGCCACTCCCTGGATTTCCCGCGCTGCGGGTCCCTGAGCCCTGCCTCCCTCCGGCCGTGGGCACAGTCTCTGGTGGGGAGAGGCTGCGGCAGCACCCACCGCCCCGCACCCGCAGGCTGGGTTCTGGCGCGAAGGGCTCGACGGGCAGCACGCACGGGTGTGGCAGCTCCTCGGCACGCCCTGGGCTCCGGCTGAGCAAGTCACTCGGCTCGGGGGCTCCGGGCCCGGCACGAGCAGGCAGAGTGTGTTCCGTGCGATCAGAGACAGGATGTGCTCGGGAGAGGCCGCGCCGCTGTTGTTGTGCAGCGGAAGAGAAATTAATTTTAATCTTGGAGTCAGTTCCAGCCTGGGAGGGAAGTGCCAACGCTCAGAGAGGGCTGGTGGCGGGCGCGTGCCGCGGCTCACGTGGCTACTGCAGCCTGAATTTGGGGGAAAACGCAGCCCCAGGGGTGCCGGATGCAGTGCAGCGTCCCTGGGGACCCCAGGTCCCCGCACAGGAAGACTCCTCCTGCCCAGAAGGCCTTGGCGTGCTTTCCACTGTCCCCGGACCCCTCCCTCTCTCGCTGCAGCATGCGCACTCTGGGCGGCCACCCACCAGGGGCAGAGGGCGGGGCCGGGCAGTGGTGGGACAGAGCCACCAGCTGTAAGCGCCCTGGGCCCTGCCCTCTCCTCTGCCACCTGACCTGAGGCTGGGGACCTGCAGCGAACAGGCCTCCCCACTGGCTGCCCCCCACGCCGTCCCTGGGCCTCCACTTTCCCAGCTGTCCGGCCAGGGGCCGGCGGTCAGCTCTGTGGCAGGCCAGTCCCCGGATGCCCGTCCCATCTCCTCTTCCTCGCTCTGGGGACCCCATCTGCATCCCGGGGGCGGGGGCGACAGACTGGCTCTAAAGGCGTCCCCTGAGTCTGCTGTCCCTGCCAGGAGTGGCCCTGAGGGAGGTCTGCCTGAGGGCTTCTGGAAAGTTCTTAAAGGGGTAGGCTTTCCTCTTTATGCTGCCCGCACGCCCGGGACCTGCCGGGGCGGAACGGGCCCCTTGGGAGCCCACGCTGAGGACGGCCACACCCACAGCCCGGCGCCAGGGACCCGCGCTACCGCCCCTGGATTTCTGGCTCCACAAGAACCACACAACCCCGCTGTGGATCAGGACCGCTAAACCGCCTGGACTAGGACCCCGGGGTTTGTTCCCGGCCACTGGATGCAGCTCCTGAGAGACGCAAGCTCCTGAGGGGGACAGTAACAACTCTGCTGTTACTACTGGCGCGGCAGCTGCACTGAGCCTTCCGTCTCTAGGGATCTCGGTTCCCCAATAGCGACCGTGAGGCCAGTCTTGGTACCGTGTCCGTTTTACCGGCAGCGCTGGGAGATGGTGGGGCAGGCGCCCCCGCTTGGGGAGGGGGCTTCATCTTGACGGCAAAAGGAAACACTCTAAGCGGAGGAAGCCGGACCAAAAAAAAGACACACGTTGTATGACGCTGTTTACGGGAAATGCCTACAAGGGGCAGGTCCATCCAGACAGAAAGCAGATTCGTGGCCGCCAGAGGCTGTGGGGCAGGGCGTGCGGGTGACTGCTAATGGGGACGGGGTTTCTTTTTTGCATGATGGGAACGTTCTGGAACCACACAGTGGTGATGGCTGCACGACACTGTAAGATGCCTTAAGAATGGTCTCACCTTCGGGGGAGGGACACAGGAGTCCCGGCTCTGTCGTTCCCCCCGCCCCCCACCCGGGCAAAGGGGGAAGTGAGGCACTCGCCCAGCCTGGCCCTCAGGGTGGCAGGGCACTGTGGCGGCAGGTCCAGGGGAGGGGTGACGGGGGGCGTGGGGGGAGGAAGGGCGGCTCCAGGACCTCACAGGGCGTCCTGGGGCGGGAGCCGGACATGCGGCTGACCGGCCAAGGCCTGGGCGGGCAGCGTCCTTCCTGCTGGGACCACAGACCCAGCAGGGGCACCTCCAGTCTGTGACTGGGCCAGAGGCAACCGTCAGTCCTAAAAAGACAAACGGGGCCGCACTGGGAGAGTCTGAGCTGGAGAGGGGACCGCAGTGGGCTTGGCCCACACCCGCTCCCCACCACGCCAGGCAGCTACTCTGAGGCTCGAGGGGTGGGGGTGGGGGGCTGTGCCTGGAGCGAGAAAAACTACCCCAGAGGACACACAGGTGCCCTCGGTCAGAGGCTCCAGGCCCCACGGGGCTGGTCAGCCTGGGGCAGAACCTGCAAGACGGCCAGTGGAAGGGGAGGCCCAACCAGTTTCAGAGCCACGTGCAATGCCAGGGACTGCGGCCCCATGGCCAGCCTAGCCAGCTCTGACCTCTGCCTCCCATGACCCCCGCACCCCTGGTGACAGGCTTCCAGCCCCTGGTGGCCTCGTCCCCCCAGACACGCAGGGATGGTTTTAAGGAGCTGGAGCAGTTCGTCAGGTGGGCCACGAGGAAGCAAACTGCAGACACCCGGACCAGCTACCCAGAGAAGCACGCAGGTCCCTTCTGCGGGGCCTTCAGAGAGAAGGGTTGCTTTTTCTAGAATAAATGAAGCCCCATTACCTCCAAGGAGAGAGGGCCACCGAGGCCTCTCCCAGGCTCTTAGACCTGGGCAAGTGGCATATCTGAGAGGAGGTGCAGGGCTGTGCCCTCAGACGGCCCTGGACACGTGTGCACACCCCCCCCCGCCCCACCCTTTCCAAAGAGAAGCCCCGTCCTGCTCCCTCATTCTCAGCATCACCGTCCCCATCGTGGGGGTGGCAGCCGAGGCCCGGGTTCCTCACTGGCTCAGCGAAACCGCCGGGTGGACGGGCACCCGTCCTGCGAGCCAGGCGCACAGCCGAGCTCCGGGTGAGGCGCGATTACCAAGGGTGCGGGAACCGGACAGCCGAGGTGCCCGGGCGGTGGGGGGACACAGGGCACCTGTCCTCACCCGGGCCAGGGGTGCGGGGACACTTCCTAGATGGGCTGGCAGGGCTATAATCACGTACAATCACGCACATCCGAGCAGGATGGGGCAGTGTCCTCTGATCTAAGCAGGCGCCCTCCCCAGTCATCCTCCGGCTCGAGTCTCGGGGCTGAAACCGTCGGGGAATTAGATCACAACCGGCTCGTTCCGACCACCCACCTACGCCCATCACGGAAAACACAGGCCTCCGAAGACGAGAGTGGTTTCCAGGGGTCATTTTCTCCATTACGTTTCTCAGAATCACATGCGAAAGCTCACTGATGAAATGCCCCCTTCTTTTTGGAAAAAAAAAAAATTATGATTTTGAAGACATAAGTGGTTCTCCAAAGTACAATGAAAACAGCCGCTCTTCCGAGAAACGCTACACAGAAACGTTGAACACTCAGATGAGATCTGCTCCTCTGGCTGCAAGAGTGGACCGGACCAGACCAGAGACCCTCACGGCGTCCACACTGTCTGCTCCCGGACCTGCACGGCCCAGACGCGGCTGGTTCCCAGGTCGGCTAGAAAGCACCCTTGAGTCAGACCCACGTTCTTGGTTCAACCAGAAGTTTCTTTTTTTTTCCTTGATAGCAACCGACATATTGATTGTAGAACCTTTTTTTGGTCTTTTTGTCTTTTTTGGGCCACACCTGCAGCATACGGAAGTTCCCAGGCTAGGGGTCGATTCAGAGCTGCAGCTGCCAGCCTACACCACAGCCACACAGCCACAATGGCAGATCCGAGCCGCGTCTGCAACCTACACCACAGCTCACGGCCATGCCGGATCCTTAACCCACTGAGCGAGGCCAGGGATCGAACCTGCATCCTCATGGATAACAGTCGGGTTCATTACTGCTGAGCCGCAACCGTAACTCCCTAGAACCTTCTTTTACAAGAAAATACCGCCCCCTCCCCATGTACACACACAAAGCCAGTTTCCCAAGCGTGTGGCGGTCACGGGCCAAGAGCCTGGCATTGGTCCAGCACGGGGCGGGCACCCACTGAATACGGTCACGGGGATGACCTTGCCACAAAAAGGAAACGCGGACGTGTCCAGCAGGGCTTCAGAAACAAACTGCTGATTTTTTTAACATTCTGAAATAAGACGGGGTTGGTCTGGAAGGCTCTTGGGCGGTGGGGGGAGGAGGGCAGATATGACCCAAAAGAGGACGCTGCTCGGCCACGTGGGCCCGGGAGGCTGGGTGCCCGAGACACATGAACCCTTTAACCCCACTGAGGTCCTGGCACCGAGGAGGGGCTCCGCTGGGCAAAGATGGGACGAGCTGGGCGTCAAAGAGAACAATGCCTGCGACTGATGCAGATGCACCGAATAAACTCCCGTGCGTCCATAAGGACGAGTAAGGGAGACCCAGAAAGACACCCCGTCCCCGACAGAGCAACACAGAACCAACTCCCAGGAGGTGGATGGCGCCCGGGGAAGCACCAGTCCTTACAGAGACACGTGGTTATGCAAAACGAAGAAGCAGGCACTTCTTTTGGCCTCTCGTACCGACAGTGTTTCGGCGTAGCCCAGCAGCTGCACTGATAAGAGAACTTCACCGCTGGAGCAGCCCCGCTAATAACGGTGTAAGGGGCCGCAGATCAGGAAATCAAAGCCGCTGGCAGGAGAGAGAGACCCTGGTGAAAGGCTAGGGGTGGGGGCTTCAGAGCGGAGGAGGCAGCCGTCACCGTCACGCTCATCCCATCACTGTCCCATCCTCAAGCTGCCGTCACGTCGGGAGGCGGGGGGGGGGGGGGCAGCACCAGCTCTCCGCGCCTCCGGATGAGACGAGGCAGGAACTGCATGGCTCCCTGGGGGCCGCTAGCGCTCACCTCCACTTACTAGACGGAGGAGGGCGGAGGCACAGGTCGGTGACACCGTAGGATGCAGAGAGATGCATCCAGGGGGTGGGGCAGCCTGCGGCCACTGCCTTGTCCCCTAACGCATCAAGCGCAGAAAGAGGAGGAGGGAGGGGTCAGACTGAAAGGAGCTTGGGGGACAGGCCGCCACGGGCCACACGATCCTGGGCCCCGTCACTGCTTTGAAAGAACTTTTTGTTTTTCTTTTTAGGGCCGCACCCGCGGCATATGGACGTTCCCAGGCTAAGGGTCAAATCAGAGCCACACCTGCCAGCCTATACCACAGCCACAGCGACGAGGGATCTGACCTGCATTTGTGACCTACACTGCAGCTTGTGGCATTGCTGGATCCTTAAGCCACTGGAGTGAAGCCAGGGACTGAACGTGAGTCCTCACTGAGACCACGTCAGGCCCTTAACCCACAGAAGGGGAACTCCTGCAAGAACATTTCTGAGATGACTGGGGAAATGTGACAACACGTGGTTCCTGATGACGCTGGGGGACCGTGCTGAACGCTTAGGCAGGACGGTGGCATTAGGTCTCATGAGAAACATGCCACGCTTTTGAGAAACACGGACTAAAGGCTGGGGGGAAGTGGTGAGGTGTCTGGGATTTGCTAAGAAAAATAAAAAGAGCAAAGAAAGGGAAGCGTGAGCTGTAACGATTTCCTGGCTATTACAGGAAAGTACAGGCGACAAAAGAAAAAATACATGGGGCTACATCAAAACCAAGAACTTGTGTGCATCCCAAGGCATAATCAGCGGGGTGGAAAAATGCAACCCGGTGAATGAGGAAACGTTTAAAAAGTGGACATCTGGTAAGAGACTAACACGCAGAATGTATAAGGAACTCCCACGACTCGGCCACGACAAAACCACAATTCGATTTAAAAACGGGGAAAGGCCCTGAGTAGCCATTTCTCCAAAGAGGACCGACAGACGTCCAGCAGGTACATGAAAAGTCCGCAGCGTCACTAGCCATTATGCAAATCGACACCAAAATGAGACGGGACCTCATGCCCATTAGGAGGATGGTTACAGTGAAAAGTACCCCAGATCACACGAGTTGGAGAGACGGCAACCCCGTGCGCGTGGGTGGGGCTGTGAAACGCACAGCCGCTGTAGAAATTACGGTGGTTCCTCGAAAAAGTCAAACACGGTACAGCTCTGGGATCCAGCGGTTCCACCTCTGGATACTCACCCCTAGGAAGGGAAAGCAGGGGCCCGAACAGATACCCCACACCCGTGCTCACAGCAGCGGTACTCACAGCCCTCAGAAGGTCGGAGGAACCTAAGTGGCCCCGAGAGGCGCAGGGATGAGCACAACGAGGTCCAGCCACACAGTGGAGCATAACTCAGACGGAAAGGGGATGGGATTCTGACACTCACGGCAACGTGGTCAAAAGCTGGAAGCCACCCAGGCACCCACGGGCGGCTAACTGAATGGACAAACTGAATGTGGTCCGTCCATGCAGTGAGCGGCCGTTCGGACTTAGAGGAGAAAGAAATTCCGGCCCAGGCTGCAATGTGGGTGAATCTTGAGGACACGATGCGCAAAGCAAGAAGCCAGACCTGAAAGGATAAACCCTGCAGGGTTCCACTTGGACCAGGTCCCTGGGGCGCTCGAGTTCACAGAGACAGGAAGCAGGAGGGTGGCTGCCAAGGCCTGGTGGGCGCGGAGCAGCAGTGCTTCACGGGAACAGCGCTTCGGCGCTGCGAGGTGCAAAGACTTCTGGAGACAGAGGGTGGGCTGGTCGTACGTTATGAAACGTGCACTTAACGCCACTGAACTGGACACTTAAAAATGGGAAAGATGATCAATTTTGGTACGTGTATTTTACCACCATTTAAAAAATAATTCAGTGAACGTGACTCTAAAAAAAAAAGGGAGAGGGAGGGGGATGGGGGCGCAGATGCAGACGCTGTCATTTCTCCAGGCGAGTCTCCGACCTCGTCCTCGTCTCCACTTTGCTCAAATACCCCAGGGCTCCCTGCCTCACACGCATCTGAAAAGGACCCTCAGGACCCGGGCCCCGCCCACTTCTCCCACCTCATCCGCCCCCTCCCGGGGTGTTCTAGAACACAAAGGGCCTTCCTGGTCCATGATCCAGGCAGGGCTCTGCGCTCACCCCGCACTCCCCTGGCCTTTCCTATCTTCTGACTTGCGGCCTGAATCTCACCTCCTCTGGGCCCCTTTCCTGACCACACACTGCTGAAGGCTCTGTCCCTGCTGCGCTGTGTCCCAGTGTCCCAGCCTGAGCGTGTGTGAGTGTGTATGTACACCAGCACCCCAGCCCGTGCGTGTGGACTACGTGCACCAGCACCCCAGCCTGAGCGTGTGGACTGTGTGCACCAGCACCCCAGCCTGTGCGCGTGGACTGCGTGCATCAGCACCCCAGCCTGTGCCTGTGGACTGCGTGCACCAGCACCCCAGCCCGTGCATGTGGACTGTGTGCACCAGCACCCCAGCCTGTGCGTGTGGACTGTGTGCACCAGCACCCCAGCCCGTGTGTGTGGACTGTGTGCACCAGCACCCCAGCCTGTGCCTGTGTGGACTGTGTGCACCAGCACCCCAGCCTGTGCGTGTGGACTGCGTGCACCAGCAC
>PVHT021183669.1:586642-603554 GCA_004024745.2 Catagonus wagneri | reverse complement strand
GTGTGGACTGTGTGCACCAGCACCCCAGCCTGTGCGTGTGGACTGCGTGCACCAGCACCCCAGCCTGTGCCTGTGTGGACTGCGTGCACCAGCACCCCAGCCCGTGTGTGTGGACTGCGTGCACCAGCACCCCAGCCTGTGCGTGTGGACTGTGTGCACCAGCACCCCAGCCTGTGCCTGTGTGGACTGTGTGCACCAGCACCCCAGCCTGTGCGTGTGGACTGTGTGCACCAGCACCCCAGCCCGTGTGTGTGGACTGTGTGCACCAGCACCCCAGCCTGTGCGTGTGGACTGCGTGCACCAGCACCCCAGCCTGAGCGTGCGAGCCTTCATTTCCTGCGGCTGCCGTGACCAATGACCACAAACCAAGTGATCGTTAAAACAACCACTGATTCTCTAAGCAGAAGTCAGAAACCAAAGTGACAGCAGGGCCGTGCCCTGAGCTCCGGGGGGGTCCCTCCCACCTCTTCCAGCTTCGGGTCTGCCTGTTCCTCGCCGTGGCCGCGTGCCTCCAGCCTGAGCCTCTGTCATCAGGTGGTCCCCTGAAGGTCCTCTTCACCTCTGTCAAATCCCCCCCGCGCCCCCTTACAAGGACACCTGGGCCGGCATTCAGGGTTCACCTGGACAATCTGGAACCGTCCCTTCAGGTCGAGGTCCTGAATCGCCCCACATCTGCAAAGACCCTTTTCCATGTAAGGTGCCATTTACGGGTCCCGCGGTGAGGCTCTCTGGGTGGCCGTTGTCCTGCTACAGTGTGCATGAGTGTGAGCGTGTGTGCATGTGTGTCCTTGAACCGGTGTACGTGTGTGTGCCCATGTGTATACATGAGTGTGTGTGTGTGGACCTGGTCACCTCGAGCCATCACCACCTCCCCTGTCCTGGTGCTTTGCGGACCCCGCACTCTGGTCCCCTCGGCATTGGCTCGGGGGGCGGGGCTGGGCTCTCTCCGTCTTCGCTGAGCACCCCCACCCCGCATCGTGCGCAGAACTGACGCTCGGTACAGGTTTTCCACCTGAAGGCCCCGCACTTGAACCTGTCGGCGCAGCCAGCCCTTGCAGCTGAACAACAGCACAATTAGCTTGACGAGACCGGGCGCCTGCGGGGAGCCGGCCTTGTTTGTTATTCGCAGATGGGAACGGCTGGGGCCCTCGGACCTGGCCTGGTGCTGGGGAGAGCAGGGCAGAGAAGGATGGGGCGCTAAGCATGCCTGGCCCCTGCACCCCCAGAACCCCAGCAGCCTGGCTGCCCTGACCCCGGCCCCCTGCACCCCAAAGGCCCTGTAAGCCCAGAATGCCAGCAGGCCAGGGAAACCCCAAGGGGCCGGCACCTGGGCCAGCCTCCAGCCGGCTGGCGAGTCTGCTGTGTGACAGGTAGTCTCGTCTGGGGTCCGTGAGTCACCAGTCTCTGCTTGACCCGAGGACCCAGGCTGAGAGAGCTCACAGAAAAGATGGGTCCAGACAGCAGGTCCCCACCCAGCAGGGGAAGCTGGAGATGCCCCTGGGTCGGGTGCAGTGGGCTGGGAGGTGCACGGCAGTTGGGCTTAATTTTCTCCTGTAAAGTCGATCCCATAATCTGATCAATACACTAATCATCGCTGTGCTGCTCCGAGTGGGAGCTTGTGTGCTCCAGGTCCGGGGGGAGAGCGCCAGGCGCCGGTGTGAAGAGCACGCGCCAGGAAGGGAAGCCCCCAAAGCTGAGGCCGGAGCAGAAGCGGCTCCCGATGACCGAGGACAGGCTCCGTGCCACCACCGAAGCCCACACCGCACGCCTGCCGGCCCCACTTAGAGACGAGGACACCCAGGCCGGGGCAGCGGGCCGGCTGATATCCCCAGAGCTGGGACCTAAGGGGAGGCAGCCCGACCTTCTCCCCTTTTCACAGAAGCAAACGGAGCCCGGGCGGCTCAGAACAAAGGGACCACCACCCGCTCTGACGGGAGACGCGCTGTTGAATCAGAGGCACCATCGAGCCCCGCTGTGTTCAGTCTGCCGGCTTCCTGTGTCACAATAATAGAAAATCTGAACAATTACCAACATATGCAATGGGGACATTTCCTAGAAAGATCCTGACGCCCGGCTGCTGTAGACTGAATATTTGTGTGTGCCCCCGCCCCCGCCCCCCACGCTCTGATGCTGAAATCCTGACTCCCCCCAGCATGATGGTGGGTGGAGGTGGGACCTTGGGGAGGTGACTAGGTCGTGAGGATGGAGCCCTAACAAAGGGACTGGGGCCCTTAGAAGGAGACCCAGAGGGTTCCTCGCCCCCCGGCCCCGCGAGGACGGCACAGAGCCGCGGCCCGATGGAGGCCTGACTCGCCCATCTGCTCACGCAGAGCTGCCCCTCGGCTGGAGGTCAGGGAGGAAGCCGCCCCCTCCGCCCCCCACCAGGGTGGGGCTCTCCCCGTGGAGCACCCTCGAGTCTGGGCCCCAGAATCCCGTGGAAGCCGCTGGATCCCTGCAAACCTCCGCGTCTTCACCTGTAAATGGAGACGACAAGCTGACAGCGCCAGTGGCCGGCGCCACGGGGACCGCCTGGCGGGGACACAGAGGGTCGGGAAGAGCCCCTTTGCTCCACTTTAAAAGTTCGGCTAAAATCACACACTGGCCACTCTCCAATGAAAAGTAACAACAGACGGAGAACAGAATTTTTAAGGATACGTTCTTCTATGACGCATTTTTCAAAGAAGTGCTTAAGTCTATCCGTAGGATTTAGGAGAAGGCGCTCTTAGGTCCACGGCCGAGAGGGACCCCTCGCCCTCCTTGCCGCCCAGTGAGACCGGGATCCTGACACTCCTGCAGTGAGGGATGCAGAACCTGAGCGGAAGGAACCGGCCAGATGCTCCAGCCAGATGCCGGCAGAGCCCGGTCCCCCAGGCAGCCAGGTGCTGGGGACGGAGGAGGCAGGAGGCGGGAAGAGCGTGGCTCTCTGAGTCACAGCATGGACGAGGGCTGGCCTCCGCTGGGAACGCCCCTTTGGGACTTGAAAGGAGCAAGAAATGAACATCCACAGTTCAGAGTACAGCCCTCATTCCCCTCAGGGCCTGTTTCTTACAGCATCCGGTGGTACCGCAGCCGACACAGGGGCTAACCGCAAAGGGAGTTCCGCAAAGGGTGGCGTGACCCCTGGCACAAGGCGGCTGAGGGTCCGAGGAGCCACACAAGGCAGCCGTCCCCAGGCAAGGGTCCACCAGTAGGGACTGCCATCGGGGCTGGCTCTTCTGGGTGACGAGGTTCAGACCCTCTCTGGGGTCGGGAGACTGGACGCCAGGGTGGGGAAGCTCAGGACAGAGTCCCTACTCCCGCCAGGAGGCTATTTCGCGGGCGGTTCTTCTCGAGGGGATTCACAGGCATTGCCATCAGGGTCTCTCTATTTTTTATCTATTTATTTTTTTCATATGGAGGTTCCCAGGCTAGGGGTCTAACAGGAGCTGTAGCCGCCGGCCTACGCCACATCTCCTCGAGGGGATTCACAGGCATTGCCATCAGGGTCTCTCTATTTTTTTATCTATTTATTTTTTTCATATGGAGGTTCCCAGGCTAGGGGTCTAACAGGAGCTGTAGCCGCCGGCCTACGCCACAGCCACAGCAACGCGGGATCTGAACCGCGTCTGCAACCTTCACCACAGCTCACAGCAATGCCGGATCCTTAACCCACTGAGCAAGGCCAGGGATCGAACCCGCAACCTCATGGTTCTTAGTCGGATTCATTAACCACTGAGCCACGAAGGGAACTCTCCATCAGGGTCTCTTTAAAAGGAAGCTGGACAAAGCCATCCTGACATTTCCTGCACCACGCCTGATGCCTGATCGCAAACCGTTCTGAGAAGCGACTGGCACTCAGGCTGGCTTCCAGGTAAACTTTCGTGGCGGAACATGTCTCGGGCCTTGTAACTTGCACTTCCTGTTTGATCTGAATGTCAGCCCTGATTGCAGCGCTGGGGGAAATGACCAGGTGGAGACAGCGGGCGACAAAGGGGTCCCTTGGCAGCGACCCCAAGAGAAAGGGGCTCTCTGGGTCGTCCCTGGCAACTTGTGTTTGCGAGCAGAGTCAGAGTTCTGCTGGGTCTACGGGGACAGAGGCTTGGGCCCCCCGATCGCCGCTCGGGGCAAGTGGAGGACAGTCCCCTTGCACTCACACCCGCTGGGAAGGAAGGCTGGCCACTGCCGCCCTCGCGCTCCCGACTCTGCCCCTTGTCTCCTGGGAAACAGCAGGGACACAAGCGGGGCACACACTTCCTGGAGACTCGTATCCGGCACGGGGTCTCCCCGCAGAAAGCGGCTAAGAATCCTGAAGGCCCTAAAGAGACCGGGAGTGACGCAGCGGGCCCCCCGCCCCCGCAGTGTTGACAGCATAATCACGCCGGTTCGCTTGATTCTGATTAGGCAAGAAATGCAAGGTAAAGAAAGTCGCACTCCATGAGAGCCGAGGCCTTTGACTCACCCCGACGCCCACCCTCCTCCCAGGAGACCTGGTTATTGCAGAACTTTGACACCCATTGACGTTTCCTAGGAAATCCGAGGTATGGAGGGTAGATGCAGGATTTTTGCATACTTTTTTTCTCCCCCCGGGCTGTGTCCGCAGCATGCGGAACCCCCAGGCCAGAGACTGCGCTTGTGTCACGGGGTGACCGAGCCACAGCAGCGGCAACACCGGGTCCATAACTTGCTGACCCACCAGGGAGCTCCTACTTTTGCAAGTTTTTAAAGGAAGCATAAACGCTTTCATACGACAGCAGCTGTGCTAAAGCCGGTGTCTGTCACTCAGGAGTACATTTTGGGGACCCCTCATGTCTGCACGTATGCACTCCCCTCTTCCTTTGAACTCCTGAGCAGTTTTCCTTCATCTGACAAGGATCTGTTGAACACCTGCTGTGTACCACGTGGGCCAGAAAGACAAAGCCTTTGCCTTCTTAGAGTTCATGGTTGCGCGCGCGCGCGTATGCGTGTGTGTGTATGCGTGTGTGTGTGTGTGTGTGTGTGAGACTGCCCTACGATAAAAGATGCATATAAACTATGCCTCGTGCCCCAAACTACACAGGAAGCTGATAAAGGACTGAGGGGGGAAGGGAGGGCTCTGGGGGCCTCTGAGATGGGGTCTGGGGGAAAGGGAGGGGCCAGCGGGATGTGCGCGGCTCCCCCGACTCGCCCCCACTGCCGGGGTCCCCCCGTCTCGTCGCCGTGTCATGGGTCACTACGGGGGATACATTTTGTTCCTGTGAGAGGCACGCGGCCCCGTGGGACAGGTCACGGCACAGGGCACTGCCATGCCCCGTGTGGCCCCAGGACCAGGCACAGGGGGCGGGGGCAGCGCTGATTTCTCTCACGGCTGAAAAAACAGCTATGACGTGCCTGCCGTCTAACGGTAAAGCCTTATTGCTCAAAAAGTATTTTTTAAAAGTCAAGAATGTTGTTCTCTCCTTTCTTCAAAAGTATAAATTTAAAAAAAATTGTGGCAAAGTACAGGCAACACAAAATTCACCGTTTTAACCATTTCTAAGTGTAGAGCTCAGTGGCATTAAGCATTCAGCACGTCACAGAGCTGTACGACCATCACCCCGTCCATCTCCAGAACCTCGCTGGTACAAGTCTGACACTGTCCCCGTGAAACACTAACTGTCCTCCGTCTCCCCCGGCCCCTGGCCCCACTGCCTACTTTCTCCATGGATTTGACCCTCGGGGACCTCCCATGAATGGAATCACACGGCCTGTCCTTGCTTTTACCCCCACTTTGCAACTCCCGTCCCCTGTTCCTCTGTCTCCTGAAGCCTCCCGGCCTGGACGCCTCGGAGGCAGTGGCGAGAGTGGACGGGGTGGGGTGGGCCTTGTCCCAGGACAGAGCCCGCAGCCCCTCCCGCAGGTCAGCTCCTGCTCCAAGCAAGGCGGCAGTGCTCTCCTTGGTGCTGAAAGTCGAGGAGACGATGGAGCTTTGAAGACACACCTTCTGAATGAGTTTCCCAGACACAGGCTTCATCTAAGCAAAGCCAGAGAGGGGACAGCATCAGAATCCATGCCCAGACCTGCTGGCCGAGCCTCACGGTCACCGAGTCCCACTTTGCTGTGACCATTCAATGACTTCCTCCTGGCATGTGTTGACCTACCAAACAACAGCATGGGCCTCGTGCCAACTCCTGCACCTGTGTCTAGATAAACCAGCGAAGGAGGTCATTTGCTCCTGAAGGTGACCTCAGCCAAGCAGGGACAATGGACAGGCAAGAGGTTAATCAAAAGGCCGTGGTGCGAGCATGCACGCAGAAGGGCCACCGGCTGGGACAGGGACAGCTGGGGGGCGGGGGTGGCTGCCGGGCACACAGCCTGTTCTCAAACAACAAATACAAAAAAAAAAAAAAACAAAAAAACCCAGATCAAACCAAAACAGGCCACCGCATCCAGAAGGCTCATTAAAAAACACTCCTGGAAAATTAACTGACAACAGACCAAATTTCTTCCTGGAACAGACGAGGCCAAGCCAGATCCAGGAATGGAGCCAGTGGCCGCTGACCCCCTCGGGCACTGCAGGGGCTGAGAGCTGCCTTAATGACAAGGTCATGACGCACGTGCCTGACGCCAGGCCCTGGGCTGAGTCACCTAGCGTTCAGTGACTGACACATCCCAGTCTTGCCTCACGCCAGGAGGAGGCGGCAGAGCCCTGGGGGGTGGGGGCCCAGCACCAGGTGGCCAGGCTCCCCGCCAGCCCTCAGGGCCACCTCCCCTGCCCCAGGAGGAGAACACACGGTGTTCAGGTGCCACCAACCCAGAGCTGGACCTGGGATTGAGTCCTGCCCCAACCCTCCCTCTCAAGGTCGTCATGCTCACCAAGCCCCCGAGCCTGGTGTGTGAAAAGCCCCAATGGTCACCTCCCTTCTGAGACACGGCCGGTGCTCAGCAAAGGGCCGAGTGTTCCAGCCCTGGTGGACCCCAGCAGCTCGCATGCTGGAGGCCAGTGGCCGAGTTGGTGGTCCTTCTGGTGGCCCCGGCTGCCGTGTCTCCCTAAACCAGACATTCAGTGTAAATGACTGAGTCTCAGGCTGGAAGGACTGTCCATCAGGCTGTTGCAGACACGGCCTCACCTCGCACAGCAGGTCAAAGGCCCCAGGAGCTCGCTACCCAAGCACGCTATACATCTGTGTCACTCCCAAATTCTAACTCCGAAGGGATGGCCTCTGGGGGTGCGGCATCCAGGGGGTGATGGGGGCTGGAAGAGGGTGGAGCCTCGTGATGGGGCCGCAGCCCTTAAGAGGAGGGGCTGGAGAGAGGGCCTCCCTCCCTCTCTAGCTCCCGTCTGCAAGCCAGGCAGAGAGGCCTCGCCGGGAACTAAATCAGGCGGTACCCGACTTGGCTCCCCAGCCTCCCGAAATAAATGAGAAATAATGAGAAATAGATGTCCATCATTTAAGTCACCCAGTCTACAGTATTTATTACAGCGGCCTGAGCTGAGACACTCACCGGAAGTCTGTCCCCACCCCTAGGCAAGGCTACTCAACCAGCCACCCCCCTCAAATGAATGGTACAGCGTGGCCACAGCTTCTCTCTCCCAATAGGCATGGTCCCCAAAGGCTGCCCTTTCTGGCTCTGCCTGTCCTCCAGCTCACGTTCTCCCTTCTTCCCTCCCTTTGAAACACCTCGCACGGTGCCCTCTGTCTGGGAGTGAGGCCTTGGGAGGGATCCTAACTCCATGCTCTCTGGGAAGGACCGGGTCTAAATCCTGTTTTCCCAGCAGCCACCTGGCCTGGCCCTACATGATAGTTGCTCAAAATTAATCTGTAGGTATGTAACCCAGATACACACTCAATCCCATATGGTCCAGTCCACGCTTAAAATGATTTCCAAATCCTGCTGAATCTGCCTGCCCAGCAGTTCGTCTTCCCCGTTCCCTTACATGAAACTCAGTCTTCCTCTGGGAGCCCTTCCACCCCACTCTCAGGCCCTGTGGCCAAGGAGGCTGACCCAGCTCAAGGCAGGCCATTGAGACACTCTCTTTCTGCGGGGGTTCTTCAGAGGAAAGGATGAGAACCGGGAGCTGCTGGAGACCAAGTCTGCCACCTTCATGTGGAGAACCCGCCCAGAACAAGGCTGACACAGGAGAAAACTGGGAGAAGGGCTGAGATCCCTGGGAACATCCCTGAGCACCTGGATCCAGCCAGACCTGACGCCAAATGCCTCTGGGATTTTCAATTACTCCTACCTGTAAATTCCCTGTGCGTGCTGAGCCAGCTTGAACTGAGCTCCGCCCGTTGCAGAGGAAGTTATGGAATAACCCAGCGGAGAGAACTGAGGGCATGGAGCACTCCCACTTTGCTTTCATCTGTAATGGACTCCCTTTGATGCTGGAAGACTGGTCCCCTCGCCTCCTTCAGGAAGCCCTCCCAGGGGCCCTCCAACCAGCTGGAGGATCCTCCCACCTTCGCCTTCCACGGACGTCAACCTGCTTAGTCAGCCCCTCCCCTTGAGACCTGAACTACTTCACTGTCTCCAAGTGGGACCCAGTCCAGAAAGATGTGCAGGGACACTGCAGCCCTTGGGTCCAAGCCCCAGGTTCCAGCCCAGCCCCGCTGCGAGTACTGTGTGAATTCGGGCACACCACAGAACCTTCCTGAGCCTTAACTTTCTTACCTACAAAATGGGACCATCAGGACTGACCTCCCGGGGCTGGCAGCAGTGTGAACTGAGATATCGACACAAAGTGCCCTCCAGTGTCCCCCGCTCAGCTGACCACGGTCAACGGACGTCTGTTCTGACCAGCTGGCCATGAACCCTAGTGTCTAGACAAACATCCATCGCTCGGGGATGCCCGCGGCCCTCCCTGCTCCTGCGGCTCCCATGGCCCCCGATAACGCAACCCACGCCCCGCTCATCTAAGGGGTCCCTTTCCTAGGCTCTCCCATTCCTCCCACCTCTGGCCCTCCTGACAGGTGGCCCCGTCGTGACCTCCAGGATGACCAGCCACCGATAACCGGCATCTGCTTGTCCCCACAGTCCTGCCTGCCATCCCGGCCAACAGTCACCTGGTCCCTCTAGCCCTTGTTCTAGCATCTTGAACCCCAGCCTCCGTAAATCTAGGGGTAACAGATCTGCGACAGCGCCCCCTTCGGGAAAGCCACCCACCCGGGGAAGGTGCAGCCCCTGGACGTCCTGTGTCCCCTGACCAGCTTGGGTGCCATGACAGCCAGGGAGACGTCCCCACCCCCCTGCCCCCCAGGCACCCACTTCTCAAGGCCCCGTCCCTTGGCTGGTCACGTTCTGGACGCTGAGCACAGCGCTCCACGTGGATGTCTCATCTCAGCCTCTCCTGCTGTCCCACCCCCGGAAGCCTTTCCCGACGTCAGTCCCCGCCTGGCAAGCCCTTCGCTCCGCCCCTCATTCCGGGCCGTGGAGAGGCTCGCAGGGTGGGCTCTGAAGCAGTTCCTTGCCTGTGCCACAGCCTGGCCCTGCCACTCACTCGCTGTGTGTCTGTGGGCAAGCAAGTCTCCCTCTCTGTGCCCCAGCCTCCTTGTGCAGAAAAAGCTGCCAGCGGGAACATGCAAACACCACTGAGCAAGAAGGGAGTTTGCGCCCATGAAACCCAGAAACCAAAGCCTGGCCCACAGGAAGTGCTCAAGAAATCTGAGCACTTCCCGCTGTCGTTGTCGTCACAGTTGTTTATGTTATTTGCAGTCAGCACATACGCTGTCCAGATGTGACACTGCCAGTGGCCTTGAGTTCTGTCTTCGTGGGCCAGGGGCCGGGTCCCCTCCCTCGGCCCCTGGCTTCTTCCGCCAGGCCCCGCATCAAGATGGTCATTTACTAAGCGCTCTGGACACCTGCGAATTCAACCGAAGTCTGGGCCAACAGTTTAGACCAGCAGAAAGTCACCCTAAGACCCAGCAAGCCGACTCCCAGGTACAGGCCCCTGAAAGCTGAAAATAGGGATGCAAATGCATACTGGTACCCTTCTGTTCACTGAGGTATATTCACAACAGCCAAAAGCTGGAAATGACCCAATCTCCATCAATGTTTTTTTGTCTTTTTGCCTTTTCTAGGGCTGCACCGCGGCATGTGGAGGTTCCCAGGCTAGGGGTCTAACAGGAGCTGTAGCCGCCGGCCTACACCACAGCCACAGCAATGCGGGATCCGAGCCTCGTCTGTGACCTACACCACAGCTCACGGCAACGCCGGATCCTTAACCCACTGAGCAAGGTCAGGGATTGAACCTGCAACCTAAGGGTTGTAGGATTCGTTAACAACAGAGCGGCGACACAGGCTACAACGTGGATGGACCTGGGAAACGTTACGCTGAGGAAAAGGGACCAGGCACAAAGGCGGTGCAGCAGGACTGCGCGTCTGTGAAAAGCACTGACCAGGCGAATCAGCAGAGACAGACGAGCACCCACGGTGCTTCCGGCTGAGGGAAGTGGGGGCTGGGGAGTGACTGCTGAGTGGGTCTGGGGTTGTCTTTTGGGGGTGATGAGAATCTAGAGGTGACCGCTGTACATCATGGTGAAAGTACTAAATGCTGCTGGGCTATACATTTTAAAACGGTTAAAATAGTGAATTTTATGGCATGTTTTTTTAATCACAACGAAGATATACAGCACGGAAAAACTACACGTATACACACGTGATGAAACGCGTCTCTAACAGACACATGCAGGGAAATAAAAACCTGAGAAAACAAACCGCATGGTAGTAGCCACGTCCTCGGTGGCACGGCCCTTCTTTTTCCTCCGGCTTCTCTATGTCCCCATTTTAACCCAGAAGACATGATTTACACCTGCCGCAAAGACGATGTGGCTAAAACTGGTTACCGGGCACCCACGGGGGCAGACAGGACTCTAAACCCCTGTGACTTCCCCTGTGAGGTCCGTGGGCTTCAAGTGGGGATCTGGAGAGGACCCTGGGACGCCCCGTGGAAGGGCTGGCGCTCTCTGCCGTGGGTCGGTCCAGCCTTTCGTCTCCGCTTTTCAAGTTCTGGGCCCAGAGTGGGGCGGGGGAGGGGGCCAGGAGAGAGCCACCGCCTCCCCAGGCGGAAGCTGGCATCCGGGCGCTGGCCCGACCCAGGGCCCTGCTCTCAGGCGGAACTCAGGTCCTGAAAAGGCAGAGGAGCGACCGCAGCTCAAATGCTCGTGCCGCATCGACTCAACAGGTGGCCACGCTGAGAAGAGAATCATCCTTTAGCAGAGGCATGCGATTCGGGGGGGGGGTACACCATTTAGATAAGGGAGTTGGGGTCGGGGGGTGCGGCTCTGGAAAAGGGAGCAGAGGCCTGACACAGGCAGCCCTTGAGGGCACAGGGGAGAGTGTCTGAGGGGGAGGGCAGGGACGCACAGGGGGCTGCAGAGCGGGGAGCAGCTGGTGGGCGAGGAGGCCGGCAGCCGCAGGATCCCGCGGGCCAGAGCTAAGCCTGGAGTTTTCTGAAGATTTTTCTGGACGAATGACAAGAGGACACCCTCCCTGGGGATGACGACGGAGCCGCAGGAAGGGACCAGGGACAGCCCCCAGGCAGGGACCACGCTTGGGACCCACTGCTCATCTCATTACAACAGTGAGTGTCTGGGGCGCAGGCGCGTGGCGGCGGTCTGGACGTGGTGCTGGGGCCAGGCAGCCTTGGAAGGCCAGCCCGCCGGGGAGGAGCCCTGGGCTCTAGCCCGCTAGCTCGGCCTGTCTGTGCCCCAGCTTCCTCGCCCGAGAAACGGGGATGGTGTGAGAACCTGCCTCCTGGGTTCTGATGAGGCCTCGATGAGTCAGAACAGCACGGAGCGCTTAGTGCTGCGTGAGCCGTGGCGGCCAGTGTCAGACACCCAGCAGGAACGGGCGGGGCAGGAAGCACCCTCACTTGGAAGAACCTCAGACACTGAGTCCCCGTATCAGGAGCCACACCGTCGAGCCCTGGCCTGGCTCCCAGCGGCCTGGGGCCAGGGGCGGCCGCGAATGGTGGCTGGTTCCAGGGCAGCTCACGGGCAGGGCATCCTTTTCCTGCCTTCCGCCTCTCAGCCCAACCCCATCCCCAGGACCACTGGGGGACCTGGGGCTCCCACGGGGGGTCCCAGAGGGAGGGGATCCCAGGCGGTGAGACCCTGCCTTGGGAGAGGTTCTGCTCCCTCCCACGGGCTAACAACAGCAGCGGCCACAGCAGGGACGGTTCCCGCTGCGTGGACCACTCCCCTCACGGCTGCTGTCTTCTGCTTGCCTCACACACAAACCCATGTAGCCTCCGCGAGGCCGCCTACCGGACAGGTGCTGTTGTCACCACTTTGCAGAGGAGGAAATGGAGGCCCAGAGGGCGCTGTGGCTTGTCCACGGCCACACAGCACACGGAGGCGGCGGCGTTGGATTTGGACACTGACAGGCTGCCTCCTGGGGCTGTGCCATTACCCTGCTCTCGGGGGCAGCTGCCTCCGCTCCCCCTCCCCCTTTCTTCGGCATGGCCCCAGCCCGGGGATCAGCAGGCCCTGGACGTCCGCGCTGCGACGCCTCCAGAAACAGAGGGAGGTGCTACCACCCAGCTCGGCATTCGAAGCCTCCCCCACCCCATCCTCTTCGTCTTTCCTGGGCCTCCTGACACTTCCCCCACATCCCTACACGCTCCTTCCTGCCACGGGGCCTTTATCAGGCCGTTCCCTCCCCTCGCGGTGCTTTCCATCATTTAACGCACTGACCGAGCGCCTGCCACGTGCTCGGCGCTGGCTGGCCCCTTATCTCATGGAGTCTCCAGGTCAGGCAGGGACAGTGACAGGTACTGCGAGCAGGTGTCTTGGGGGCTGTTGGGGAGGCTGCCCCGAGGAGGGGCCACTGGGCAGAGAGCTGAGGGCGAGCCGCAGTTCTGCAGGTGGAGGAGGAGAGGTCAAGTCAGGGAGACACAGCAGTGTGGGCAAGCAGGGGCGGGAGGGGCCGGCACGTTCGGGAGGCCAGGAAGAGAGGGCCAGGGTCAAGGCTGACGTGCCACGTCCCTCGCACCCAAATAACCCATCCCTCCCTCTGCACGTCAACCAAGTTTACGGGCCTCCCTCTTCCCACACACGCTGATGGCCTTCTGGCATCTCCGTGGCCCCTAGCCCTGCCCACGGAGGGCTAAGCACAGAGCAGGTACGCTGGAAACTCTGCTACATGAAACTGAAGGCCCTGCATAGAAGGAAGTGAAAAACTGGCTGGTAGGTGGCTGGCCTGGTGGCAGAAAAATGGGGAGATGGTTCTCAGGACTTCACAGCCTCTGATGGCAACTACGGCCTCTCATGTCCCCTCCCCGCCCCTTCTCACTTCAATTCTCCTTACTATTGGCACGCACACACCCCAATTCCCCAAACTGACAAACTCCATCAATTAAAAAGATTCTACAGGGCATTTAGCACAGGCCTTCCTTCAGTTCATTTGCCAACCTAACTGCTTGTATCGTGAAACGCCCCACAAAAGGGCACCGCAGACAGAGACAAATCAGCGCTAACGAGAGCTCCTCGCAGAGCTCACTGGGAGGTGGGTGGCTGTGGGAGGGAGCCAGGGAGGGAGCGCAGGTGGAAAAGACCCAGGAGCCCATCAGAGAAGCCTGAACCACTAGCTTCCTGTGTGGGGATCTTGGATCCCCACGCCTCCTGCAAACCTGGCCCCGTGCAGACTGGGCCTGGGGGCACAGCCTCCTTCTTGGGTTGAGGAAGATCATCGTAAGATAAGATTATGCTCCAGGGACCCGGGATTTACCGAGGGCACGAGCCAGACTCGAGCTTTGGAATCAGCCTGGATTCAGGTCTCCCTGCGGAGCCCTAGCCGGTTACCTAATCTCAGTTTCATCACCTCAAATGGGCCTAAAACACCTACTTTCCAGGCGTGTCCATCACTGAACACGTGTCTGGGGGCCTCTTGTATGCCTCGGGCACTGTGCCGGGCCCTGGACACACCGTGGAGACCAGGCCAGCCAGCTGTCTAGCCCAGAGGCAGGAAGGCGTTCCTGGGAGGGACCCGACGGCAGAGGATTCTGACGGTGAAGCGGCACACCCCGTGAGTGTTAGAGTCAGGGGTGCCGCGAGGAGCCTGGGAAGGCCTCCTGGAGAAGGTGACGTGAGCTGAGACGTCGGCAGCAAAGTCAGGGCTGGCCTGGAGCACAGGACATGCGGATCCTCACAGAAGAGGGGTCTCCACCAGCAGACAAGCACACTCTGAATACAAGCTGCTGCGCCCAGGAAGGCCAGGGACACGGCACAGGAAAGGAGGTGCAGGCAGCAGGGTGGGTGGGGGTGGGGTGGGGAAGTGCCGAGCATTTCTACCAAGCCCCTGCTAACGGGAGGGGCCTTCCGCCCAGCTCTCAGGCTCAGCACCCTGGAGAGGTCCGCACCTGCGGAGATTCAGCACCACGGACAGGTCCAGCACCCACCGCGATTCAGCACCCTGGACAGACCCAAACCCTCCGCGATTCAGCACCCTGGACAGGTCGGCCACGCCACCGACCTGCTGTACAGAGCTGCGCCCACTTAAAGGGACATTCCAGGCTCTCGCTGGACCAGCCCATCACCCTCAGCCCCACGACATCTGACCACTCCCCAGATCCGCTCTGTATGCTGCCGATCACCGAGTTTTCCCTGGAGCCCCCCACCTTCAGTTCTGCCTGTAGACGTGCCAACACCATCTCTTCTGTGAGGACCTTTTCCGGACCGAAATCGCGGCCTTCATCAGAGTCTACTCTTTGCCCTCCTTCCAGACGGACTGTGAGTTCCTCGAGGAACTGTGTCTGATTCACGTCTCTTCTCCCCATGGCACACGCCAGCCCAGCCCCTGGTGGGCACCATGCATGCTGCAGAGATGAATGAATGAAGTTGCAAAAGTGATTTGTACAATTGCCACCAATTATTGAGAGCTCCTCCTGCCTGCAATTTCACGCTTCATGCGTGTTTTCATTTAGTTTAAGAAACTGAGGCCAAGATATGCAGGCTTTTCCCAAGTTCACACAGTGAAGGAGTGAGAGTCTGGATTCAAACCCAGATCACAAGGCTGTGCCCTTGACCGTGGCTCCTTTCTGTCTCTACCCAGCCCAGCGCACTGCCATCTGCCAGTCCCACGGAGCCTGGAGCACAGCAGCCATGGTCCCCTGAAGTGAGTCTGAATCTTTTTTTAGCCTGAAATTGAAATCACTGATGCTTCAAATTAGAACCCCAAAATGAACGAGCCAAGACTTCAGATCTGCCATCGCTAAGCTGCCCCCATCTACCTGCTCAGAAGGATTCTGGGCTGTCCCCAGCCTGGACCACCTGTTCGCAATGTGGAGGAAAAGTGAACTATTCTCTAGGCACAGGAGGGGCTATGTCTACGCGTGGGAAAAGGGTGCAGCCTCCCAGCCTTCCAGAGGCTCCTCCCAGAGCAGTGGCCTCTTTAAGACCTCAGAGAGCAAAGGCTTAAGTGCAACGAGCCTCGGGCAGCAAAGATCCCAATGCTAGGAACCACAGAAAGCAAAGAGCCCAGTGCTTTGGCCCTGGATGGCAGAGACCCCAGTGCTAGGTGGAGGGCAGAGACTATGATGACAGAGCATGCCCTGGGCACTGGCTTCTTCTGAAAGCAAACAACAAAAGCAGCCGAGCTCCTCTGTGCTGCCTTCTGTTTGCTGCTAAAGGAATGTTCTTCAACCATCTCTGAGAAGGTGGCTGGAAGCTTGAACTCAGCAAAGGCTCAGTAAAGGGCTGGAGAGGCAGACGGAGAGGACCACAGCTTCCCCCTCCTGCAGCGGCCCGGATGCCGGCAGACCCGGAGCAGAGAAACTGGAGTGGGAAGCTAGCCAGGGGGTCCGGGCCTTTTCCAAAATGAGCACAGCAAGAAGCCACAGGACTTTAGAAACAGAAGCACTCCGTATTCAGAGGGACCCAGGACAGCCACTGGGCCCCGCTTGTCTTTAACATGAAGCCAGCAAGACTTGGCTACTGAAGCGTCTTCGGAATTCAAGGTCAAAAATTCATCAGTCGCCCTAGCTTCCTGCCAACATCAGCTGGCATTTGCTCTTTTACTTATTGAATCAAACACCCATTTAGAATGACTTAAATAAGATACTAAGAATTTGGGGGCGAGGAGAGCCGGCAGAGCTCCTGGATTGGCCACCTAGGCCACCAGCAGGACATGTGACAAAGCCTCTCATGGTATCTTGAAAAGCAAGCTGGAGAAATGTGAGCTGTGTGGCATGGCTGAACAAGGATGCTGGCACCGGGAAGACCACAGAGGGCTCTGGCCTTGGCCATGGCATTTGTCGCTAGAGGGTAAATTGTGAACAGAAATTCCAAGATTACCTAAAAGCTAGACCGGTGCCAAAACAAGACTGAGAAAGGCAGTGAGTGCCTTGGGAGCAGGGTTCAAGCCAAATCCAGAGACAGGCCTGCCAAGGATATCTGGGGCTTGGAGTGGGGCGGGGCGGGCGCCTGCATTAGCTGATGTCCCCTCTGCATAGAGGCAGGGGGGAGCTACCACCAGGGCGCTCTTGGCTGCAAGTGCCCAACAGAATGTTCCTGGCCCATGGCAGGCACGTGATGCTACCACTACCTGCTCGAAACCAGAGTAGAAACAGTCACCTGTGGTTATCGTGACATTATGACTTTCGGTTATTATTTGTTCCTCTGGTTTCCTGCCTGAAGACAGAGTCAGGCATCGTCAGTGACGATGAAGGACAAGGTGATGATAAGCAACAAACAGCAACGGGCTAGGACTTGACGTCCAGCACCGCTGGCCCCCCACGCACTCTGAACCAAGACGCCCAACAGCAGCCCACGAGCCCAGAGCTCCGGCGGCACATGCACTGGACCCTCGAACAGCACGTGTCTGAACAGCGCGGGTCCACTTAGATGCAGGTTTTTGCAGTAAGTATACAGTCGGCCCTCTGCAGCCGTAGTATACAGTCGGCCCTCTGCAGCCGTAGTATACAGTCGGCCCTCTGCAGCCGTAGTATACAGTCGGCCCTCTGCAGCCGTAGTATACAGTC
>PVHT021183669.1:575403-585642 GCA_004024745.2 Catagonus wagneri | reverse complement strand
GCAGCCGTAGTATACAGTCGGCCCTCTGCAGCCGTAGTATACAGTCGGCCCTCTGCAGCCGTAGTATACAGTCGGCCCTCTGCAGCCGTAGTATACAGTCGGCCCTCTGCAGCTGTAGTATACAGTCGGCCCTCTGCAGCTGTAGTGTCCAAACCTGTGCACGCAGACCCCTTGGATGCGGAGGGCTGACTCCGAGACTTGGGCGTCCGTGGATTTTGCTCCCTGCGTGGGTCCTGGAACCAGTGCCCCCCTCCCACTGCCGTGGACACATCAAGGGACCAGGGTAGCCACTGATTCACACTACCCCCCGTTCTGCTGATGGGGTGCTGACACCCAGGAAGCACACGTGCGGATGGAGAAGGATGTGTGTGACCGCTGACCAGGAATAACCTGGCCTTGATTTTCACTCTCCTCTGCGTACTACGTAATTTTGAAGCTGGAGATGCTGACCGATGAGCACGGGTGGTTCACACCTCCCACTGGGCTGAAAGTGATGGTTTGGGCCAACGTGCTCTAGCGTCTCCGTCACATTTTCCAAGTCCAGATTCTCAAGGAGCAGCCTGGCAAATACTGGATAAGGCACTCAAATGGTTTCTCTGCACCCTCCCTTCGACGCAAACCAAGATTATAAACCAGTTCCAGGCCCTCTTCGGTGCGAGTATTTAGGATGAGGAAAAAGTAATTTGCAAACTCAAGTATCACTTTTCAAGGATGAAGGATACTGCTGCCTGCTCTAATTGCAAGGGAAAAACCTACTGAGGGAAATTAACACGAAAACAAGATTGGCCACTTCAGGACAAAGAAAACAGTCACAAAAGCCACAGGAGTCTTCAGCGGTGCACCAGGCTGTGGAGTGCTGGCCCCAGGAAAATAATTAATGGCCAGGAAAGCACTGCTGTCCTCTAATCAGTGCCTTCATGGACACAGAGGCTGAGACGCTGCTCACCTGCATGAAGCAGCTTCTCCTGAGGAATAATTCCTATTTATGAAATTAATACGGTCGCTCCAGAAAATCTGAGAAACAGAAAGAAGTCTACGAAAAGAGAAAATAATCACACACGAGGTCATCACGAGGGGTTAGTGCCCCTTTCCTTTCCTTTCCTACGCTAATTTTGGGGGGAAGGTGGTGTAATTTGGTACAGATAATTTTATTCTATCCTCGTCACCTAACATCAGGTGACCGTTTCCTGCTGGTCTCAAGAACCTCTTGAGAGTATAAAGTTTAATGCTCTCCCGTGAATCCACCACCGAGACACGATTAACCGTTCCCCTCGAGCTCCAACTATTTCTTTTGATTGCACTGTGACTCTGCCTGGTTTTTTTGTTTGTTTGCTCGCTCAGTTTTTGCTTTTTTAGGGCCACATCTGCAGCATTTTGAAATTCCCAGGCTAGGGGTCGAATCGGAGCTACAGCTGCTGGCTTATGCCACAACCACAGCAACACGGGATCTGAGCTGCCTCTGTGACCTACACCACAGTTCATGGCAACGTCGGATCCTTAACCCACTGAGTGAGGCCAGGGATCGAACCCACGTCCTCACAGATACTAGTTAGGTTTGTTACCGCTGCACCACAATGGGAACTCCTGCCTTAGGATGGACTCTTAGACCTAAAATTCCTGGTTAGGCTTCATGGTTCTTATTACATACGGTCACATGGATGTCTAAAAAAGTGTGTGGCAATTTATTCTTTCACACAGCAACCTAGTAGTGCTGTCACCAGCTATGGGTGTGGTAATTTTTGAAAAACATATTTGTGGTGTGTACATATATATATGTATACACAATGGAATACTACTCAGCCATAAAGAAGAATGAAAGAATGCCATTTGCAGCAACATGGATGGACACAGAGATGATCGTACTAGGTGAAGCAAGACTGAGAAAGACAAGTATATGACCTCATGTGCAATCTAATAAAAATGATACAAAAGAACTTATTCATGAAACGGAAACTCCCCGATTTCGAAAGGGGAAGCTGGGGGGGGGGCAGTTAACTAGGGGTCTGGGATTAACATCTTCGCTCTACTGTTTATAAAGCGGGTGACTGACAAGGACCTACCGCACAGCCCAGGAAACTGACTCAATACCCTGTAATAATCTGCACGGGAAGAAATAACGGATATGTGTATGCATAACTGAATCAGTCTGCTGCACACCTGAAACGAACACAACACTGAACGTCAATGCTACTCTGGCAAAAATGTTTCCAAAGTGTGTGCTAACCTGAAAATAAAAATCGGCAGCTCATTGTCTGCATTCCTTCTCACTCTGGGGCCACGCGTACACCCGCCACGGCAAAGCGTCTTCTGGGACCTCTGAGCCCTGGCTTCGCTGAGTCAGCCAGCCTGGGCTGGAACCTCAGCTTCTCGGCTCACCTGCTGCATGGCCCTGGGCGAGTGACTTAACTTCTCTGAGCCTCGGTTCCTCCTCTGTGACATGGGGATCGCGCCGACGGTCCTTTGCAGGACTACAGCGAGGGCCCGGTGGGCTGGCGCCGGGCCTGGCAGATCCCGCCTCCATCACTACGCATAAGACACCGGCCTCTGCTTGTGCCTGCTGTGAACACTGCTTCCCGTTTTGATGGTTACTGTTCCGTTGCTGACGAGCAAATTCTTGAGATGTAGGGTGTTTCAGTTTACGAAAGTCATGCAAGAAACAAAACTCAGGTTTCCGCCTGGGGAGGCTTACGGAAGAAAGCCAGTCCTGGTCTGGAGACAGGAGGCGAGGGCAGGGCCCGCGTTTCTTCATTCGACAGAAGACTCCATCAAAAGGTTCCAAGAGCCCGTCTGGCGAGGCCAGAGGCCATGGCCTCGCCTGCCCCTCGGAGCCCCTGGCAGCATCACGGACACCCGTGCTCCTGCCTCGTGCTCCTGATTCGGGGGGTGGGCTGGGCCCGGGTCTCAGTGTCTCTGAAAGGCCTGCCGGTGAGCCCGGCGCCCGGCCGGGTTTTGAGGGCGGGGCTGACGGTGCTCTGGGCCGCTGGGGCCCAGCGGGAACCCTCCTGGGACATCCTAACCGCCGCCATGTCTCCTTAAGGACGCGCCGCCGCCGTCACCCACGAGCCATCTACGTTCTCCTGACGACTCTCGGAAGCGGCCTCTCCTGCCTCACCCCCGGGGGTGAGGGGCCTAAACCAGGACGAGCCCAAGGACACAGCGGCCGACCCTGCCTCTCAGCTCTGCGGTTTAAACTCTCCAGCTGGCCTCGTCGCTGTTAATCGGGTCCCGTTGTAACCCAAGGGACGGAAGCCTTAACCTTTCCTGCCCGGGGGAGGCCCTCACCTTACCTCTGACCCACACGGGGTGCGGGTGGGGGCTGCCCGGCTTGCTTCTCTCTCTGGGGACCACTCTCCCCCGGGTGCCCACAGGGACACTCAGCTCCCACAGCCCTGCCCACCCCACTGCCCCTACAGCTCCCTGGAGAAGCTTTGGTGTCTGGGCCATCGAGGGGATGCTGGCACATGGAGCTGATCTGAACGTGGTAAAGCACGCACGCACGCACGAGGTCTCCGGGGCATGTGTTCCACGGCCCCGAACACAAGGCACCCACTTCCTCGCCTCCGCCTCTGAGATGCGTTTTCACAACCACCTGCTGACACTGCCCCCCCCAAGACCAGCCTCTCTCATCGGAATTCCCAATTGGAAGACAGCCTTTGCCCGGAGCTCCACTCCACCCCACTCCAAGCTTTGGCTTCCAGGCAGGGAGGAGGGGCCTGGTCAGCCAAGAAATAACACCAACAACACAAGGACAGACTCCTCCCCAAACCAAGGCAGCGAGAGAGAAATCAGAGAGGGCTGGCACCCAAAAAGTGCACGCACGAAGGAGACGCGCCTGATGGGCTCAATGGCGGCAAGATGACCACGTCGACTTTCTGACAAAGTCCAAGAAGCAAAAACGAACTTCCATGGGCACTGAAGTCTTTGAAGAGTGAACGTTCCCTTCGGACGTTGCCCTTGAATCCCCAAGTTCAAGCTGCAGCGTGCATCTTCACAGAGAAGATGAAAGCCTGACGTGCTCTGAGTTCCTTCCCAGGGACAGAGAGAACAGACGGCTCTCGAAGGAATGTGGGCACAGCAGGACAGTCGGCCTGCACCTGGGGCAGCTTCCACACGGGACTCTGCACTTGACCAAGAGCCCAGAAGCCCCAGCCTCTGGGACAGCTTCCTGCCCAAACACAGGTCTGCCTGAAACACGTGTCTGCCTAAAACACTCCCTCCAAGGTTGAAGTTTTTCAATGAAAAAAAAAAAAAAAGGGAAATTTTCTACTGGAAAAAACATGTGCCTCTAAGGTTATAAGTGATGAAACTTGCAGCGGCCAAATGCAGTAACTAGGAAAACAGCTCGATGGAGAGTCTCACTCTTTTAAACCCAAGCACCTAAAGGAGAAATTCTGAGCCCCACGAGGTAGCCTGGAAATGAAGTGGCAGGAGTGGGGTTCCCAGCCCCTGTCCCCACCTGCCCCCGTTAGAGTAGGACCCGCGGTGAAGGATCTGGGGCTGTCTGGGGCCCACTCCTCCTCGACTTATCTGACACGTAGTAACACCAGCTTAACCCAGCCCAGGGCCAGCCATTCCTAGAATCCTGGAACTCAGAGGTTACCCAGAAAATAAACCTGTTTCAACACGGCGAATATGTCTGCACATCAGAGGTTCAAGGCAAAATCAAGGGAGGTGCTTTGAAAACAGAAAAGCAGAAACTCTCGAATGCTCTGATTTCCATGGGAAAAAGCTACGCTCCGACCGGATGGCGTGCCTTCTCTGCACGGCCCAGGCGTGTGCTGCGGACGCGTCCGCCAACCAGCACGGCCCTGCTTCCCGGGAGAGGGGTGGCCCCACACCCACTCCGCGGCAGCCGCATGCTTCTTTTATTGACTAGTTTATCAAGGAAATGATCCGAGGAGCCTAACAACCAGGAATGCTCCTGCATCCGCAGCTCTCATCTATTATTTAAAACCGAGAACCGGCAACAGCTTGTCAACCGACTGGAGTCCCAGGCTCTCGGTGTCTCTGTCTCATACACACACGCACACGCACACGGGAAGGGGCTTACATCACAAGTACGTCCTACAGAAGATGATTCAACCCAGTCTCTGCATTTTCATGAGGTTACAAATCGAGTTAACCCATGAAGCCATAGCGGGTCCCAGGCTCCCGCATTGCATTTAAACAGT
This sequence comes from Catagonus wagneri, assembly GCA_004024745.2. Lineage (NCBI taxonomy): Eukaryota > Metazoa > Chordata > Mammalia > Artiodactyla > Tayassuidae > Catagonus > Catagonus wagneri. Next base: position 580,471 of record PVHT021183669.1, on the reverse strand, counting down.
GGGCACGCGTCCCGCCGTTTAAACGGACAAGAACCCCAGGGAGCCCGATCCTTCATCAGCCGCCAGGCTCTGACTGGCCAATAAGAACTCAAATACACCTCCCAACACATGACGCCTGCAGTAAGTTCAAGCCCCTTCTCCATGTTACCCGGCTCTCCCTCCTCCAATAGCATCTCTGCTTCCGGATTTCCATCACTCTCATCATCTCAGAGCATGAGCAAATCTGCAGCTCAGAGAGACTCTCGGAAGCTTTAGGCATCGCGGGGGGACGTGGCTTCAAGTGGCCATCTCGCAGAGGCCTGGATCGCCTCCTTTCCAGAATGAACGCGCGCGTCTGGCTGGCCCCACAGTGGAGGCACTGAGACCAAGTGCCCGGCTGGAGACCGCACACCAACTCTGCTTCCCAAAGCAGATGGGTCGCGGCCCAGGGTTAGCGCCGAGGGCCATGCACTCCCCTCAGGGGCCGTCCGAGCCTACCAAACCTCTTAAAAATGATTTCTGTCAAGGTCATTTCTGCATCTTCTTTTCTTCCTGATATTTCCAAAGAGTAACACAATGCTTTGAAAGGAACACTTCGGCCCGCAGAAAGCAGGGACTCAGAGGTGCTGGCAGCGTGGCGCCTCGCACACGCCAACATGGCAACCACAGGTGAGGCTTGCAGCACGCGGGCGCTCACATCCAGCGAGTTTTTTTAAACGAAGGGGACGCGCCCTCCTTTCAACAATGAGCAAAGGTTGGTTTTCAAAGCATCTGAATTTACAAGTCCCCTGTTCGTGCCACTGACTCCGGCCACCCCTCCTGCCCAGGCTCCTTGGTCTTGAAAGGCCATCATCCACCTGGCAGGCTAGTTACCTCGTCTTGAAAATCAACAGACTCTAAGCCACCAACGTCACGGACCGCATGCAAGCAAGAGGCACCACACCGTGCTCCCCAACCGGCCCTGGTGGCACAGAAACGACCGATGGCCCCTCCCGGAGTCCATTTAAACAGCTGCAACTCAGCCGCCCAGAGAGTCACCGCGTCCCTGACACCACGGCCACTGCCTTCCTCTTTCTTCTACTTCCAGACCGATGGCCGAGTTCCACACAGATTTCCGATCCTCCAAAGAGTTACAGCCGAGGCCTCAAAGACAACCCCAGGGCACAGTCCGCAGGAAACGGCACCCACAGTGGGTGAAATAACCAAGCAGCGCCCATCCACAGCAGCCTCCACGCCGGCCCCCGGCTGCCGAGACCGCGGACCCCAACCCTAAGAGAGTCAGCGCTCTCCCCAGGCGGAAAGATCCAGACACCTGTGTCCCTACCTCGATCAAGAAGTCCCCAGTCCTCAGTCCGGCCTGCCAGGCCACTCCGCCTTCGTCCACGGACTCCAGGTACTGCAAGGCCGGGAACGCCGGCGTCGGTGTGAATTCTTCGATGGGCGTATCCGCTGGGAAGAAAAAGCGACACCGCGTTACAAGCCGGGGAGGTGCTTCCCAGGCAGCCCCGGCCTCCCCCGGGGGCCCGGGGCCAAGGGGGACCCTGCGTCTCGGCGGGAAGCAGGTGGTCCAGGCCGGCTCTGCCTGGGAAGGGCTGACACTCGCAGCCCCGGGTCAACACCAGCTCGAGCAAGGGAGCTCGCGCTGTTCTGGGTCCACCGTCCCCCCGCGCTGTCCCCTGCAAACACACAGGACCGGGTGCTCCCCTGTACGTTTCTATATGTGCATGCCTGTCATTTTCTTTAAAAGCATCCGTGACTAAACATTTTCAGTTCTAAAAATGGAAAAGTTCCCCCAGAACCACATGGAGCTACAGAAACACCACACGGAACCACTCGCCAGATTTCACGCAGACTCGCAACCAAGGGGATTCAACTCGGAGCGTGGACGGAACAGAACGCTGACCCCGTGGGCGGCTGCAGATCTGGAATCCGCTTATGAATTCTCTCTCGCTGGGGGCCCGGCTCTCTGTGGCCACTCTGCAGCCAGCGTCCACAGGAGGCCTGGGCCCCCCGCTCCTCAGCTGAGTGAGCCTGGGCTTCCGGGCCCCGCGGCGGCAGCTGAACTCTACGGCCAGAGGCGGGCTCTGCTGGGTGGTCAGGAGCGGCCGGGGGTGGTGGGTGGGGAGATGAAGGCGGTCTTGGCGGGGGGAGGGGAACCACCACACAGACAGTCACGGACACACGGGGACGGATGTCTCTTCTCTCCCTCCCTCTGGACCGGCCGCTGTCAGAGAGCAGGTGGGGCCACGCGGGAAAGAGGGAGGGCTCCCCAGTGCAGGTGCGGGACCCCCAGCACGGCGCGCAGGCTCCGGGATCAAACTTCCAAATGGTTTCCCTGCACACGCAGCACACAGATGCCACCTCTCCTGGGGAGTTGATGCCATTTTGTTTCATTTGGGAAGGGACGCCCCCAAGTGAAGCGCCGGCGGTGGGCGCACTGCTGTGGAATCCGTGCCCGGAGCCCCCCGCCCCCCACCGCTGGCCACGAGGCGTGTGTGCTGCCGGCTGGGCCACGGCGGAGGGGACCATCTTGCCACGTTTCCTTTGCAAAGTCACCTTAGAGGCGGGCGCACCCGGAACGGGGCAGTTTCCAGATCCCCGAAACTCGGGCCCCCGTCATTCTGGGTCTCTAAGGCCAGGAGCTCCGAACCCAGGCACAATCAGGCTGAAGTGAAGCACAAAACAGAGACGAAACCCATGAATTTAAAAAAAAAAAGGAAAAAAGAATGGGGGGCGGGAGGAGGGGAGAGGGCGCGAGAGCATGTTCAGAGCCATGCTGTGCACAGAAAATCAAAAATATGCCTAAAGGGAGCCCCAGTGTTTTCTGAGTAAGGCAGAACCGTAAAGCACACGGTTGTCTAGCAACCGAGTGCCCCCCGGAAAAAGGCTTCTTTCTGGGCTGGCGAACATTCTCCATACAGGCGTACACACACACACACACACACTCTCTCTCTCTCTGTCTCTCTCTCATATGCCCCCGGGCCGGGAGCAGCGGCTCTTACCTTTCGCCCCTCGCAGCACAAACCCAAAGCCCTCATTGTCTTTCTTCTGCAGGACCACGGTCTTCTCCTCGATAATGCAGTCACTGTAGAGAGAATTCCGGGGACAGCGACCGTTACCGTAGCCCATCATCATCACCGCCGCCGAGCCTCCGCCGGGAACGCTCATCATCCTACGGCCAATTAATCACCCCAGCTCGCCGGATCCAGGCAGCATGGAGGAACTAAGCAGGGCGCAAGGAGGAGCGAAGGCAGCTGGGGGGCAGGCTAACGGGATAGGCGGGCGCGCGGTGGGGCTCGGAGGGGGGGGCCAGGCAGAGGCAGCGAGGGAGCGGGCGGGAGGCAGGAGTCATACATGGTGGGGCGGCCGCGAGCGAGGGCCCGGCGGGCGGGCTCCGGGCCCCCGAGCGCCGAGAAAGTCAGTGGCCCGCAGGCACGGCCGCAGCGGCGCGCGGCGCGGAGCCCGGGCCGGACGCGGCGGCGGGGCAGCGCCGGGAAATCCGCCGGAGGAGAAATGAGGCAGCAGGGTTTTTTTCTTCTTCTTCCTCTTCTTGAAGGGCTTTGAAAAAACCATCAGATGCTCGGTGCCGCCTGCACCAGCCGGCGCCCCGAGGCGCAGAGACCCCTCCCTCCGGCCCGGGCGAACGCGGGGGCCCCCTCGATCATCCGCGGAGCCCACAATGCCACCGGCGGCGGCGGCGGCGGCGGCGGCGGCGGCGGTGGCGGCAGCTCGGCGTCATCCCGCGCAGAGAAACCGCAGGCTGGCGGAGGGGGCGGCCGACGGGCGGGGGCTTCCAGCGGGAGGGGGCAGGTCACTCCGGTGACACGGAAGCCGCCGCCAGCACAGCCTCCTCGAGCACAGCCTCCTCGAGGGGGCGACGCGCCGTGGGGACGGGGAGGAGGGGGCTGCGGGCTCCCCCCTGGCGAGACACTCTAAAGCCACAGCGGCGGCCCCTCGGCACAGCATTTTTTTTTTTTTTTTTTAAAGCAAAGAAACCCAAAAGCTCCAACTTTGCTTCGGCGGCCAAAGCCTCCCAACACCCACGTCCACGGCAAGGGCCCTTCGCCACATGGCCGCCCCGCCGGCCGCAGCACCGGGCGCAGCACCGAGGCCGACTTCCCGCCGCCCCTCCCCCCTCCCCCCTTCCGGGGGCCGCAAGCCGCCAGGATCCCGGCCGCTGCCCCGGAAGTAAGTCAGGGGCGGGGCCGGCTGCTGCGGAAGGGGGGGGCGGGGGGCGGGGGGCGGGAGGCAGCCCCGAGAGGCCTCTCTCCAGGATCCTAAGGGGCTGGCGGGGGACGACAGGGTGGGGAGGAAGCCCCTCCCCCAGTCCAGCAGGCCCGTCTGGGGGCGGCGGCGGGGGCGGGGGGCGCCTGGGATGCAGACGGGACGGTGGCAGCAGCAGGCTGAGGAGCTGCAAGTAGCGAAGGCCAGCTCTGCCCTCACTGGACTGGCCACCTGCAGGAAGCATGGGACCCAGCGTGCCCGCCTGGGTCCCCTGGAAGAGAAGGAGGGACTGGGGTGCTTGGACAGCAGGCGAGAACTTTCCACGGCCTGAGGGGAGGTACAGCAGAGGACACGTGTCCTGACCCACTGCCCAGCCCTCCACCTCCGCCTCTGATGGTAGCCACGCAAAAGAACTCAGAGGTGTGACCCTGTCTTCCAGGAAGGGGCCAGTGCGGCGGGTCACACACCTGGACGACAGGCAGACCACACAATCCAGGATGGTCTCTGAACTTGGGAGGTGGCTTTAGCCCCCTGGGCTCTGGGTCGGCCTGCCAAGTTCAGAGAGTCCCAGCTCTGGGGGGATCAGCCCACGGGACTGAGGGCTGAAGCGTGGCCAGGAGTCCAGGGCCTGGGAGCCCGTGGGCAGGTCACACAATAGCTCTCTAAACCTGTTTCCGCTCACATCACAACGTGGCGACAACAAGCAGCAGGGCCTCCTGGGGTTCCCGTGAGGTCTGATGGGGCGATACCCACAGCCGCGTGCGGTGGAACCAGAGAGCCCCTGGGAGTCATGGCTTTAACCGCAACCGGAACCACCTGGCAGTGAGCCAGGTCTGGGGAACCACAGGCGCCAAGGGGGGGGGGG
>PVHT021183669.1:562521-574403 GCA_004024745.2 Catagonus wagneri | reverse complement strand
CCCACGTACACAGCATGTGTTACTAAGCGCACCCATCCTGAGCGGGGCAGTGGTCTGCATGGGCTGAACCCCTCCTCCTCCGGTAGGAACCCCTCCCAGGCTCAGGGCAGAACCCAGCTCCCGAGTCCCCCCTGAGCCTCTCAGCAGTTCCTAACCAGCTGGAGAACTTCCTGACCGCCCCCCGCCCCCGCCCCCGCCCCGTGGCTTCGCCCGCCTTGCCCCTGAACCACGGGGCTTCTCGTCCTGCTTGCTGAGAAAACGCCAGACTCCTCAGTCTCTGATGTGAATGACAATTCAAACTTCCCTCTCCGGCGACAGGTCACGACCTAACGAGCCCCCAGCCCCCCGCCAATCACGACCTGTCCCACTTTCATTCGCAGCCAGACCTGGTTCTGAACCCCAGTGCAGGCTTTTTCCCACTTAGCTTCTCAGAGCCTCAGTTTCTCCACCTGCAAAGTGGGGGCAATAAGGAAGGCCCCTAAAACGCCCACATGAGGGCAGCCACCCCCGCCCCCCATGACAGGGGAAAGTGCCCTGTCAGCGTCCCCACGTGCCAAATACCCCAGGAAAGTGACCTCCCTGCTGATTACTCAGCGTGGGGCCAAGTACTGCACAGTGTTTCTGGATGGAGGAAAATGGGCATGAACACAGCGTGGAGAACAAGAAAGACCGCAGGGTTCTGAGGAAGAAGCCTCTGTACAGTCCCCAACTCCCTAGTCACCCCCAGAGGCAGGGCAGCTCAGCATCATGGAGCACCCACTGCATGCAGCTGGCGCAGCCCAGGAAGCGCAAAGGTGGCCCCCGGCCATTACAAACCTAGGAGCTTGGTAGCGATCCATGACAAGCAACGGGAAACTCGCGCAAAAGCAGTCATTCCCTTAAAACAGGAGGGCATGTCTAGTTTTGTCCAAACGGGCACAACCAACTCCGTGGGATCAGACCGGGAGATCCCAAACCCTGGGCCTCGTGGAGGAGGCTTCCAGGATGAGATCCTCTCGGTGGGGCTCTTTCTGCTGGTTTACAAGTCTGAAAACTGGCTCCTGATGGCAGCCTTGGCCATGCCTGGAAGACATGACCTCTGTGTGCCAAGCCCCAAGAACCAGCGGTTGCTCAAACCTCTGCCCCGGCACCCCATCCCTGTTGCAGCAGATCCACTCCCCAGATGCAGAGATCTGGCTTTCCGAGGGCAGGGCCTGGGCACCTGCATGGTTCTTGAGGGCTGTGCGCAGTCATTATCATGTGCCCCCTGGGGGCGGGGCATGGGAAACAAGCAGCCCAGCCCCCAAGTGATCACACCCACGCTGCTCCTGGTCCCTCCTTGGACCTTTGCCCTGCACCAGGGTCACGGCCCAGCCTCACCGCTGAGTCTCCTCCATCTGGCTCAGTGTCATTCCCCTGAAACGCCCTGAACTTGGCCTTATAATTTACCCGTGTCTTCAGGCGCTGGGCCTCTGTAGTACCCACCGCTTTCCACTCCCTGTTTCCTTTGCCAGCCACCCCCACCCTCAGTACCAGTCGCCCAGCAGGCCTTCTGAATGGGGTACGAGCTACCCCAAGTCCTCCCAACAAAAGGCCACCACGCCCTCTCTCCATGGGGTCCCCTGCAACCTTGCCCTCCCCTCTGATGAGGCCCTTCTCACCTGCTCAGCCATCACCCGTGGGCCCCTTCGGAGCAGACCCCAAGCCCTGTTCTCTCAACCTCCCTACACAGCACACTGTGCACTCTTGGTGAGATTCTATCAGTCTTTGCTGATGAAACCAAAAAACGTGATGCAGCTGTGCCCTCTTCAAATGTTTTCTGAATAGGACAGGAGAGCACTTCAGTGTACCCCAAATGTGCCCTCCACCAGCAGCTTCCTGTAACAGGCGCTATGGAAGGCAAAGGGGCGGGCGCTCAGCCCTGCCAAGTCCAGTTGTGCAGGTTGTACACAGTACAACTACACAGGATACCATCACGCCACGGCCAGCAGAGAAGCATATGTTTAGTGCAGCAATTTCGGCTCGGCCGGGACATTTTTCTAGCTCATGCAAAAATGGCGTACAGGCCACTGGCTGCCTTGGAGAACGTAGGCGGTGCCCCTATACACAGATCTACCTGGCGGTGTGGGCCGCAGGCTGAGGAATCGGGGGCACCCACAGAGCGTGCTATCAATACTGGGAGCGACGATTCCTGGGAGCCACGACTGAAGGGATCCACGTTCTCACAGGAGTCCCACAGACCCTGCAGTACACACCTGGAGCAAGGCAGGAGTGCTGTGGGGAACCAGGCGGCCACACAGGGCCTCAGGGTTCTCGCCTGGCTGGCAGATCCCAAGATGCTCCTGATGGTGTCTGCCTCGCAAGACCACAGGCGGCCAGGCCTCAGGTGGCCGTGACTGTGGCACCATGATGGGCCTGCAATGGAAGGCCGCCCTTTACTTGGGTCCAGAAGGTGGCAGGTGCCAGCGATGACAGCTGGCCTTTAGGATCCGTCAGTCACTGAACAAGCTCCCTTGGCAGTGGTGCCTGGTCTTGGAGGAGGTGGAAACATGAAGCCACAGGGAGCCGGGCCCCGGCGGCCGAGATGTATGAGCATGTGTGGCCGCGGGATGGCTCTGTCTGTCCCGAACCACGTGGGAAGTGTGGTGGCAGGCATTTAAAATTTGAACACAGACTGTTGGGGTAGACCAGATGGCTGCACCCAGGCTCTCAGGGTCCCAGCTAGGCTCAGACCTTGTCAGGTCCCACAGCCACGTTTCTTTCCTGCTCCGTGAGGGTTGGGTTTTGGTCTAGACCTAAAGCTTAGGGGCCAAAGGCTAAGCTACCACATTAATTACTAAGTTCCTATAGGCATTCCTTACTGAATACCTGTCTATTAACTGTCAGGAGATGGACTCAGCTCTTGGCATTTTGGGAGAGAACAAACCAGACCCAGCCCGGCCCTTATGGAGATGTAAGGTTTAGGGGTCGAATGGCAGCACCCCACCCCCACCCCCATAATGTTCAAGTCCAACCCTCCATATCTGTATGTGTGACCTTATTTTGGGAGTAGGGTCAATGCAGACATGATTAGTTAAGGTTCCCAGGTTGAGATCATCCTGGACTTAGTGAGAGCCCTAAAGCAAAGACTGGTCATTATAAGAGAAAAAAGCAGGAGACCGAGACGGGCTTGGGGCGAGGAGGCTGCAAGCGACAGGCAGAGATAGCATGGATGCGGCCACGCGCCAAGAAGCACCAAGACCACTGGCCACACCAGAAGCTGCAAAGGGGAGTAAAGACCCTCCCCGGAGCCTCTGGAGCGAGCACGGTCCCGCCCACACCTCGATCTCTGACTTCCGGCTCCAGACACGGGGGCGGGGGCGGGGGGGGATTCATTTCTGCCGTCTGTGGTCAGCTGTCACATCAGGAAGCTCATACGCCGGGCAGCTGGGGAGACAGATACGAGCCCAGCGAGCATGCAGGTGTGCAGGACCCCGTGCTGTGAGAACTAGAAGGGGGCTGGAGGGCTTCCCGTAGGAGGAGGACCAATGCGTGCAGGGGAGCGAGGGGGCGTGGAGGCTGGCGAGGGGAAAAGCGAGAGGAGAACACTCCAGCCAGGGGTGGGACCTCAGGCATAATGGTTCCGAGGCACAGCTGAGAGGCGGGAGGTGCTGATCACACTGGCCAAGGGCGTGGGCCGCCTGCACACACAGGACCGGGGGATGAGTCTGGGATGAGCTTCCGCCAGACCCGGGACAGCTGGTGCACGCCCCCAGGGTCACTGGGGGAGACTTCGAAAACAGACGCAGCTAGTCTACTCTTTCTTCCCCAGCCAGGCCTGAGTCCCACTGGAATGACCCAAAGCTGACCTGCAGGTGTGGCAGGAACTCTGTCCCCCAGCCACGTTTCCTGCTGAACAATTCACACCCGGAAGTGCCGTGGCCGCTGGAACAGCTTCCCCAAGGCACCAGCGCGAAACCTTATATGCTGCAGGTCGTCAGCCCGGCCCGGCCCCCGGCAGGGGAGGACGTCGGGGGAGACGAATGCGGGATGGGCCTCGGCGCGGGACACGCGGGGCCTCGGTCAGCAGCGCTGACCCTGCTGCAAACAGGTATGGAGCTGCCAGCACAGGGAGCAGCGGAATCGTGGCAACCGGACCCCACGGCCCAGACCCCCGCTTTGGGGGTCCCTGCAAACATGTCTGCGAGCTGGAAAGTCCCGCAGCTCCCAGCTCCAAACAGCAAATAACATGGAAATTAGCCTGCGGTTAATTAAGTGTCTCCAAAATCGAACACGGGGCCGACTTCATTACTGGCTAAATTTCCCATCCATCACACACCGCTGCTCGTGGAAACGGCGTGCCAGGCGGCTTTTCTCACGGGGAGAGACTTCCCGCCAACGTGGCTGAAGGTGACGGGGTCACAGGAGCCGCTGGGGGGACCGCAGTGAGGTGCAGGCAAGGGGGTTCAAAGGCAGAATTGCCCAAGCCAGCTCCGCACGTGTCTCCGGTAAGAAGGCGTACTGAATGGGCTGTGGCTGTGAGCAATGCGGCTGCTTGGATCTGGGCTGGGGCTGCAGGAACTCGGGGTGCAGGGCCCAGGAGGTCTTTCTAAAGCAGGCGGGCCACGGGGGTGACCGTGCCGGCAGGAAGAGACGCCTGGAGGATCCTGGAAGAGAGGCTGGCGCGCGTCTCAGCCCTGAAAGGTCCTTCCCGGAGCTCTGGGGGGACCCGCCTCCTCCAGGGCAGGAGCCGGAGCCCGAGAGGAAGAGGCCTCGTCTAAATCAGTCCCCAAGTGAATGCATTTCGGTGACAGATCCTGATGGAGGCACGGACTGGGAGGGACCTCCAGGGACCAGGAATGGCAGTGGCTGTCCTAGGAACTTCCGGGCTCTGCCATTCAGGAGGGATGAGTCTAAACAGAGGCTCGGCTCTTCAGACGGGGGTGCTAGGGGCCTCAACAGGTGTGCCAGCTGGGCAGAGATGCCAGGCGCGTGCAGGCAGCCTGACTCACGCGGCGGCCCGGGCTGCAGGGTGGCAGGGGCAGGCCCCCCATCTGTGGGAAGGGCTGGCGGCCGTGAGCATGTAGGAGGGGTTCCTTGAGTCACCTGTCACTTGCCGCCCATGGGGCACCTCTCGGCTCTCGGCCACACACGCTGCTGCTCCCTGAATCCTGCTTCCGGGTCAGGGGAGCACTTGGTGTGGCGCTCTGGCCCTCTCAGCCCTGTGCCAGCAGGAGGTTGCCCTAATTCCAGGGGGCACGAGGCCCCAGGCGAGCTGGGTGCTCCGAGAGGCGGTCTGTGCAAGGCTACTCTGGTGTCACATGGCGGAGGTGACGGCTGCGGCCGCCACACCCAGGAGTGACGCTGCTCCTGGTGCCTGGGGGCCTGCCCATGGCGCGGCATCATTTCAAAGGCACAGATGGGGACGCTGGGCCATCCGCAAGGAGCCCAGACCCCGGCTGCGAGGCCACGCGCTCTTAGGAGCCGCTTCTTGGACGGCTGATGGCGAACGCGCCCTGCTGGCGGTCAGCGCAGCGTCGCCCACCCCAGCGCTAACACGATAAGCGATACAAGTTTTTCCTAATAGAAGCAACAATGAGCACGGAGCTTGATTCAGATTAAATCGTCTCATTACTTTGCAATAAATCACCAAAAAGCATTTCCTAAGCACTCCACAGGCGTGTTACCTGCCAAGCACGCCTGGTGCCGAAGACAAAAGATTCAGCTTAAGTGCCTTGGCGATAATGACGGGAGCTGATCACCGTGCCTGGCAGAGATGCACGGAAGTACGATCTAAACAGGAAAACGGCCGCTCAGGAAGCCCGGGGGCCCAGGTGATGGGGAGGTGGGTCCCAGCTTCACCAAAGCAGCGCTGTGACCTTGGATGTCAAAATACGGATGTCAGCTGTGGCCCTGACAGTCTGGGGTAAGAAATGGGGTTAAAAAAAAAAGAAATGAGGAGTTCGGGGTTAACAGACACACACTGCTGTATATAAAATAAACAACAAGGACCTGCTGCCTGTACGGGAACTAGAGTCACACTGTCTTGAATAACCTAGGATGGGAAAGACTCTGAAAAAGAACACATGTAAGTGAATCTCTTTGCTGTGCACCTGAAGCTACTAACACAACACTACAAATCAACTACACTTCGATTAAAAAAAAAAAAAAAGATGGAGTTCCCGTTGTGGCTCAGCGGTGAACTCCACTAGGAATCATGAGGTTGTGGGTTCGATCCCTGGCCTCGCTCAGTGGGTCAAGGATCTGGCGCTGCCGTGAGCTGTGGTGTAGGTCACAGATGTGGCTCGGATCCTGCATTGCTCTGACTGTGGTGTAGGCCAGCAGCTACAGCTCCAATTTGACCCCTAGCCTGGGAACCTCCACGTTCCTCAAGTGCGGCACTAAAAGGACCAAAAAGAAAAAAGAAAACCTGAAATATCTGCACTGGCTCCCTATACGAAAGAATCACCTTAACCTCAGTGGAGCAGCCCCAGGCTTCCTGCCTCATAAGGTATAAGCCAGACCCTGGAGGTATGTGGGTCTGGTTCTAGACCACTGAAATAAAGTGAATATGGAAACACATGGTGCTTCGGTTTCCCAGCACTTCTAGGAGTGATGTTTACTCCGCACTGTAGCCCATTAAATGGACGAAAGCATTTAGTCTAAGAAAACAATGTACGTAGCTTAATCACAAAATATTTTACTACTAAAAATGCTATCCATCATCTGAGCCTTCAGTGAGTCATCTTTTTGTAATCATAACACCAAACATCCGTAATCAGTGACAATGAAAAAGTTTTAAATACTGTGACAATCACCAGACCATGACACAGACACATGACTCAAATGGTTTTGGAAAAATGGCACCCGTGGACCTGCTCGACATGGATTCGCCCTAAGCCTTCAGTTCGTAAAAAACAGAGTGAAGCACAGTAAAGTGAGGTGCACCTGTATGCACTTCACGGGTGTTTACAGGGCGCTCCTGTGTGTCACAAAACCGGGAGGCAGAGACCCACAAGGTGGTGGCGGTCGGGGTGCCCAGGCACCTCACTCTGCTTCAAAGCTGGCCAGGGCACCCAGGCTCTGCCTGTGTAGACGCTGTGTGCTGCCGTCATGAGCAATGGCTGCAGCTGTGTCACCAGAAGAGCAGGGAGCTCAGCCTGGGAGGGGGGCCCCGTCCCTGGACGAGCCATGTGACTGCAGGCTCGAGGCCTGGAGGAAAAAGCCTCGGTACCCACACAAGTGGGACGCAGAACGCCAACACCCAGGTGCTGGCCCCAACCCAAGGAGTCTTCCCGAAGCCTCCGTTCCCTCTCAACCTGTCACGAGTGCCACTGGCTGGAGCCCCGAGACACAGCTGGCATACGTACATCCGTCCTGACCTCCCCCTATTCCGAGGCCCCATCTCCTTTCACCAGAGGGCGGTGAAAGCTTGCTAAGTCTTCGCTGATTCATGCCTTACTCTAAAAATCTTAAAAGAGATCATACCTTTGTCATATAAAAATATTCCAACCGCTTCCCATGAGAATTGGGGGAAAAATCCAAATTCCGCACCATGGCTAAGACCCTTTGTGATCTGACCCATGTTCATCCTCATTCTCCCAGTTGCAGCCATGCTGCTCTCCTCTGTTCCCCAGCAGGCCAGCCTCATCCTTGCTGCAGTGCCCTTCACACCTGAGCTCTCCCTGGACGCCGCTCCAGGCCTTCACGAGTCAGACTCCATCACTCTTTGGGTCCTGAAGTCACCCAGACATGCCTTCTGTGTCCCCAGTGCTCTGCCCTTCCCTCTGCTTTATTTTCCTCTCCTCACTTACTGTCTTTGAAGCTGTGGCATGTTTATCCGTCACCATCTGACCCTCCCAGTCATGTGGGAGTGCCCCCCCGGCTGCTCTCCCGACCAGGCCTGGCCCTGCCCACCTCGCTTCTACGTGGAGAAGGCCCTCTTTCTCGTCTTGGCTCTGGCAAAGGCTGGCAGTGGGACCCGGGACAGGACCCTCAGCCACTCAGGGCTCGGGTTTTCCCGTCTGCAAAATGGAAGAACAGAACATTCCAGTGGGGCTGAAACAATGCTCACTGACTCACCAAATCAAACCTCGGCCCGGGGCTCTCGTGCACGGCCTGTGGTACGTACGGGGTGACCCACTGTCCTGGGTTTCCCGGGTCTGAGGGGTCTCCGAACACATGGGGCTTTTGGTTTTAAAACCAGGCTGGTCCCAGGCAAACCAGGAAGAGACGGAGGCCCCCCCGGGTGCCCACCTGCACGAGGGAAAGCGGTGCCCACGGCCCCGTGTAAGCCATTCTGCCACACTGCTTCCCCGAGACCCTCGCCACCCTCCAGGTGGGTGGATCCTTCTCTTCCGAGTCCCTGAAGCTGGTGGGGGAAGGGCCTGCCCAGGGTCACACGGCTCGTCCAGGGGCAGGGTCAAGGCCTTTGATCTGAACTGAACATTCTTTAAAAAAAAAAAGCAAAAACAAAAACACCAAAACCAGGGGAACAGGACGAGCACTTGGCATTTTGCTGGGGGTGCAGGAAGGACTGGTGGTGACTTGTCTGCCTTTGGTGATCAAAATGACAGGCCAAGCCGTCCCATCTGTCCATCTTGAGTCTGTCCAAAAGGACCACGCTGAGGGGGCTGCGGGACAGGCACTTGGGCTCATGTGGCAAGGCCAGTTCCCAGGTCCCTCTGAGAAGGTGGGCGTCCAGCTCTAACACCAGACCTCGGGTGGCTTCGGGGAGGAGGCGGAACCCAGGCAGGGCCTGGGGCTGGAGGGCTCACCCTGAACCCCCAGCTCCCCCACCAGGCCCACCTGCCCAACCGGGGTGGCAGTGACCTTGAAGGCGAGAGCTCGTGAGAGACCCAGGCCGGGCTCTGGCCGGAGGAGGGGGGCCTGGCCACCCTTGCTGTCCACTCCAGATCACCAATCCCATCCACAGAAATATCTTGCTTTCGTTCCAAGTGATGAGGCTTAGACAGACAGGGCCTTCACCGGAGGGGCCGTTCTAGAAGTCACTCAGGAAGGAAGGAAGAAGACACATTTTCAGGTGGACGGAGCATACTGACAAGCCCTCTGAAAGGAGCTCTGCAAAGGTTCTAGACCCGAGGTTGCTCAACTCTGTAAAGGGAGCCAATATTTCAGGTTTTCTAGGCCCTGTGGTTCCTGCTGCAACTTCTTGTTCTGCAACTTGTGGCTCAGAGGCAGCCATGACACGATGTGGGTGACGGGGTGGAGCTGGGTTCCAATAAACCTTTATTTACAAAAACAAGTGGTGGGCCGGGCCCGTGGGTTGCAGGTTATAAAGACATAACCTACCGGTCCTAACGACACCTGAGTTGCCACAAATAATACAAGTACGTGCATGCCTCGCGATAACCCACACGTACCTACAGACAAGAACAGCTAAGAAAAGTCTTAATTCTCCGACACAGCAATATTAATACGACTGCACACAGGTGCCTGGTTTGATACATCTGAGCTTTTCCTCTAAAAAGGAAGAAAAAGCTTTTTAGAAATGGGATCGTCTATGAGACGCCCCAGAAAGGTGCAGAAGGATCCACACGGAGAATCCTTTCCGAGACACGGAGAGCCCCAGCGCCCACCCCCGCCCCCAGGTACTGTGTCTAGGTTTCTGTGCTCAGTTGACTCAGATTAGGAGCAGGTCTGAATCTGGCTTAATTGGCAATAAGAGATAAGTAAGAATGGTAGGTACAATCTTTATTATGCAACGGTCTTCGAGCACTCTTGGTTGCCAGGCACAGTTCTCAGTGCTTCCTGTGTCAAGTTCACTGAAGCCCCCTGATGACCCCAGGAAAGAGGTACTGCTGTCACTCCCACTCCGGGGATGAGGGCACTGAGGCACAGAGAGGTTAAGCGATTTGCACAGGGACACACAGCTGCAGGCAAAACCAGACTGTGTGGAGCTGGAGCTATGTCTGAGGACCGCATGACACGTAAGAGCTATGGGTCACTGGCCAGGTGGGGCCAGACCCGGGGGGCGGGGGAACACTGGATCTCGCAGTACATTCTGGAGAAGGTGTCATGGACTTCTGGCAATATCTGAGCTACCTGTAGAGCTTTCCCCCCGACTCCCCGTTGTGGGGGGGGGTGCAGGGAACTGAGAAGATTCTGCTCCATATCAAAACGGCCAGAACTGGAAGTGGTGTGTCACACACTGTGGGTGGTGAACGCAAGGAAGGAAGAACACAGTGGGGTGAGCAGAGCCAAAGCAAAGCGAGGCCTGACACCTAAAAACCGGGGCAGGAACATCTGTGTGAGGTTCAGCGTCGAAAGAGCACGTTGAGTTCTGGCGAGGCCCTGCCTTACAATTCTGCACCGCCAACGAGCCATCTGCCAAATGAGAAGGTCTTCCTGGCCCAGAGGCACACTGTTCTTGGGCTCGTTCTTTCCCTTCCACCTGCAACCCACCCTGTGGGCTTGCTCTTGCTTTATGCCAAACTCCTCTTCATCCTTCAAAACCCACTTCGACAGCCACCACTTCCGGGAGGACCCTCGCTGCTCAGAGGCACAGCACAGAGCTTTGTCCCTCTCACACACCCTGGTTGATTAAAGACTAGAGGAGACAGACATGGCCTGGATTTCAGGATCTAAGACTTTTTGATAAAGCAAGTCACTTTCAAGCTATGTTCTGGGCGAGGAGGAGTCCTCCAGGGAGTGAGGACCCAGGAGCGCCGGTGACACCGACCTGAGGTCTGGCACTACCTTCCATTTTCCAAGGAAATTTGATCACAGCCCCTCATCTCAAGTGGACTCAGTTCAGAAGCTGAGAGCTCAATGAATGTGCTTTTCTTGAATTCGACCAAGACGAATTTCCCACTGGCCACAACACAGACCCCCTGAGCGTCCTGGCTGACGCCCAAGCAGAGCAGCAATAACGGGGGGTGTCATGTGCTTGGGGGTGAAAAACAAGGCAGAGCTGGGAACTGTCCAAAAAGTAAACCCAGGTCAGGAACGAAAGATTTTAGACCTAGACGGGGGCCCTCGACGGCATGGACCAGCCCCTCCGTCTTACAGCAGGGAAAGGTCTGGACCCGACCAGGTCCACGGTGGGGCCGCGTCTCTCCATCCTCTGACGCACGGCCCTGCCTCCACCACCAAGCTCGTCGACGGACAGGCTCTCTGTTCTGGAAAAGCCTCTGAGGCTCAGCTGACCCACACGGCCAGGGGCAGTGCATTTTCCCTCTTGAAACCAGCAGGTAACCTTGAACCTTCTTGCACGCATCGCGGGACACCCAGTGCTGGCCGGCGCCTCCCGCTCAACAGCCACCCACGACCGTGGGAGGTCGTGCGTTTAAATCAAACCCCTCCGATCCTCAGGGCTGACACGGACAGGGCTCTGAAGTCAGGCTCCTCCCGAGCTGGGGGGCCGCCCTCCGGCGTGGCTCCTGCAGGGAACTGCCCTGACCTGTCCCTCGTGAGCCGAGTTGTCGCTCACATCACCTCCTGCAGCCCCTGCTGTGCACCTGCGTCTCCCTGAGGAGGACAGCGTCTCACGACCGAGGTGTCTGTCCCCAGCCACGCGTCCCTTGCGTGCCCGGGACGTCCCCGCGTCGGCTCCCTTCCATGGCTTTCGGCGGGGCAGTGGGTGCGGAGGGCTGAGCCTCGGGAGACCTCGCTCAACCCGGACGCCGGGCCGCAGAGGCCCCGGGACCCCCTCGTTTTCTTCATTATTCCTTCCTAAAGCCCGAGTCCCACCACATGGCCGGCCCCGCCAGGCCATCTGTCCCCGGCTCCCCTGTGCTGCGGCAGCCGACCTGTCCTCTCGGTTCTAACGATGATCCGCTCATTTCCACTTTGCCCCCAACGGACCGCTTTCCGAGCGCGGTCTGCGGGTTCCAGGCGCCCGTCTCCAAGGCCAGGCGGCGTCTCTGTCTCCCTCCCTCCCCCCGTCTCCCACGAGATACCCA
>PVHT021183669.1:515920-537954 GCA_004024745.2 Catagonus wagneri | reverse complement strand
ACTCACTCGTTTATCCGCGATAACCCCCTCTCCCGTACTCACTCGTTTATCCGCGATAACCCCCTCTCCCGTACTCACTCGTTTATCCGCGATAACCCCCTCTCCCGTACTCACTCGTTTATCCGCGATAACCCCCTCTCCCGTACTCACTCGTTTATCCGCGATAACCCCCGGGGGCGCGGGGGGTGCGCCCCTCTGCAGGTCCCTCCAAGTCCAGCCGGGGGTGGCCCCTCTCTGCTCCTGCTCCATTTCACGCCACCCTTCCAATCCCCGTGCCGGGCCCTGGGGTCCTCCCGCTGGGGCGGGCCACTGGCCTCTCTGCGGAGAAGCCGGGACGCCTCCCTGGGGTGTTTGCCCCTGGACAAACATCTCTTCTCCAGCAACAGAAAACGAAAAAGCTCGGCGGGACTGAAACCAACTGCAGTGCTTGTACAGTTGCGGCAAATTACCAGAAAGATACAGAAAGGCCACACAGCAACTGCCACTTCCGAGGAAAAGCAGGGGCCTGAGCATGCGCGGCGCCAGCACGCAGCGCCGAGGGGGCGGGCGGACGACCTAAGCCTCTGGCCCTGCCCGCGGCCCCCACCCTCATCCCACTTAGGGAACCAGCCCGCCCTTCTCGGGGAAACGAGCAAGACCACCTGTTACCTGCTTTCTCTCCCTCCCGCCTCGGCGCCGCGCGAGCCCCAGTAAAGCCTCAGTTCCTCGTCTGCCTCTTTCCAACGCCTCTGGGTTAAAGAGCCCGAGGGCCCAGGTTGGTAGCATCTTCACCCTCACCGAGCTTAACCAGGTCCTCGCCCTGGGCCACGATCTGCGGCCACCCGGACGCATCCACCCCTTGGTCACAGCAGCCTCGAGAGGGAGGCGAGGTGGCTGGACCCATTTTACGGACGGTGCCGGTGAGTGCTACCAAGGAAAAGACACACACCTGCTCAGCGGATCCACCACCTGCTCTCAGGGGGCTCAAAGCTTTGGTCTTATTTCTCCATCACTCACTCACTTCCAGGGTCTAACTCCCGACAGATACCCCGTGTCAAAACTTGGTGACCTGATGTTCACAGTCTTTCGTAAGTCAGCAAATAGAAACCCACTGCATGACAGAAAGAAAGAAAAAGGACTTCCTGTCGTGGCTCAGTGGCTAACGAAGCCAACTAGTATCATTAGGGTGCAGGTTCGAATCCTGGCCTTGCATAGTGGGTTAAGGATCCAGCGTGGCTGTGAGCTGTGGTGTAGGTCGCAGACGCGGCTCGGATCCCGTGTTGCTGTGGCTGCAGTGCAGGCCGGCAGCTGTAGCTCCAGTTCGACCCCTAGCCTGGGAACTTCCATAGGCCGTGGGTGTGGCCCTAAAAAGATAAAAGACAAAAAACAAAAAAAGCCACTGCACATTGTCAGAGTGGCCTGAGTGTGCTGGTCCAGCCAGGCTATGCACAGGTCCCCTGGGCTCGGCACCCAGACCAAACACGCCCGGGTGTCCGTGTCCGCCCCCTCCCCCGCCCCAGCATCCCGCATCACAACCGTGTTCAAATCTAGTTACCGCTTATCAAGTCCACTGAAGACCAGGCCCTGCGCTCCAAATGCAGGGAATACAAGGAGCCTCGGAGGGGGCGGGGCCTCAGTTCTGTCCTCTGGGGTCAGAATCCTGGGGGCGGGGCGGGGATAAAGCTAATGGTGATAACCTTCCATGGGCTCAGCGAGGGCCCAGCAGTCAGACAGCTGTGCTCCGGCCCGACGAGCCCTGTGACATCTGTGGGGAGGGGGCCACATGTGTGCCGGGCCTTGGAGGGCTGAGTGAGGTCTGAGTTCTTTGTGGGGTTAAGCAGGAAGTACCCGAGGCCACTGAACGACTGTGGGACCTGGCTGTTAATTGCTGTTATTACTCTTAATTGCCTCTGTTGCTTAAGCCTCACGTGGCAGCCCTGCGCTGGTTGTCTAGGGAACCACTGGGTTCTGAGAGCTGGCTGTGCTGGGCTCTGGCTGAGGTCAGAGGTTCCGGGTTGTGGGAGCGTAGAGTGTAGACAGTGTGTGTGTGTGTGCACGTGTGTGTGTACGTGCAAGTGTCTACCAGAGGACACAAGCATTTCAGAAAGGGACTGTCCCTGTGGTCCCCAGACTTTGGAATTTCACTGGCCAATATCATTTTAAACAAAAGAGGGCAGGGAAGGCCCAACACGAGATTTGCCAAGTTTTTAATTTGGCCTTACAGACCATGGATTCCCTGCCACAACCACAATTTTGTCTGTTTTTGTTTTCTTTTTTATGGCCACACCTGCGGTATATGGAAGTTCCCGGGCCAGGGGGTCCAAACAGCCACAGCCATAGCAACACCAGATCAAGCCACATCTGAGAACACCGCTTCAGACTGCAGCAACCCAGTCACTGAGCGAGGCTAGGGACCAAGTGCCTCCCAGAGACACTGTTGAGTCCTTCATCCACTGAGCCACAACGGGAACTCCCACCGTGATTGTTTTATAAGAGAAAGGGGAGTTTTGGGGATAGCAGCTCTGGCTGCTTTGCGAAAAACTCCGACTGTGCAGGCCCTCGCTACGCTCTAGCTTCGGGACACAGCCGTACTTCTGTTTTGAGACATGGCCCCGGACGGCAGGAAAGGGGTCCTGGGACACAGTGGCCACCACCGCCATCCCCGTGATCGTCACCGTCACAGCAGCAGCATCACCGTCATCACCACCATCCACGCTGTCACCACCGCTTCCATCACCTGCCGCGCCCAGCGCTGCGGGGCAACCGGAGATCCTGGAACGGGGACGGCGCAGCAAAACAAAACACACAGGGGCTCTTTCACAGCTGGGAAGTGGGGGACCAGGAGGCACCCTGTCCTGCGGAACAAAGGTGCTTAGGCTTTAGCCCACATGACTTTAATTAGGGAAGGTGACGTACGTAGGTCAACGAGCAAAACCAGGCACAGGCAGTAACCAAGCCACCTCGCAGCGAGTAACAAAGGAAAATACCAGCAACTAGTTACAGGTGCCTACCTCTAGGGCACAGCGCAGCTGCTCATGGTTAATGCATAGCTCCCTTATCTTGTTGTTGAAAGAGGCCCTGTACCCTAGAGCTCTGCATCGGCACGCCTTAGCTTCTTGTGCTTTTGCACGTGCGCCAAGTTTGCCGTCCGCAGAGTTCGGCCGTTCAGGGACCTCCAACCATCACCGTCATCACCACCAGGTCCTGCACGGCAGCGTCATCAGCACCCCCGCTGCTGTCGGCATCGTCTTCATCGCGCCACCACCACCATCATCATCGTCCCCACGGCTTTCACCACCGTCACCGCTCTCAGCACTGTCACTAATTTCGTCACCGTATCGGTATCATCGCCATCATTCTCGTCATGATTGCCATCCCTGCAGCTCTGCCAAATTACCTTTGCCATTAAAGGAAGTCTCTCACCTGCTCGGTTGCCCCACCACAGCCACGGGGCTAAGCGGATCTCCTGGCACGGTTTTACGGAAGCAGCCGAGTGCCGCGAGGACGGATGTGGGCTCTGAGGCCAGACTGGCTTGAATCCAGAGCCCGGCGCTGCCGTTTACTGGCCGCGAGTCGCCAGTCTCTTCCTGTGTAAAGTGGGCTTAATAACAGTTTCTACTCGCAGACAGGGATTGAGGAGGAAACGAATCAAACATGGAAAATGCTGGAACGGCGCTTGGAAAGTAGAAGGCACCGTATCACCTGGTTACTGCTGTTCACGCGGGATCAGGATCCTTACCTCAAGGTGGCCCTCGAGGTCACACAGCCTACGAGCGCAGACCCCAGACTTGTGCCCCGAGCCTGGCCGAAGCCACCGCCAGCGACTGTACACAGACATGCGCCGGGGCCCCCACACATTCTGAGGGCTCTCTCTGCGTGCGCTCCATATGGTCACTTGCCCTGGTGACGTGGGGATGCGGGCAGGCGAGGTCAGAGAAGGGCAGGGAGTTGCCTGAGGTCACTGGGCCAGCAGGCGGCAGAGCTATCACCCGGCGCAGCCTCCTGGGTCAGCATCCGCTTAGGTCTCTGGGAGAGGCAGCTTCAGGACGCCGCTTCCTGAGACGCTCTGAGGTCTGGACGCCGAGAAGGACGACCCGGCTTCCTCACTACGAGGGGAGGACGCGAGCTGGCGGCGGCCGGTGGCCCTCGGAGCACCTTACCGGGAGAACCAGCTGCGGATGCAGCCCGCGCGCGGCTGGGGGCAGGCCTGGGAGCTGGGCTGGGGACAAGGGACACGAGAGGCCTGATGCTGAGAACCGCTGGGCCTCGGCTTGCGGTGGTCACGAGGGCTATTCGTTATGTGTTTCTGGTTTTCCTCCCTCTGGGCATGCGGTTGGGTGGATCCTTGAAATTGGTTCTGGCCCATGCGCTTATGAGTTTCCAGAAGAGCTGACTTCTGCCACTCCCTGGAGGGAGGTTAAGTTTAATTCCCAGCGCGGGCTCCTCCCCTCCTCCCGCCCCCACACCGCTTTTGTCCACGGGCACCGCGACCTAGATATTCGAGTGGGAGGCTGTTTGATCGGTCTGGGTCCCCAAGCATGCCCCCCGGGACACAAGACAAAGGTGGGGTGAACAGGAAACCAACCCACTGTATTTTTAGGCCACTGAGATCAGGAACCTATTTGTTACTGCAGCTCTCCTTGGCCTAAGCTGACTGATGGCCTTCTCTGTCACGCAGAACATTCCACGTTTTGCTCAAGCCTGGCAGAGCCGGCTCTCTGGCAACCAAAAGAGTCCCAGCAAGTGTAGAAAGGGAGCCAAAGTCAAAAGCAAGACAGAGGCCGAGCCTGATCCCCCGTCTGGGAGGCCACCCATTCTTTCTAGAAGAAAATGGAAAACCACCCGAGAGACAACAGGAACGCGGCCCGGCCTCTACGAGTCTCAGAGGAGGAGACCTCTCTGCCTGCGACAAAGGAGGCAGAGAAATGAACGCTCAAGAGGGAACTGGTCAAGTGTCTGTTTCCTGAACCACATAGACGCTTCTCAAAGGCAAGAGCCAAGCAGTTCACCCCCAGGCCTACCTCCTGGGCCAGATCCAGGCCCAGTGCTTCGCCCAGCAGGTGCTCAGAAACGCCTGGAGCCCCACTCAGCTCGGAGGCCAGCAGACAGTACGGCCCTGTTTCTGAAATACCATCACCGCGCCCGTGTCTACACAGAACGAGCCTCGAAAAGTGAGCAGGCGATGCTCCTTTTCTGCTTAACGTTTCCCTGTCCTCGTGCCCTCCGGTGACACGGGCCTGGCTCTGGCCCCTCCTCCCAACTCCACTCCCGCCACATTCGCTGCCTTTTAGTTCCTTGAACGTGCCGCTCACGTGCCCCTCAGGGCCTTTGCACCTGTTGGAGTCTCCCTGGGACATTCTTTCCCAGCTCGCGTTTCGTGTAGCTCTGGATCCCCAGCCCCTGGGACACAGCGTGGTCACAGTAGGTGCTCAGCAGCTGCAGAGTCATGGAACCAAGGGACGAAGCCCGCAGGCCCCTGGACCCTTTGTTCTGATCCATCGAGGACAGCGGCGGCTCCTCGGGTCTGGCTGTGACCAGCTGAGGACCCGGCACAGAAGGCCGAGCGCAGCCCTGACTGCCCACGGAGCAGGGGCTGCCCTCCTCCAAGCCGAGGGAGCGGAGTTCTAGCCCCGACCTTGGCGGTGGCGAAGACGCGTGACTGACCTCACTCTGCCGCTCCGGGGCCCTCATCTTCTCAGATGTCAGGATGAAATGACCCCAGAGGCACTCCGCCTTCTCAACGTGTCCCCGTGCCCTCGGCCCATGAAGGGACGAGCGGCCTGACCCCCTTTCCCAGGAGAGGGCCAGGTGGTGACTAAACGCTTAGGCCCTGAAAGCTTTCCCTGGAATATGGCCTAGAAAAATCTATGCTGAAAGAAGAAGGAGAAAAAAAAAAACCTAGAAATTCCATTCCCTGTACCCCTCGCGACTCGTGAAAGGGAGTGACAGGTTGCATGACAAGCTTCAGATTGTCAGCGTTTAAAATAGCCCCTTTACGCAGCCCCGCAGCGGAGCGGATACCAGCCGCTGGGTGAGGAAGCCAGGGCCGGGCAGCCGGGCCGGAACAGCCCGAGCCCCAGGGCGGCTCTTCCTGGCAAAGGCCCACAGAAGAGCAATCTTCTCCAGGAAATGGATTAAGACTCTGAAAGGCCAAAAAGGGTTCCAAGGTGGGCTTTTGGGGCCAGAGATGGCCTCGGGGAGAGGGCAGGAACACCAGCGTGGGATCCAGGCCGCGTGAACACGCTGGCCCCCGGCCCCCACCAGGCCCCACTCGGGACGGTCTCCCGGCTGTGAGGTGCTGCGGACAGGAGAGGCCAGGAAGGATTTAGGCAAGGAAACGGCAGCTTAAGTCCTGGCCAGCAGCACGGCCCTGCGCGGAAATGGCCACCGCAGACCTCAGTGTTCTCATCTGTAACTTGGGGCCAGCGGCAGAAATGACCTCTAGCAAAATACGGTCATATCCAAGTCTCTTCCAGCCCTGGGCCCGGGTGGGCTGTCGGCTACTGCCGTCCTCCCGGAAGCCGTCGTGGTCTCCCCTGTCCACACCCCTCTCTGGAAGTGTCCTTCTGTCCCCGACCAGGTCTGTCCACGGAACCTCACACGGGCCGGGCCCATCACACCCCGTCCAGGGGTCTCGTCCCAGCGTGAACACAGGGCATCTTTGCTAAGGCACCCAGGTCGTCGCCGTGAGAACACGCTGGGCGGGGCCGGGGGGGGTTGTCTCACAGGGAAGCAGGGGATTGAGGCGAGGGGCGAGGGGCAGTGACGACACACGTGGGGCCCTAGAGAGACGGCTGAGCTGTGCTGGCTCCCGACAAGGCCCTCCCCCACCCCACCCCTGCTCCCAGAACCTGCTTCCAGGACCTCGGGGGAGGCCGGGCCTCACGTTCTGCACTCGGGGCCCAGGAAAGGCCCTGCATCCCTACAGTGGAGGACGTGGCTGCTTTGACCCAGCTCTCGTGGCTCCGAGGCTTCCTGCAACCACAAAGCCCTGCCTTTCAGGTGCTCTGTAGCTTTGGGTAGAAACTCTTGCTGCCCACGTGGACGGTGGCAGCGTCTCCGGATTTCACCCGCAGGCCTGGCTGGGCGGCCCGTCCGCCACGATGGTGCCGCTGGCCAGGGCCATCCCGGACGCCTGCGTCCAGTACCTACGGACTGGTACCAACCTGACAACACACTCTGCACGCTTCCAAACACCCCGGAGGCAGCACAGCCTCGGCGAGGACCACTGATCCGCCCCAGGCCGATGTCCCCGGGTTCACATGACCAGACTAGGGCTGCAGGGGGTCCAGACAGCACCCCCTCCACCCTGGATCGGCCACGGATGGGGACCTAATGGCACAGATGAAGAAGCACTTCCGGGTCACGCTGCCTGGGCCCCTCCCCAGCGACGAAGGGCTGGTGGGCACCAGCACAGGGTCTTGTCTTCTTCCCACAAGGCGCTCTGTTTACTGACGACAAGCACAGAGATGGACGAGCTGTGAGTCTGCGGTGTGGCCGTGACCAAAACTGTCACCCTCCCGTCCGACTGCTGACCCGCCCCGGGACCCTCCTGTGACACGAATCACTTGTCTGTCGTCAAGGACTTTGTAGCTAAGGGTTATCATTTAAGTAATTAACGATGAATAAATACTGTTTAATTAATTACCAACCGATTAGTTAATAGAGATCATTTGATTAATCACGAATCAATTATTTGATCTGTATTATTTAATTAACAACCGATCGATTAATAGAGGTCATTTAATAACCGTCAGGACCAGGTGATCCTGACAGTGAAGACCTTGGCAAACCCACTGTCCCAGCCCTCACAGGACTAGTTATGCATTCGTTAATTTCCTAAAAGCATTCTTGTGGTATGTTTTTCAACTGGTGACTATGACGCCCTAAGGCGCAAGTAAACACAACAGCAAAACAACATTAACGCCCATACGTGACTGTGCCCCCAGAGATGTGCCTGTCACGTTTGCATTAAAGAAAGATCTGGAAACAGCCCAAATGCCTTTAATAGTCTGCATTTACCTCCCGGAGTGTGTCAGTCCGCTTTCGGTGTTATAGCCTTTGTGACTCGCCTCAGATCCCCGGGGAAAGGACTCTAAGGAACCCAGAGTGGCCGCCAGGGGCAGCTTTCCCCGGGGAGGGTTCCCACCCAGCCGTCCGGATAAACGCGGCTCAGAGCAGTTCTAGGGGCTCCAGGATGGACCTTTTGCAAACGGCGTCAATGAGCTCTCGCAAGTCTGCAGCGTCCCCTTCCTCCGAGTTGCCCCAGTAGCAAAAGGAAGCAGCTCACTACCCCGTGTCCGTTCTGCAAGCCCCTGGGGCCAGTGTGACCACTCTGGTTAATCCTGACCTTGGGACGCACAGCCTGTTTCCCAGCATGCATCTCCACAACCCGGAGGTGTCCCGGGCGTGCTGGGGGGGAGCTGGAGCTGGAGCAGGTGACAGAGGTTCAGGGGCGGGAGTGGGGGGAAGCAGAGGGCCCGGGTCTGAGTGTGGTGACACCGCTGAGCAGGGCCCGCTCTCGGGGACACAGAGAAGGAAGCCCGCGTTTCCACGGCGGGACAGGGGCCCGGGGAGAGGCGCCCGGCAGAGCCGCAGCGGCGGAGGAGGAAGAATGCAGATTTGTGACTTGGAGACGCCCAGGCCAGGGCCCCGAGGAGGCCACTTCAGTTTCTGGGAGCCGCCTTGCCCTCTGCACCGAAGGTACCCGTTCCGAGGCTGTGAGCCGGGCTGAGGGTGACGGTCAGCCGGGAGGCCAGGCTGCGAGCCAAGTCTCCCGCCAGCAACTCAGCGTGCTGGGGGGAAGGGTTCCTCCCTCAGGGCCTCCAACTAAAGCCCAGCCAGTGACACCCCCGGTCTGGGGACCACGAGGCCCAGAGCACAGAGCGCAGGTGCACCCACCGGCCCTACGGACCCCTGAACTGGGCGCTGATCGCTGGGGTCCGGGCTTGCGGTGCAGAGCAGAACGGCGCAGAGCGGGGCCTCCGACTTCGCCAGGCTCTGCCCTCTAGAGATTAGCTTCAACCCCCCCAAAAGGGGAGACAGAGACAGAGACAGAAAAAGACGGAGAGGCAGTGAGACCCAGGGACGGGGAGACCGTGACACAGATACAGACAGACAGACAGTGAGACAGAGACAGAAATAAAATACACAGTGACGGATAAACAGTCAGACACACACGGAAACAGAGACAAAGAGCCAGAGACAGAGACACCGAGGAGACAGAGACTGAGAGAGACACAGAGAGAGAGAGACAAACACAGAGAGAGAGAGACAAACACAGAGAGAGAGAGAGACACAGAGAAAAGACAGACACAGAGAGATGCAGACACAAGGAGAGACAGAAGAGAAAGTGGTCCCTGAGGTTGCCCCCAGCTCCCCCCTCTTCCTGCCTTGGAATCCACGCCCTCTCGGCTGTCCTTCTGAGCCCCTCGTCCCTCAGAGGCAGGACCCGCAGCCGGACCTGGGAGCAGGTGGGAGCCCCACCCGCTTATCACGGGGTTTCTGAGCCTCCCCTGCTCCCGGCCACGCAGGACAGGCCGGACCAGCCCGCCAGGCGGCGCTCCCTGCCCGGGCGCCGGGCCACGGGGCTCGGGGCGCCCAACTCTCAGCCCGGCTCGCAAACACACGCCTCCCTCCCACGCAGGCTCCCGTGATCTCCGGCGGGTTTTAAATCAGACACTGTTCGGGCTACGCTGGGGCTGGGGAGCCAAACGCAGGATCCGAACCTCAAGGAGGAAAGAAATTACTGATGGGGATGAAGACAGAAATAACTTTTCTTTTTTAAACCCAGCAATGCTGACGGGCTCCTCGCAAAGCAGGGAGACGCGCAGACAGGGGTGTGGGGAGCAGCCAGCAGCGGGCTCGGGCAGGCGGGCGGGACGCTGGCGGCGGGGCTGTGGGCAGAGCCTGGGGGCTGGCAGCGGTCTCTGGGCTCTTCATGGCATTCCGCCCAGGCCAGAACCCAGCCGGCTCAGAAGGGGGCAAGCGGGTGTGGGGGGCTGGTGGGAGCCCGGGCAGGGCGGGGAGCACAGAGCGAGCGGCCTGCACAGCCCAGCTCCGCCCTGCAGCGCTGACAGCTGCCCCCACCCCCACCGCCGGGACTCGAGGTCAGCGTCCCCCCACCCAGGAGGACGGCTTTGACTTGCAGCCACTTGTCACACACGGCAGCTTGGGCCCCTCGCTCCATCAGCCGCAGGTCCTGGCCCAGCCCCTCCTGACGTCACCTCCCCGGGGAGCACAGGGCCGACAGGGCCCCTGCTCTTCAACAGGGACCTCCTGCCCTGGCCCCTGAGCACAGGGGTCAGCTCCCTGGGGAACAAGCGACCCCAAACCCGCTGGCCCAGAACAGAAGTTCATGACCTTACAGCTCCGCAGGCCGGCCGCCAGCGGGGGTCCCAGTGGGTGAGCTGGGGAGGCTGGGGGCGGGTTCCTAGAACAGCCTGCGTCCTCGGCTTGCGACCCCTTCCTCCGCCTTCGGGGCCGCGCCCACGGGCCACGTCCTCTCACACGCCGCCGCTCTGACCACCCCCCCGGTGCCTCCGTCGTCCACTTTTAAGGACCCCCGGAGTCCATGGGCCCCCTTGGGTAACTGGGGATCACCTTGCCTGACAGCGGACTAGCCACCTGTATTCCTCCGGTGACCTTACCTGCCCTTGGCCGTGTACCCAAACTCTGGCACCTTGGGCAATTATCTGCCCACCACACACGCGAAGAGACCACCCCTGCAGGGGCACCACTGTGGGGCAAAAACTCGCTCACAAAGCTGCCTCAATCCACCCGAGTGAAGGAACTTGGAATAGTGATTTCAGGTTAAAGACTAAGTGAGCGAAGCAGGCGCTCAGTTCAACTTCTGGCTCCACAGAATCAGGGTGAGACCCCGCTGAGCGCTGGTCCCCTCCCCCGTGCAGTGGAGGACGGACACCGGTGGCTCTGAGCCTACGGGCCCTTCTCGAAGCTCAGCGAACGGAACCGGCTCCTTTCTGCAAGCCGTCCCCCGCCCGGGACCTCACGCTCTCCCCCTGAACCGTGCTGGTACTGGTGCAGCAGCTGCCTCCCCGCTGGGCTGGTGGGCAGTGCGGCCACTGGTTTCTATTTATTCCCAGCTCCCCGGACTATCGCTCTGTGCCCCCGCCCCCCAGCATGTGTGCGGGTGTCATCTGCTCTCTTTTCTCTTCTTGCCCAGCGCTGGGAAAACAGCCCCATGCTCGCAGCTGGGCGAGGACCTGAGGCAAGGGCTGCCGTATTGCTTCAAAAATAACCGCACGCCTTGAATTCCCTTAGAGGGTGCACGGTGTGTGCGGGCGCAGGGTGTGCCAGCCATGGCCAGCCCTCCGGGGTCCCAGACGGTCTCGCACCACACGAAAGCCAAATCAACGGACTCCCAAAGCCAAAAGCCACGGAAGAAGGCACCAGGATGCGGCTGGTTGTCCTTCGCAGAGAAAGACACACGGAAAGGACTTCAGAGGGCTGGATGCCCTCAGCGCCGCTGGCGTCTTTCTTAGTCACCCCAGGCAGCTGCCCACAGCATTGCGAGAGGACGGGAAGCACCCGGAGAATGAACAGCAGCTGCGGTGCAAAGCGAAGGGCGAGCTGCTTGGGTCGCTGTAACTCCAGGAAGGGATCTCCCTGCCCCGCGCCAGGCGCAGCTGCGGAGCACTCACGGAGCTCCAGGGGCCGTGGGGCTTGGGTGCCAACCAGCCGAGACCCTTGGGGACCAGCTTCATCGGCTCAGCCTTGGGAGAGGTGAGACCGAGCGCCTGTTAGCCAAGGGCAGCCGGGGGCAAGGGCTTTGGCCCTGGCTCAGCCGAGATGCTCGGTAAACGGTCAGAAGGAGGACCCACGGTGGGGAGAGCCAGCCTCCCAGAGCAGGGCTGGAGGACGAGGATGAGGAGGGGCCGGGGAGACGACCCCAGGTGCATCACTGCCGCCTCCTCGTCCTGGTCTGTGGACATCCACCGCCCGCCATCAGCTTCACAGGGAACACCTAGTGGCCACACGCTGCTCTAAGCACAAAGCACGGGAGCTCCCCGTAAGCTCCAGCAACCCCATGCCCTCGGCAGTGTCACCCTCCACCCCGCAGATGAGGCTGGGCGGCAGCTGGGGTTCCAGCCCAGGCGATCCGGCCCTGAGGCTGCTTGTCCGAAGCACCGCCCTGCACTGCCTGGCACCCCTGGGGGAGCCCCCTCTGCCCTGCACCCGGGGGCAGGGGGCTTCCTCCCAACAAGCACTCCCTGCAGATCACTCGACACCTGCTTCCAAGCTCTGTCTCCTTTCCTTCCAGGGGGACTGGGTGGCCAAGAACCACTTCCCCAGACTCCGCCTAGCGCGGCCATGTAACCAGGTCTTGGCCAATGAGATGGGAGCAGGCGTCTGCTGGGCAGGGCTTCGCCTCCCCAGGGCATGGCCCCCTTTCTCATCTGGATCGCGGAAGCGGAGGGGGTGGTGAGGGGACCAGGCAGGAGGAAGGAGCCCGGCGGGTCTGGCCGCCACCCTGTTGGGTGGGACAGGAAAGCCCTGTGTGTTTCTGAGGGTTCTGTTCCGGAAGCCAACCCCAGCACCCAAATGCCATCTCGACTGCAAATACACATCTCGGTTTAGTCTCTGGCTTAGTCCCCAAAAGCCCCATGAGCCAAGCGCCGTTGTTACAGGGGAGGAAACTGAGGCACAGAGAGGTTAAGGGATGGCCCTGAAGTCACACAGCTCATGAGTGATGGACAGGTTTTCAGGCTGCTCTTTTAACGCCTCTGCTGTAACCACACGGCAGCCCCACGAGGCACATCTGTTCCACCAGGAGAAAATCAGCTGCCACTGGACAACGTACGAGGCACTCGGCTGGTGAGCGGCAGCGCTGGGACCCAACCCTGGCTCAAGGGCGTGGCATGCACTTGACTCCACCTCCACCCCACTTTGCATTTTTCAAGGACACATCTTGGGGATGAATAATTCCCCGGAGAAGGTGCTTAAAGTCACGAGGGGTTGTAGGAAACCCAGACCCCGGGCTTCCAGGCTCAGGACCCCATCTGAGGAAGAACAGAACTTGCCTGAGGCCGCGCTGTGGGGCCCCCGCCTCTGAAACCAGACCCCCCAGTCGCTCAGTGGACACCTCCCGCCTGGGAGCCCAGCGCTCGGGACCACACGTCTGCTCTGTCTGCCTCTCCCTGTCTCGCCACTCTCGGGCCAAGCCAGGCTGGGGCGCCCCGGGAAGCCGAGTAATCCGGGTTCCTGACCCTGTTTTCTGATCTCCACCCTCCCAAATTGGCTGGACAAATGAATAGAGCTGCTGGCTGCCAAGAGTAATTAGAAGGTTTTCTTTCTCCCTTCCTTTTTGTTGTTTTTTAATCAGCCCTGAAGGCTTAGTAGAAGCATTTATACCAATACACGGAGCCAGCCAGGCAGCTGAAGTGGAATCACGGTAAATGGAAGACTCGGAGCCCGGACTGCGTGTTGTTGCTAAACCCGGCTGCAGCGTCCAGGCCAAGGAGGTCCTGCTCGTCCCTCCGAGGGGCCGGGGGACGCCGGCACGCCCTGGCCCAGCGCCCAGCGCTGGTGAGACCAAGCAACAGGACAGGGCTTTGAAGCACCTTAGGAAAGACTCTTCTGGAACCGACTCCAGCAGCCGGGCCCAGGGGGAGCAGCAGCCTTCTTGTGGAGCCTGGGTACCCGCTCAGACCCGCACCTTGCTTCCCGCAGCCTCCACCCAACACCGGCCCCTCCGGCATCATGAGCCCCCAAAGAGCACCCCGTCTGGGGTCCCACTTGACCGCAGCCTTTCCCTGCCAGCCCCAGCACCCGGCACAGAACCGAGGCAGCCCCGTTCTGGAGCCACAACCCAGAGCACCTCTCTCCATCCTTGCGACGCCCCTCCCCCCGGTAGGCAGGGTCCGGCCCCACCCCTGGGGACAGGTCCTGAAAGGTAAAGTCGAGGCCCAAGGGCGGCCGAGCTGGATTTAAACCCAGGAGCCGACTGGGGGTGGGAGGATTCATTTTAGTCCCTTAAAACCTTTTTTAGGGACGCTGGCAGCTGAGGCATAGGAAATAGGACACAGAGAAAAAGAGACCTGTTGAGCTCAAGGAAACCGCCCTGATCACGTGGGCAGAAGGCTGCGCCCTCCCAGCTCGGCACTGAAGCAGGCAAAGCTCAAATCTCGGGCGCACCATGCTCCAGGATCGAGGGAGCAACTGGATTCTCCCCGAGAAGGCTGGGGGGGGGGCTCGGGGGAGGGGGAGGGGGTCCCCATGGCGCTAACGGATCACACAAAGACCCACCCTGCCAGCGACCTTACAGACACTCACTGCCTGCAACCCGCCAACCTGCCCCCCCCCAAGACGCTCCGCGTCCCCGGCAGCTGCAGCCTCCACCATTCACGGCTCAGCTTCTCCTTGCACACGTCCAAGGGACACCCGGGAGGGGGCTCTGCCAGGGAGACGCATCTTAACCGACCAGGCTGCCGAGCACCGTCCCCGGCCGGAGCCCTTGAAAGCGAGCCCCCGTCCCCGTCCCCTCTCCTCCGCTTCTGGGAGCCGGAGGGAGCGGCCGGTAACAACCTCCTGGAGAAACTGAAGCAAGCGCTGCAATCGGAGCACACATGTGGTGTTTTCTTGTCTCAGTGGTGACCACACCGACCAAGCACACGGTCCACTTGATTTAAAAAGAGAACTCAGGACCAAACTCGCCGTGCTTTCCTCGAGGGAGGGCAGGCTGGAGGGGTGGGGAGGCGTGCTGCCCACGTCCGGCACGGCGGCCCTTTCTGTCCAGTTCGTCGGGGGGAGAGAACTCGCAGGAACCCAGGAGCATCTATGCACGCAAGTCACAGCTGCTCACAGCGCGGCCGCCCTTGAACAACGGCGCTTACTAGGAATAGATGTGCCAGTTGGTTTTAACCCCCACCCCCATCCCGGCCACCCAAGGGGACTCTTGAGAAGACGGAAAGGCCCCGGGGACTCTAACAGAGCCCAGAGTTAGATGCCAGAATCCTGCCGCAGGACTTGACGGCTACCTCGATACTCCCGTTTGCCTCGGGAGCTGGAGAAAGACGTGATGGAAGCAGGAGCCTTGCCTGGAGTAACACAACCACCAGAAACATAGTCATCCTGAAACACACCCAGTGCACAGCCGCTGCCTACCCGGCCTGCCAGCCCGTCTCCCCCGCCAGCCGGCGGGTCCAGAACAAAGACCCAGCACAGCGACCCGGAGCAGGTCCGGGAGCCGGCACCGTACCTCCGAAATGAACTTTCTTCTTGAACCGGGAATTCTCGGCCATCATCCCCAACCTGGGTGTGACCATCTCACTCAGGCTGATCCGTGCGGAGCCCGCGTCCACGAGGCCGGCCTCATCTACTATTGTCTGGTTAATCCGAGGGGAAAAAAAAGTTGCAGCCCTCCGGGGTCAGAATTGCAGAACAAAACGGGGAAAGAAAAATCAGAGGAAGGAGGAAGATGGCTCCAGGGGTTTAATCCATGAGGAAGTTCGCTGGTTCGACTTCTGGGGACCGCACGTCGGGGTCGGCGGAGAATTCGGTTCTTTGACACAAGTTGTAAGCTCCAGATTACAGCCCACATCCTTCCACTTGCCACTGTACTGGGGATGGCTTTTTTTTCTTTCCTCCTAGTGCCGGTTTCCATGGCAATGCATCAGTCACTAGTCTAAATAAGTACGGGTGAAGGACGCCTGGAAAACCAGTGCAATTACGCATGCCATTAGCGGGGAGAGGAAAATGATTCACCCCGTGATTAGCACGGGGCCGAGGTAACACTTAGAGGCTGTGGCTGTCCTTGTCCCGAGTAATGGCTTTCTCGTTTTGTTAACACAGGGTTTTTCTCCGTCTCCGCTGTTTCTGAGCCCTGTGTTCGGCGGGGTGGACGGCCGGGCGGTGAAGTCCATTTTGGACACACCACTGTCCAAAGCCAAGGCCAAAGGGAGGGCCGGCATCTCGGTGAAGCTGACTGCGGCTGGAGGCACCTGTTTATGCCTGCCGTTGGTCCGGGCATCCTGGGGGTGGGGAGGGGAATGGAGGGACCTGGGGCGGTTTGCAGGGATTCTGGGGGGGAATTTGGGGACACCCTGCGCATCCCGTGTGAAGGCCGGTGCTGACAGCTCTGCGGCGTGTGAGGCAAGGCTGGCTGCCGGGGCTGGGGCTGAGCCTGCCTCCTCGGCAGCCAGGCCCTCTCACCTCTCGGCTCCGGCCTGGGAAGGGTCAGGGGGGTCGAACAGGGCTCTCTTCCTTCTTCACATGTGTCATCAATTTCTTTCCTTCAACAGCTGCCGGGAGCTTACTCTGTGGCCTCAGACCCCTCGCCTCTCCGAGCTGCAGGCTTCCCCTCGGTCCCAAGGGTTGGTGATTCTCAGTGAATGTGCTTTGGACCCCGAGAGGCGGGCCATGTGGCCAGGCGACGCCCGGGGCCCGGTCCCTGCTCTGCCCCTACCAGCTGCGTGGCCCGGGTCCAGCCTCTGATTTGTCAGACGAGGATAATCACGAAGTATCTTAAGTTGATTTTCAATTAATTAAACGAGTTACTTATTAAGTTCATAGCGAATACGCAGTTTATTAAAACGGGGTGTTAGGGTTGTCACAAGGTCGGTTAATCCTTTTATTTCAAGCTAACGTGAAGAGTGCAAAAACTCTGCTACCCGGAGGCCGCTGTGGCTCAAGGCCGCCCAGCTCAAGGTACGACTCACCCTCTGAGTCCTATTCACCCACCCGTGTCAGAATAAATGCCCCACGAAGACTGGGAGACGAGGACACTGGCCCAGAGAGGCCAAGGAAGTGACCTAAAGGCACACAGCCGGGAAAAGGTGGGCCTGGGCCTGGCACCCAGGGCTCTGGACCCAGCCCCGTGCGCGTCCGGGGTCCCCATACCCCGCCTTGCACTTCAGCGGACCGCGGGGGTGAGGATCAAGGTGGGCTGGGGTGTGCAGGGCGCGGGCTTCACTCCTAGGCACTCAGATGCGAGGCTCTGACTGGGTTCTCTAGTGGATTGGGACGCTTCCTGATCCCGCTCCCTGCGGCCCAGGGCTCCCCCCGCAACACCCAGGGCAGCCCGACTGGTCCCCCAGCAAAGCAGGGGTCACGGAAACAGCCTGTGCCTGGCAAGTGGGAGGCCAGGGGCTGCCTCTGCCGCTCTCCAGGAGGGGGCTGCTGGGAGGCAGCAGTGGAGACAGGAGGGTAAAAATAGTGCGGGTTTTCCACTGCAGCCTGGCTCCCTTCTCCAGGCTCCACGCCGTGCACGCGTCCCCCGCCCCGGGTGGCTCCATAGCTCGCGTCCTTGGAGGCGCCCTGTCCCTTCGCCTGCACGGGAAAGTGGAGCGGGTGGCGGACGCACTCTGGGCTGGCCCCTCCTGACCTGTGACCTTGCGCAAGTTTCTTGCCCTTTGTGAGATTCAGCATCCGGAAAAATGGGCCAGCGGGAAGGCGTCCTCTTTGGAGGACTAACTAAAAACCGGGCGACGGCTGGGAGGTGGCCCCACATGGGCACAGGCCAGTCTGACCGGATGTCCCTGTGTCCCCAGGCCTGAGCCCCACAGACGTCCCCATGTCCCCACCGAACATGCTGCATAAGCCATAAAGTACCATGTGGGGTCAGCACCCGTCCAGCTTAGCACAAAGGTGGCCGTGGCCCAGGGTGCTGCATGCAGGTGCAGAACGGGACCTTCCTGCTGATACCACCAGAGATGACAGAGTTGGCTCCACGCCCAGTGGTCTTGACGGCTGGGGTCTGCACCCCTCCCCCGACGCCCACGGGTCACAGGACTTTAGGGTTGTCCCCAAAGCCCTCTGAGCCGCATCATGACCTGACCGTGTCCTCCCTCCCCTGAAACTCATACACTGCAGCCTCGCCACCCTCCGTGGCATGGGGGCCGGTATTTCTGGGTGACTAGGGCTGGAGGAGGTCACGAGGGTGGACCCCCACCCCCCATGGGCTTTGGGTCCTTCCAAGGAGAGGGCGAGAAGACGGCCGCCTGCACACCCAAAGGACAGGCCTCTCCAGGGACAAACCCTGGGGCCCGGACCTTGGCCTCCAGCCCCAGGACCGCGAGAAGGAGGGGGCTGCTATGCGAGCCCCGGTCGGCGGCCCGAGCAATGAGACAGCGTGTCCCTGCCTCCGTGAGGCAGGAGAGACAAGGCTCTGAGCCTCGGGGGACAGAGAGGGGGGGCCCCGGGTTGGACGCGCAGCTCCAGGCGCGCTGGCTTGCTGAGCCACCATACACCTGTCACACCCCAGAGCCACCCTTCCGGTGGGGGGGGGACTGAAGACTCAAGAGGCGTTCACGTCCCTCAGCTGAGCACCTGCCTCTAATAACTTAGAAAACAGCAGGACTGATGTTGTGTGTTCTTGACACACACACACGCACACACACACACACACACACACACACAAAGCGGGAAGAATTATCAAAGAAGATCTAAAACTCAGAGCTTCTTTCCAGCCCCTGAAGGGGCCCAGCACACGCTCCTTAGACCCCGGCCCTCCTTTTGCGCGACACGGCGGGGCCGAGGCTGGACCCCCCGATCCCACCCGCACCTCCTTCTGCACCTGCCGGTACCCGGGACGCAAGGGTTCCTCTGCTCTCCACGCACAGACCGCGTCTCCCAGGCATCTCTCCCGAGTCCCACTGGCACATGTCACAGCCAATAGGTGTGTGCTGGGGGTGGCGCGTGGGGTTTCCCCAGCTGGGAGCTGCTCACAGGCACACAGGCGCTCGCCTGACTCTGAGGCCCCATCCCAGCATCCAGCACAGTCTCAGTTCCCAACAAGTAACCGTCCACTGGGTTTAATAAACGAACCAGAGTTACACGCAGGAGCCACAGACACAAACGTCTCCAGGGAGGCTGTGTGTCAAGGAGCAGGTGACAGGCGATAGGGGGTGATGGGTCTGGGGCCGCATCGTGCAAGTCCTACATTCCAGGCAAGCGTGGTTCTCTCTGAATGCAGCTGCAGGTGGGGTGGGCTCTGGGTGCCTCTTTGCAAGCAGCAGGGCACCCGCAGTGTTTTGGGGGGCAGTGCTGTGTCCTGGGGTGGCCTGGAGGTCCACCATCCCGCTGCTGGGAAGGTATTACGAGCATGCGCTGGCAGGGCTGGGGGGGTCCAGGTGGACAGGAGACCTTTTCTTCTTCCCGGCTGCGCCTGCGGCATGCAGAAGCTCACAAGCCAGGGATCGAACTTGAACCACAACAGTGACACCAGATCCTTAACCCGCTGAGCCACCAGGGAACTCCCGGAGACCTTAAAACTCTGAGCTTGGAAACTACACTGCCGCCACAGGGAGACTCAGTGTTTTTGGTGTGGATTCTCCAGAAACGCCAGCACCTTTAACACCAAGGGGCGGGTATCCGTTATTCTCTGGAGCGTTCGGTGGCACCCGCGCGGCGGGGACCCGCAAGGTGTGTGAACGCACCAGGCGGCATCTGGGGCGCCACGGTGATTCCCTGAGTGGGTGTGTCCGTCTAACTACTGTTTTCTGGCCTGGCGGCCCCCAGCTAGATGACCCTCCGCATCCTCAGGGCCCTTTCACGCCCCTGCCACCACAGTGCGGATGTGCGCCCGTTCTTGCACCCCGCCCCCCTCCCACCCTTCTGCACCCTGGGGTGGGGACCACACTTGGCAGACCCCACGCTGCTCCGCGTGTCCCTGGCGGGAAGCCCTCGCACACCCCGAGGGGCGCCTCTTGGCTCTCGGCTGCCCTAACCCGGGGTGGGGGCCTCTTGCGATGACCCGTCTCCAGGTGACACCAGAGACCCTTTTCTGTTCCTCCCGGTCCTTCTGAAACCAATTTCTGGGCTTCCACCCCCCCGCGTCTGAAGCACCAGCAGAGGTGTTTGGTCCTACTGGGCACTGACGGATAAAGGGTGTGACGCTAAAGTCCCAGAATGACGTGTATGGTGGGTTTTCAGGATCAGAATTTCGCTTAAGGACATAAGAGCGTTCTTGGACGTAACTGTTTTCCAAGATGCCTCTCATCGCCGAGACCCTCAGAGCTGCTGCGAGAGACAGTTTCCAAAAGGAGTGAGATCGGCTGAGCCAGAAACACAAGTCAAAACCCCACATTCTGCCCCGCGGCATCTCAGCGGCTCAGGGCCCTTTCACCTGGGGAGTGAGTCAGAGAATCTCTTAGCTCAAAAGCAGGACTGGTGACAGAAGTGGCAGCGGAGACTGTGCGCTCTGGGGGATTCTGGGCCGCCTGACAAAGAGGTTT
The DNA here is from genome assembly GCA_004024745.2 of Catagonus wagneri. Classification (NCBI taxonomy): domain Eukaryota; kingdom Metazoa; phylum Chordata; class Mammalia; order Artiodactyla; family Tayassuidae; genus Catagonus; species Catagonus wagneri. The sequence goes on along the minus strand of PVHT021183669.1, from coordinate 517,780 downwards.
CGGAAAAACCAAAGGTTTGCAAAGGACACCACGTAGTCAGAAAAAAAAAAACCCACCACGGACACCAAAGAAGCCCCAGAGCTCATTTTTCCATTTGGCCGCTAGTTTCCTTCTCTCCCTCTCTGTCTTTTTTGAGGTCGCACCCGCAGCACGTGGAAGTTGCATAAGGAACTTCCTGGGCCAGAGACGGAACCTGAGCCCCAGCTGCGACCTCTGCTGCGGCTGCAGCAACGCCGGATCCTTAACCTACTCCGCTGGGCTGGGGATCAAACCCACGTCTCTGCAGTCACTGGAGCTGCTAGCAGGATTCTTAGCCCACTGTGCCACAGTGGGAACTCTCCTAGTTTCCTTCCCTTGACAGTACCTTTTACAAAATAGCATCAGCCCCCACTGGGGGTTAAAAATACGCTAACTGATCCCTGGGGCAGACAGGTTGTGAAGTGTCCCCAAGGACCCCACCTCCCAGGGAGATTCCTTCCATGTGAGTGTGGGTGGGACCTGGGACCTGGGACCTGCCTCTAACCAGCGGAACAGGGCCAAGGGGACAGGGCGTATGTGATCACGTGTCTGTCGCATATGAAACAGTGGTGCCTTCTCACTGGCATCTCCCCTACCCACTGGTGGGACGAAGCAGGTGATCAACTTGGGGAACCCTTCCTGAGAGGAACTGAGGGTGGTCTCTGCCCGCTGAGGGGGGCCTGCAGCCTCCAGGCAGCAAGAAACTGAAGCATGTAGTCCCCAGGGGACTCAATTCTGCTGACAAGTGGAGGGATCCTTTTGCGGTCACGCTGTCGGACGAGGACGCAGCCCAGCCACCACACCGGGAGAGGAGTCAGCGGAGCCCACGGAAGGTCGTAGGCGCGGGGCAGTACTCGGTTCGCGGTAACACCGCCCCGCAGCAGCAGGTCACCAATAAAACCCCACGCCGTTTAGAGTCCGGGACCACAGCGGGTGCCCACGCTGGGCGACACGATGCAGACAGTCCGTGGGAAAGAGCCTCTCCTCTAGGTGCCAGGAAGCGCGGGGACGGCGAGGAGGAAGACGGACAGGGGAAGACAAGAAGCAAACCTGAGCGAGAAGCCAAGGGAAGCGTTTCCGAAGCGCGACTTACTGAAGAGCCATGATGTGCCAGCCGCCTCCCGGCACCGTGCTGGGCACACCGGGGTCAGAAAGAGCGCACGGCACCTTCCTAGGGCCTAACCCCGGCCCGATCCCTGGATGGGTGGAAAAAACCCTAAATTCGCATCCAACCCTGGACTCCTCAAGCGCTGTGTCCTGTAGACCCTGAAGTTCATTCTCTCTCTCTCTCTTTTTTTTTTTAGGTCAGCACCTGCGGCACATAGAAGTTCCCAGGCCAGGGGTCGAACCGGAGCTGCAGCTGCTGGCCAATGCCACAGCTCACGGCAATGCCAGACCTAAGCCGAGTCTGAGACCCGCACCACAGCTCCCAGCAATGTCGGATCCTTAACCCACTGAGCGAGGCCAGGGATCGAACCCACATCCTCACAATACGTTGGGTTCTCAACCTGCTGAGCCACAAGGGGAACTCCTCAAAGTTCGTTCTTACGCTTGGTCAGTGGAGAAAGACCCAATCAGGGAATGGGTGTGTGCGTGTGTGTATGCGTGTGTATGTCTGTGTGTGTGCGTGTGCGTTTACGAACATGCACGGACTTTCCCAAGCACTATCACTGCCAGAAGAACCCTCGGACTGAGAGTCTTTCTCAGTGTTTCTGGATCTTGGCTGGGCCGTCTTCTCCTTTGAGCACATAAGATGTTATCCTTTTAGAAATTCAGAGGACATGTGTCACTCTTAGGACGCAAGAGGCTGTGATTCCTCAAGCAACCATGGCAGCCACATGG
>PVHT021183669.1:471865-505691 GCA_004024745.2 Catagonus wagneri | reverse complement strand
GGGCGAGCCGGTCGGCATCTCCACGCCTCGATTTCCTCACCTGTAACGGTGCCCACCACATGCAAATGTGTGGCCTTGCAAAGAACGAGCAGCGGCTTCATCCTAGATGCTCTTATTCCTGGGACTCTTATTATTAACGCTACTTGCAGCCTTAAAACTGAGCGGGACCCTAGGGCGCCTTCCCAGGATACGCACCCCTGTGCCTGCATCTTGTCTGTGGAAACACTTCAGCCAAAGAATACGTTTAATCAGAGAGGGGTTGAAAATGCAGAGGAAAAGCAGTTAAACAGGACAACACAATGATCGTTTAGTCATTAAGCAAAAATCAAGGCCCTTCAGTTCCTCCTCCGGGACTACAGTTCATATTCTGAGCCACATCCTTTGCACTGCTTTGTGGGCGCTGAAGCCCCCGCCACAGGGAGGAAGTAACTGCCTGGTGACCAGACTGCAGCCGTGACATCAGCTGCCGCGATTCCAAGAACTGGCCTCCAAGAAATGGGAACAAATTGGCCCTGGAACTGGGGATTAGCTGTACTTAAAACAATGAGGCTGAGGCTGATGAGACAGCACGTGACCAGTTTCAGGATGACTGTCAGAGCCGACTGTGCTGTCTGCACGTAGGCCCCTCCCTCCACACGTGCACCCCTGAAACTCCCCTTTAAAAGCTCTTATCCGTGGAAAACGGTATGGAGGTACCTTAGAAAACTGTAAGTAGAACTATCATATGACCCAGCAGTCCCACTCTTGGGCATATATCCGGACAAAACTTTCCTTGAAAAAGACACCTGCACACGCATGTTCACTGCAGCACTATTCACAATAGCCGAGACATGGAAACAACCCAAACGTCCATCAACATAGGATTGGATTAGGAAGATGTGGTATATATACACAATGGAATACTACTCAGCCATACAAAGGAATAAAATAATGCCATTTGCAGCAACATGGATGGAATTAGAGACCCTCATACTGAGTGAAGGAAGTTAGAAAGAGAAAGACAAATACCAGATGATATCACGTATATCTGGAATCTAATACACTGCACAAATGATCCTTTCTACAGAAAAGAAAATCACAGACTTGGAGAACAGACTTGTGGTTGCCAAGAGGGTGGGGGAGGGATGGGATGGTCTGGGAGTCTGGGGTTAACAGTTGTAGACTAGTGCCTTTGGGACGGAGAAGCAAGGAGATCTGGCTCTACAGCACCGGGAACTATGTCTGATCACTTGTGACAAATCCATATATGTATGTGTAACCGGGTCACCGTGCTGTGCAGCTGGAAAATTGACAGAAATCTGTAAACCAGTTACAGTGGAAAAATAAAAAAATAAAAAAACCGAAGGCTCTTATCCTCTGATCAGCAGGTGGGAGTTGGCTTTCAGACATGAGTCCGCCTTCCACCCTGGTTGCCGGGCTCCTTTTCCTTTCTACCAACACGTGCCTCTGGAGTATTGGCTTCTGAGGGGCGAGCAGCAAAGCAGAGTTCCGCAACAGCCTGAGGCCCCCGGACCTGCGATGGGACGAACTCCCTCCCTGTGGGGGCCCCCAGATCCTTCGGAACAGCAAGCACTCTGCCGCACTTGTCGGCGAGGCCCTCAGCCACGCGTTCCCTCCCCAGTGAGATGGGCTCCCCACGCCTTCTGCGCCTGCAGAGCCCGTGGCTCCGCTCACCTCCAGGACGCGGCTGCAGCAGCGGGGGCCCTGCTCCCCGGTCCCCCGAGACCCACCTCCTCTGTCCCCACATCCCTCCTCGTCCTGCTCACTCTCCCATTTCAGCGGCTCTCCTTCCAAGACTGGCCGCTGCGCGCTCTGGCCAGATTCTCTCCCCTCAACCTTCTTTCTCTTGGTAATTTTTGCTGTGGTTGAGATCAACGTCACATACAGCTGACCCTTAAACAACACGGGTTTGAACGGGCCCACACATACCTGTGTTTCTCTCATGGAGTGTGCCCTGTGGGATGGCGAGACCCACGGCTGGTCGGATGTGCAACCACGGCTACAGGAGGGTGGCTACGATGCTACACGCGGATTTTTGACGGGGGATCGGCACCCCTCACGCCCTCATTGCTCAAGAGCCAACTGTAATAGCCAATGGGACAGTTCAGAGTCCAGCGCGGTGGCACTTAGTGCAGGCACGACCGTACCGTCGCCACCTCCACCGAGTTTCAGAACACTTCCGTCGTCCCAGAAAGAAACAAACTGGACCCAGCACAGGCCCTCCTTGCTGGGGCTGACTTGCATCCCCTGCCCCCCGCCCCCACGCACAAGTTGAAGTCCCACTCTCCAGGGTGACCGGACCTGGGCGGGCCTCCGTGGGGGAGGTGAAGTGAGGTCGTAAGGCTGGGGCCCGAATCAGTTAGGACTGGCGTCCTTCTAGAAAAGGAAGGAACACGAGGGCTCTCTCTCCAGGCCTGCACAGGCAGAGGCTAGGAGAGGACACAGTGAGAAGGCGGCCGTCCACAAGCCAGGAAGCGAGCCCTCGCCGGGCACCGTATCTGCCAGCACCTTGGTCACGGACTCCAGCCTCCAGCTGTGACAGGCAGACAACTGCGGTTTAGGTCGCCGGCCTGCGCCGTTTCATTTCAGCAGCCTGAGCCGACCAAGACGCTCCCCATTCCCTGTCCTTAGCCCCCGTCACCCGCCCGTCTATCTTCTGTCTGTACGGATCCGTCTACACGGAACATTCATATAGATGGGATAATCTGACCTGTGATCTTTGATGCCTGGCTTCCTCTACTCTGTGTCAAGTTTTCTTTCTTTCCTTTTTTTTTTTTTTGCTTTTTAGGGTTGCACCTGCAAGTTCTCAGGCTAGGCGGTGAAATGGAGCTATGGTTGCCGGCCTGTGCTGCAGATGCAGCAACACCAGATCTGAGCCGTGTCTGCAACCTACACCGCAGCCACAGAAACATCAGATCCTTAACCCCCTGAGCAAGGCCAGGGATCGAACCTGCGTCCTCATGGATGCTAGTTGAGTCTGTTACCACTGAGCCACAGTGGGAGCTCCTGTCTGGGTTGTTTCTGACTGTGGCCACTGTCAACACCGCTGCTATAACATGGACGTACATGCGTGGGCCTGCTGGAACATGCACTTTATGTTCTTCCGGGACCTTCTTTCTTTACCCCCAAAACAAGATTTTTTTTTTGGCATTTTGTCTTTTATGGCTGCACCCGCGGCACATGGAGGTTCCCAGGTTAGGGGTCCAATTGGAACTGCAGCCGCCGGCCTACGCCACAGCCACAGCAACGCCAGATCCGAGCTGCGTCTGCAACCTACCCTACAGCTCATGGCAATGCCGGATCCTTAACCCACTGAGCGAGGCCAGGGATTGAACTCGCGTCCTCATGGGTGCTAGTTGGGTTCGCTAACTGCTAAACCACGACGGGAACTCCTTTTTTTTTTTCAAAACAAGATTTCACATCAGCTGCTGCCAAGGCGCCTGGCCGTGTCCCCGCTGCTGAAGGTCAGTGTGTCATCTTGCTGACCGCCTCCCTTTCTCCCCGGACACACTCGCCAGGGCTCCGCCACGCGCCCTGCCCTCACCACAGAGCCATCCCTAGAAAGCCTGGCCGCCACGTTGCTTCTCTGCTCAAACCCTCAAACAGCCTCGCAGGCCAGAACAAAACCCAGAGTCGGCGCTGTGGCCCACAGGCCTTCCTCGGCCCATCCGCAGCGAGATCCGCCCCCCACCAGCCCACTGTCCCAAGACACAAGCCCACGCCCACCTCAGGGCCTCGCACCTGCTGCCCCGCCAGCAGCGCCCTCACCCCACGTGCCTCACCGCCTCATTTCCTTCGGGTTGAGCACCCCACCTCGGCGTGGCCACCTGCGGCCTTGCTTTTCACAGCCAGCCCCTCCACTCCCCGGCACTCCTGACCCCAACATGTGGCTCTGTCCCCCAGCGGTTGCTGTTCCCCTGCTTGCTGCTGGAACCTGGCTCCTGGGACAGCGTCAGGCACACAGAGCCTGCACTGGCAGATCTTTGCCGAATGAATGAATCTGAGCGTCTCTGTGTGTCAGATGCTGTGGTTGCAGAGATGACTAAGCCAATCGGAGGCACACGCTGGGGGGAGACAGACATGGAACAGATCGTGGCAACAGAAGGGGAGGGGCTGTGGCGGGGAGACGCGCCGTGTACTGCGGGGAGGGGGGGACGAGAGCACCCGGAACCAGGAGAGAAGGGGCTCTTCCTGCTGGGTCTTGCAGGGTGAGTAGGAGTCTGCCTGGTGGACAAGTGAGGGAAGGGCATCAGAGGCAGGAGGAACAGCATGAGCAGAGACCCAGAGGTGTGAAAAACTGGGCACGTTTTCACAAGGCAGGGAGTCGAGGGGCTAGTATTATTGACAATAAGCATCCTTAGTAACCATCAATGCTAGCGCGGATCGCCTTGCCAGCACTCATTCCGGCCCCGCGTGGCAGGCATAATGACCATTTTCGTTTCAGACAGGAAAACAGAGACTCTGAGAGGGTCCGTCCCCTTCTGGAAGCTTCCAGCTACTGGAAGTGAGCTGGGACTGGAACCCAGGGTCTGAACTGGCCACCACGGGGTCTGAAAGTGAGGGTGCTGCCGGCTGTCAACGCAGTTTCATTGGAACGTGCCCACCCCCGTTTGCCATGGACTCTGTGTCGCTTCTGTGCGAGGGGGTGGCTGCCACCGATGGCCCGCCGCCCGCGGGGACAGACAGGCCTTGACTCCCTGGCCCTTCAAGGTGCGATCTGCAGAGCCCTGGCCCAGGGCACAGAGGTGAAGGGCGGACAGGAGGTCTGGGATGGTGGGGCCTCTGGAGCGGGGTCCGGGGGGGCGCTGGGGAAGGGGCGGCGTGGAGGGGGCGGGGGGCTGCAGGGCTGACAGCAGAAACACAGGCTCCCGGAGGTGGGAGGGTGACCCCCCAGCTCTTACTGGCGCCTTTCTGCACCCGGCCCGCGCCTGGCCGGGGACAGAGACGCAGCGCAGGCTGTGCACTTGCCAGTGACGTGCTCGGGGCAGAAGGCGGAAGGGGCCGAGTGGGACAAGCGAGAGGAAGAAGCAGCCAGAGCTGGGAGGTCACTGTCACCCAGGGAGCGGGGGATGAGGGGAGGCGCACGCGCACGGCTGGCTGGGGAGGGGGCACGGAGCCCCCCCCACAGACCCCCGGGGGTGGAGCATTTGCTAAAAGCACAAAGGGCCTTGGGCTGCTTTGCTTGAGAAGGTTTCGCCTGACGTTTCCGAGCAGGTTTTGAAGAACCAGAAAAATCAAAATCTGAACGCTATGAAAGGAGTGCGAGTGAAGGTCACACCCAGAAGATGTGCCTAAAGGCCACGTGGCGACCAGTGGCGTGGTCTCCCTGCCCAGCTCGGCCACGTCGCAGGCAGCGGGCAAGACTCAGTGGGGCTCCACTGACCTGGAGCAGGGTCCTGGTGCCCCAAGGCCACAGAGACCTGCAGCTGTGTCCTCGTCGAGAATGTTGGGGACCAGGGTCGCGGAGGAAGTGGGCACAGCCAGTGTCCGGCCGGCACATACTTCCTGCCAGAGGGGCTGAGGACCGTGGCCCATGGCCCGGGGGGGCCCAGGGGACAGCTACCTGCCCTGAGGCCAGAGGACAGCCTGGGGCCTGGCCCGTGTCAGGCTGCTGCCTTGCCGGCGACCACCTGGGAGAAGAGGCTCAGGGAGAGGGAGCCTGGGGAGGCGGCAGCCCCACCAAGAGCAGAGCACATGCTGCCAGGCTGGGAACGGCAGGATATTTTAAGCCGTGCATGGGGGGTTTCTGCGTTTCCCTGGAGACTGGGCGGATGCAGGCTTCAGTGGCCGCCGCGCATCTGTGCTCAGCGAGCGGCCCGGACTGAGTCTGGGCTGGAGCGCCAATGGGATCCCTCCATCGTGGGGGTCTGTGAGAGAAGGTGGAGGTGGTCCTGGCTGCCCCCCCCCCGGGGGGGCGGTGGGCAGCTTTAAGAGCCCCCGCCCTGTTCTGCGAGGGAGCCCACTGGCCCAGGGAATCCTGCGGTCCCTGAACCAGCCCCTGCTGGGTGTGAGGGGAGAGTGAGCAGAGGGCACGACGGTGGGAGTCAGCATCTCACCTCCCTCGCCCTGGACACATGCTCCTTATGATGCAGCCTCAGCCTCCTCTGCTGCCTGCCAGGTTCGCCTGCCCCAGGCCATTTGCCAGGACAGCTTTTGGCTTCATTAAACGGTGGCCTCCTCATCAGAGGCCACCTGAGGCCAGGCCAAGCTGGACCCAAGCTGGCCCAGGTCTGAGGGTCTTACAAAGGACCATCTGGAACCAGTGGCAGAGGAACAGCCAGGTGAGTGGGTGCTCAGCTGGTGAGCACAGTCGGGTCTGAAAGCTCTGTGCTCACCTATAATTAGTCACTGAGCGCTTCTCCGGGGGTGGGGGGGATGAACGGTGCCCCCCAAAGATCTGTCTCCGCATGAACCCCCTGGACTGGGAGAAGGCGAAGGCCTGTTGTCTGAGCCGTCTGTCCGCGTTATTCCACACCGGCGGCCCGAGCAGCCCGTGCAGAGCCCCGCCCGCCTCCCACCCGAGGTCCTGGGAAAGCTGCACCGAGCCTCGAGGCCCCTTTATTTAGCATGACGAGTGTAAATTCTTTATCCGCACCCATCACGGAGCAAGCACGGCACACACTTTCCTTCCTGCCTCCTGATAATCTCTCACAGGAACGTGACTGTCCCCGTTTCATGGACGGTGAGCCTGAAGCTTGGAGACCACACATCCCTCGAACCAGGCTGGGAACCGGGTCTGCCGTGTTACAGAGGCTCCGGCTTCTCAGCTTGCCCAGTGACTCCCCAGTGACTCCCAGTATGAAGCGTCCCCCACCCCCGTGTTAGACACAGAACCACCAAATGACCCAACAGTCCTATTTCTGGGTATTTGTCCAAAGGAAATGAAATCACCACCTCCAAAAGAGACCTGTACTTCCATGGTCATCGCCAGATTTTCACAGTCGCCAAGGTATGGAGGCAATAAATGTCCACGGATGAATTCGCAAAGAACATGCAATGGTTTCGCACAGTGGAATACTATTCAGCCCTAAAAACAGAAGGAAATCCTGTCATTTGCGAAAACATGGATGAACTTGGAGGACATTATGCTGTGAACTAAGTCAGAGAAAGACAAATACCATATGATCTCAATTTACATGTGGAATCTAAAATAAAATAAAATTGAACTTCTAGAAACAGAGAGTAGAAAGGTAGTTGCCGGGGGCCGTGGGTAGAAGATGGGGAGATGTGGGTCGAAGGGAACCCAAGGATTAGTTAGCAGACGAATAAGGTGGGAGATACAAGGCACAGCATGGCGACTCTAGTCAGTTACACTACTGTTCCACTGAAATTTGCTAGGAGAGCAGAACTGAAATGTTCTCACCAAAAAAAGAGATACATCTACAAAAAATAAAGGCTGAAGAGGATGAGGAGAAAAGGGAACTTTCCCCCACTGCTGGTGGGGATGTAAATTGGTGCAACCACTATGGAGAACAATAGGGAAGTTCCTTAAAATATTAAACATAGAACAACCGTATGACCCAGCAACCCCACTGCTGGGCATATATCTGGAGAAAACCATGATTGGAAAAGATATATGCCCCCCAATGTTCACTGCAGCCCTATTCACAACAGCCAAGACATGGACGAAACCTAAATGTCCACGGACAGAGGAATGGGTAACGAAGATGTGGTACACATACAATGGAATACTACTCAGCCATAAAAAATAATGAAGCAATGCCATTTGCAGCAACATGGATGGAGCTAAAGATTATCATACTAAGTGAAGTAAGTCAGAAAGACAAATATCTGATATCACTTATATGTGGAATCTAATAATAAAAAAATGATACAAACAACCCTGTTTACGAAACAGAAACAGACGCACAGATTTCGAAATCAAGTTCATGGTTACCAAAGAGGAAACATGGCGGGGAGGGGACAAATCAGGAGTTTGGGATTAACACATACATAGTTCTATATATAAAACAGATAATGAAGAAGGACCTACTGGATAGGCTGGGGAATCTCAATATTCTGTAATAATCTACACGGGAAAATAATCGAAGGAAGAATGGGTGTGTGCACACACACACAAGCGAATCACCTTGCTGCACCCCTGAAACTAACACAGCATTGCTAATCGGTTATAGTCCAATAAACTGTTTGAAACATGATTCTTGACCAACAACCCCCCCACAAAAAAAAAGAGAGATACATATGAGATACGTGGGCTGAAGGCTGTGTTAATTAACTGGACAGGGAGGGAAATCCTTTCACAATGGACACGAACACGAAATCGTTAACGCTGTACACACCTTAAATATCTTACAATTTTACTGGTCAATGAAAATACAGTCCCCTTTCATCCAGCCCTGAACGGAAACGTTATCCTTACGCTGAGTGGCCCGCATGTTTCATGAAGGAGCAGCGAGAATGCGGGTGTGAGATGACAGGTCTTTGTCGTGATAAAAGGTTCTGGAAAGGCTTTCAGATGGGGTGCTGCGGAAGGCACCAGGGGTATTCAGGTGGGGAAAGAGAAAGTCTGGAAGGAAACAGGCCAAGATGATGTGTTTCTTAGCGGTGGGATAGCAGGCGATGTTTCTTTTCTTTCTCCTACTTTCTAGGAAGAACACCCTACCTCTAACAATTTTTTAGCTTAATAAAGCATAATCAAAAGATGAACTCGGAGGCCTGCTCTGTGAAGGTGGTTAAATGTTTTGTTTTTGACCTCCAAAGAGAGGGCGGGACCCAAAGGATAAACATTTTCAGAAGGCACGCTTGGGCTCAATATAGATGGAACCGGCTGACCTGTGAGGCGCCTGCAAAGCACCCAGCCACAGGCTGCGGTCAGGCTGGACCCGATGACATCTCCTTCCACGTTTTTTTTTTTTTTTTCTTTTTGGTTGTGCCTTCAGGCTGCACACATTCTCCAGCCAGGGATCGAACTTGCGCCACAGCCGTGACCCGAGCTGCAGCGGTGACAATGCCAGGTCCTTAACCTGCCAAGCTACCAGGGAACGCCCACCTTCCACTTTTATTCTGTGACTTGGGTCGAAGCCCATTTGGTTCCTGGCATCTGCTCCCAGCTGGTTAAGGACATAGCAGGGAGGGCTCCCCACCAGCCTCCCAGCTGCTGTCACATCAGAGCCCCTCTTATCCAGGGGATGCACTGCATTTCGGGTAATGAGCCTGAAACTAGCCATGGGACAGGGGCAGAACCCCAGCGTGGCTTCTCTGCCGGATGGAGACCCTGGACCTTCGCAGGACTGGCTAGACCAGGGGCTCCCCAAGGTCAGGATTTTTACACTTGCTCACTGCTCTGTCCTTGGCGCCTTGAACAGCACCTGGCACAGACTAAGCGCTCAGTGAACACCTGCTGCTGCATGAACGAATGATGTGTACACTTCTCAGAACCTCCGCCTCACTGCATGAAAATTTTAACATCGGACCGCACTGGGCCCTTGGGACAGCCATCCAGGGACCCAGAGCATAGCAGGTGCTCAGTAAGCGCTGGTCCATCTGTCCTGATCTCTGCTCTGTGTCACTGTGGCCTAAGACCCCCCACCCAGCCCTGGCACTGGGACCATCCACCCTGCACCCAAAGCCTCGGGGGAAACCTCCCTAAAGGTTAAACCCGGTCTTTTCCGGGTTGCACACATCCTAGCCATAAGCAGGGAGGAGCAGAAGCACCGCTCTCCTGGGGCGATGGCGTCAGAGCGCCCGGGATCGACGGCTTCCTCTTCCTCCCCCTCGCCCCCTGCCCGCGCTCGCTCGTAGGCTCGGGCAACAGCATCAGCCGGCCCCGGTTATTTTTAATCACATGATTACCCAGGGTCTTTTGTCACTTAAACAGTTTAATGGGGAGCTGTGGCCGCCTACAGCAGCACTGCTGGAGAGACGTCAGCTGGCACACCCCGGCAGGGGCGGGTGGAAGGGGCTTGTCCCCGGAGCCAGCCCTTTCCCCAGGGTGCTCCAGGCATCCAGGGCGAGTCTGGGCCCATCAGGCAGACGGGGAGGCACCAAGCCCCTCCACTGAGGGGACGCTCCTTGAGGGCCTGCAGCTACAGGGCAGGGGGTGCTCATGTGGGTTGGCCGTGGAGACAAGTCACAGCGGGAGACTTCTCTGATGGGCAGTAAAGTGGGGGGTGAACTTTATCGGTGTTGTCCTTTGCTTACCTGTTTATCCGTTCCCCTATCCACCCATCCAGCCACCAACGATTCATCTATCCACCCATCTATCCATCCATCCATCTTTCCATCCATCTATCCACCTATCCATCATCTACTCATTTATCCATCCATCCATCAGTCTACCCATCCACCCATCCCATTCACCACCCATCCATCTCTTCATTTATCCACCGATCCATTCTTTTTTTTTTTTTTGCCTTTTTGCCTTATCTAGGGCCACACCTGCGGCATATGGAGGTTCCCAGGCTAGGGGTCTAACAGGAGCTGTAGCTGCCGGCCTTCGCCACAGCCACAGCAACGCGGGATCCGAGCCGCGTCTGCAACCTACACCACAGCTCACGGCAACGCCAGATCCTTAACCCACTGAGCAAGGCCAGGGATCGAACCCGCAACCTCATGGTTCCAAGTCGGATTCGTTAACCACTGAGCCACGACAGGAACTCCCCACCCATCCATTCTTTCTTCCATCCACCCACACACCCATCCATCCATCCATCCAATCACCCGTCCTTCGCAACCACCCCTTCATCCATCTCACGCATTCATCCACTGTTTACTGTGCATCTGCCAGGTACCTTCTCCCACCTTCAGACCCACTCAGCTCCCCAGAGGAGTTACCACATCATCCATCCTTCTCACCCGTCCACCCACCCACCTGCCCACCTATCCATCCTCTACACTCACCCATTGTTCACTGAGCACTGACCTTTCACCCCATTTTCTCAGATGTGGTGCCTACTCATTGCTCCCAGCTGGTGGGGCTTTCTGGGCCCTTCCCACTGCCTTGGCTGCCCCCCTGCCAGGCCACGTCCCCCCCTCACCGTAACTTAAGGAGCTAGTGCACACCCCCTCTGAGAAGAAAGGAAACCAACAGGACACCTAATGTGCGCTAGGCACAGCACCTTGATTTTCCCACTAAGGGGTTACAAAAGGCCACAGGTGCCACCCGGCTTTTCTCAGGAGAACCAGCAAGAGGTAGAACAAGGCCCGTCACGCACGTGGGACTCTGGGTCCAGGATTCGGTCAGTTCCCCCGGGGGGCCCCAAAGGAAGCAGCCCCCGTGGTGGTGGGCTCTGAAAAGTTCCAAGGGGACACTCAGTGTCCAAGGTCCCAGATTCCCAGCCTGGTTCCCACGCTGTCCCAGCTATGGGGCAGGACCTTGCTCGGGCTCCGTCTCCTCCCCGCAAAGTGGGATAACGATATCCCTCTTACAGGGTCCAGCATCACCTGCTGCTCTTTTAGCCGGCTACCTCAGCAGCTGCACCTTCTGGCAACTTTCAACTGCTGGAGGCCACTGCTCTGTTTCCAAGCCACACCCTGCATGGCCTTAGGGGCCAGGGAAGTAGACAGCTTATGGTTCTCCCTGCAACACAGCACGGCCCCTGCCCACGTCTCCTTCTGGCGATCTCCTACTCATTCTTCAAAACCCAGGCCAGGCGCCCCCCTCTGGGGGGTCAGGGCTGAAGAAGGCCAAGGGGCCCCCGAACCTCTGCAACCGCACCAAGTAGAAGCTGGGCTGCTTTTCCTACAGGAGGGACGCCACTTCTCTGTCTGCGACCATTCACGGCAGGCTTCTTTTACTAGAAACCATTGGAGACCACATATGAAGGGGGCCTAGGATCCCAATTTCCGAAACCACAGCCCATGAGGCCACCAAGTGGCTTTGGAATCCCCCAGTCTCTGTCGAACTCTCAGAAGACAGAGAGGCAGGCCCGGGACGGGGAAGAAACGGAAGCGCTAATCTCTTTTGGCTTCAGAGGCTAGAGATTCTGAGCGGTCCAGCCGTGGCCACCCCGCTGGCTGGCAGAGATGAGGAGGGCAGGGGCGGACGCTGGCTCTCGGCTACTCTCTGAGGCCTCCCTGCTCAGGTGTGACCGGCCCCATAAGAGAAATGACGAGAAAGTTCGCCCCGGGCTGGAAGCGGAAAATCCGCAGCTCTGATGACTCGTATGTGCTCTGCAAGCCTGGTTCTCAGCCTGGAGCCTGGGACGCCTGGCACCTGTGAGTCTCCAGAAGCTTCAGGCACCCTCAACCTGGATGTGCCCACAGGGCTGTAGAGCAGATCAGACCTGAAAGGGAACCCAGGCCAGGAAGGAAGGAGGCCCTGAGGAGGCTTGTGCAGCAGCAAGGCGCCCCCAGGTGCAGGCACAAGGGGCGGGGGTGTCTGGGGACAAGGAAGCGCTCAGAGCGACTGCTTATAGCCCGTGGTCGGGGAAATAAGCTCCGGGGATGGAAATACAGAGCACGATGTGTCCCCCAAGTGCATAAGCTAAAACCCGAATTCATAAGCTAAAACCCCAGTCCCCAGTGCAATGGGATCTGGAGGTGGGGCCTCCGGAAAGTGACGAGGCCATGAGGATGTGGCTCCTGCGATGGGCTGAGGGCCCCATAAGAAGAGGTGAGAGCAAGCGTCCTCCCTCTGCCACGTGGGGACACAGCGTGAAGGTGGCCCTCGGCAACGCAGGGTGGGGCTCTCACCAACACCAAATTGGCCAGCACCTTGACCTTGGACGTCCCAGCTTTCAGACAGTGAGAACCAGTTGCGGAAGCCGCCACCTTTGGCATTTTGTCACAACAGCCGGAGCTGGGCGCTAACTCAGAGAGGTCAGTCACACCCAGCACCCGATTCGTCAACACCGGCTCCCTGGGACAAGCACCTGCCAGAGTAAACTGAAGGGGCAGGGGGCTCCCCAGAGGCAGACGTGTCCACGGGAGAGGCAAGGAGCCCTGCAGGGGCCGTGTACTCTTCCACCTTCTCTCCCTCCTCTGGGGGAACGCCAGCGTGCACACATCTGTGCGCGTACACACGCAGCTACGCCAAGTGCTTTCTAAGCATCAGCAGCCCCGTGGAGCAGACAATGGATCCCATCCTGCAGTGAGGGACCTGGGCCCCTGCGGACAGACCGGCAGCTCCATGTCACACGCCCTAGCCTGGGATGGGCCTGGAGCCCAGTAGGATTCCTGGCCCCTCTCCTGGGGTGGCGAGTCTTGAGTAGAGGGAGCTGAGCGGGCCCCTGCCCTGCCTGCTGGCTCTGCCACCACTTCCTGTACCCGCCTGCCGGCCAGAGGGAGCCTTGTCTCTCCTGCAACCTCGGGGTCCCGGGGCCGCCTGCACTCTGAGGTCGGGAATACAATTTTGGTTTGAAAGGTAGCCTTGCATCTCAGTTTGCCACGTCTTAGGTTTCAAGCAAGGGTGACCCCCTTCCTCCTCCCGGCCATGAGTCTTCAGTGTTTAAACACAAGTTCTTAAGTGTGAAAGTAGAGTCACAACTCACGGAAAACATAGTTTTGAAAAGCAGAAAGCATGTGTGCTGATCCGTCAAATGCTCAGCCTTCCTGCTGACTAGACGGGGACCCGGGGCCCACCCGGCCGGCAAGAGACCTGGAGGAGCTTCTGCAGAAGCTACAGGAGCAGGGAGTTCCCGTCGTGGCTCAGTGGTTACCGAACCCAACTAGTAGCCATAAGGACGCGGGTTTGACCCCAGCCTCACTCAGTGGGTTAAGGATCCGGCGTTGCTGTGAGCTGTGGTGTAGGTCGCAGTCGTGGCCCGGACCCCCTGTTGCTGTGGCTGTGGCGTAGGCGGGCGGCTGTAGCTCCGATCAGACCCCTAGCCTGAGAACTTCCATATGCCTGGGTGTGGCCCTAAAAAGCCAAAAGACAAAACATGAAGAAGCTGCAGGAGCAGAGGTGACCCAAACGCTGTGCCTGGAGCAGGCAAGGCTCGGCAGGCGGAATCTCAGCAGAGGCAGCCCAGCGCTGATAAAGTGATCTCCCAGGCGTGAGATAACCCAGCAGGGTCTGGGCAGTGCCAGGAGGGAGTGTGTGTGCAGACACCTGACACACGTGTGCGCACTCGAACACGAAGACACATGCATTCATGTGCACACACACAAATGCATATGCTCACTCACATGCGTCCACAGGCACACACACCACGTACACACAAGAGCACAGTGCAGCTATATGCACACACGCACACTCATGCATACACGTGTGTGTACACACTGTCGCCCCTGCTGCTCGGCACTGAGAGGGGGCCCAGGGCCACCCCACAACAGCCCCATTTCCTGTGCAAGCTCTGCAGGCTGCCCTGGCAGCCAGCTTGCAAGTCCCCGGGGGGTTCCCCAGCCGAGCTCCAGTTCCTCCGCGGGCCTGCTGGGACAGGGCACCCCAGCGCCTACAGCTTCCAGCTCCGGCTGATTGGGATCTTGAGAGGTGGGGAAGCCCGGTGGGGAGAGGGCGAAAGGACTTTTCTGTCTGCAGGAAACAAGACCTGCTTCTCCAGGCCAGTAGCTGGCCACCTTCCAGGTCTGAGTCCTGGGCCTCCCCAGAGGCTCTCAGGAGCTGGGCTGCCCGCGGAGCCACGCCCACCCATTCTGCCAGGCTGCCCGCCTCCTGCCGGGCCCCACCGCCCTGCCGCTGGCTCCTACTTCAGGATGGCACTCGCCCACCTGGCTCTCAGGTGACCCACCTCCTTGAGGCCGGGCGGGTTCTTGCCGCCACGGAGTGTCCTGATGAGCACCGTCCCCAGTCACCCGTGGGGCCCACGAGGTCCCCTTCCGGCTCCAGGCCACAGCACCGCTGTGCACGGGTGGGAGCGAGGGGTTCAAGGCGAGCAGGCAGGCACGCCCAGTCCACCAGGGGTGGCCCCGGAAGGCTGAGGTGAGCTGCGTGCCCAGGCTGAGGCCGGGAAGGTGAGCAGGAGGAAGCGGGTGGGACATCCAGACGGGGGGATGTGGCGAGGGGCAAGGGGACCGAAGCGGGGGAGGACATGGTGTATTGGGGGACACAGAAGGATCACAAAAGGCCAACAGAGGGATGCTAGTGCCTGATTGGGGAGTCAGCAGGGGGCCAGGTCCAGAGGCCCCCTTGGTCTCTGCTGGGGTGCCCCTGAGAGCAACTGTGAGCAGGGTCCCTGCATCCCCCATCCCAAAGAGAGGCCAGCCTTCCCCCCCGCCCCGCCACCGGAACGAGGGTGTGCTGGGCAAGAGCTGCACCGTCCCAGCCCCTGTGCCTCCCTCCTCCTTGTGGTCTTGGCCACAGCGGGTGCTGATGTGGCGGTGGCCTTCGTGCCTAACTGGAGGCCAGCCTCCAGCAGACCTGGTGCGGTCAAGGCCCTGGAGCTGCCGGACCTCGGCCCCGGGCCAGCCGGGCTCACGTGCACGTCTGTGTTCCCGGCCCAGGAGCCTCCATCTGCAGCTCCTCCTCAGGGGTCTGGCCGAGGCACCCCGACTCCCAGCACTGACTCAGACCCTTCTCCACCTCCCCCTCCATCTCCCCGGCCCACGGGGCCACAGGAGGCGGGAGCTCCGTGGCAGCCAGACGACACCCCCCTCCCCCACCACCCGGGTCTGTGCTGCGTGTCATCTGACCCTCATCCTGATCGACCGTCTGGACACCTGATTGTTTGCATAACACTCCGCCTGTGAAACGGGTGAAAATCACGTCCTGTGTGTGAGGCTGAGGACGGGGCTCCACGAATGACCATCTGCAGAGCCCTGGGCGGGCGGTGGGCAGGCCCAGGGCGTGCCCGACAGCTGTGTGCCATGGCCGTCCTCAGGATGCGCGCCGCCCTCTGCCCTGCTCTTAGGGCAACTGGGAAGAAGCAGTCAGACCCCAGCACCAGCTCACCATGGACCTGCCTTGTGCCTCGGCTTGGCTCTTCTCCTCCCGGAAGGGCCTCCCAGAACGCCCAGACCCCCTCACTCCATCCATGGCTGGCCACCCCCACGGGGACCCTCCGGGCACATGCCAGGGCCCTCCTACCTGTCCCGCCATCCACAAGCACCAGCCTCATCACCCACGATGACCTGCCTGGTTCTCTGCACCCTGGCACCACGCCTGGCACCGAAATTATCAGAGGATGTTAGAGGAAAGAGAAGGGAGACAGAAAAAGTATGCAGACTCCGACAGGTCCAAGCAGCCTGAAGACAACTCTGCCCACCGTCCATTCGCCAGTCAGGAAAGCCAAGGGGGTTCAGTGACTTGGCCAAGATCATGCAGGTCTCGGCAGAGGGAAGGTGCCGAGCCCAGCCCACCACACCACACGACCTGGGGCGCTCCCAGGATGCCCCCCAGTAGACGTAGCCATGCCAGAGCTGCCGGGCCACAGCCTACAGGTGGCCTCAGCCGGGTTAAGTCCTCACGAGACATTGCAGGTCCTCGAGGTGCTGGTGAAGCACATGCCCCACGGATGGGCCCCTGGGAGCATGGGGTCCTTCTGGCGAGGGTGCGCAGATAGAGGGCAAGCCTTCATTCACCAGAAACATCAGCTGCTCCTTTCCTCACCCCCTCCCGCAGCTATAGGTGGATGTGTGCCGATCTCCAGTGCTCCCCGGGGGCCGGCTGGCCTGGGACCAGGAAGTCACAGCCCAGAATCAGAGGACACTAGCGTGCAATCTGACCCATCAATCCCTAATCTCAGACCTGACAAACCACCTTTAAAAATTCTGTAATGCTACCCACCTCCCCCAGCCCCCCATACTCTCCTGAAAGTTACATCAGTTCTAGCTGTGGTGCGGCTTTCTGGTCTACCTAATCCCCGTATAATGCATTCTGACTTTAAGATGCAGGCGAACTAGAACAAAGAACTAGTTCACAGTAAAATGATCTGCATTTCAACGGGAGATGCCTACACTTATATATGGAGTCACCATGAATGTGAAAGCCACAAACGCAGAACAAACAGGTGACTCCCGTTTCACCAGCCCTGCCGCTGTCATCACTGAGATGGAAAAAGTCTCCTGGTCAAGTTCCAAATGAAAACCCAGCACAGGAGGGATCTGCTCCCAGCACAGTGGTGGGAAACTGTGACAGAAGGACCCTCCCACTGGCCACAACCATAACACTCTGCACAATAAAAAGACCCCCCCCCATATATGACAATGACCTGGGGACTCTATAGAACAAACACGGGCAGTCAGATGGGCACAGGGGCGAGTTTCCATTTTGTGGGCTTTTGTCCTGAGGGCAAGCTGCAGACACAAAGCCAGGTGGCACAGGCAAGCTGAAACTCTAACCAGAGTTCCAGAGAACGAGGCAAAAACAAAAAATAAAAAACAACACTTTTAAGAAATAACATCCTCGTCAAAAGAAAAAGTAATTTTGTAACTATGTGTGGTGACATATGCTAAGTACAATTATCATGATCATGTCACAATACACATAAATATCAAATCCTTATGTCGCACGCCAGAAATGAATCTAATGTTACATGTCCATTATATCTCAATAAAAATGAAAATAAAAGGAATAATGGATGTCAACTTCTCAAATTCGAGGAAAGAAATAAATGCACAGATTGAGGACAGTCAGCATGGGGTTCCAGTTCCTGGAAAGATGGAGTAAGCAGATTCCACCGTGTCTCCCCCAGTGAACCAAGTTAAAAACTTGGACAGATGCAGGAGTAATTATTGGAGCACTAAAAATAGCAGCAGGCAGACTGGGGAAGGAGGCCAAATTTCAAAGCACCACTAAACAGGTTGTGATGTTCCACTTATTTTAATTCAGGTAGAAGCTGGCTGCACTCCAAGGTCACCTGAAGGCCAGGCAGGCACACCAAGTGCAGATGAAAAGAGCTTCAAGGTGAATCTTTGTTTTTTGACCCAAGGAGTAGGACAAGGGAGTCCTGGGCTCAGAGAGTGTGGGGGAAGTCATTCCTTTTATTCTTTCTTGCATTTTTCCTACTGAGGGCCCCAGGAAGTTGTGAAGCGATGCAGCGGCAGTGGACACTGGGTGGGCACCTAAAACTGAAGGAGAAGAGACCTCCTCTCTGGCCACAGAAGCCGTGGTCCCAAGAACACAGGATGAATCCTCACTGCTTCCTTCCTCTCTCTGTTCTCCTGCCACATGGCTACATGCTTGCAGGAAGTTCATGGCCAGGCAGGGAAACGAAGGTCCCAGCTTTTTGTCTGGAGGATGCAATAGGGCTTCCCAGAGCACTGGAGAGTGTCGGGAGACTGTGGTGAGGAGGGAGCAGAGACTGACTGTGTAAAGCTGTATATGAACTTCTGGGCTCACTTCATGTGGTATGTGCGCGGATTAGACCTTAAACAGCATGTAAAGGATATTAAGAATGGGCCCAGGAGGTGATCCACCACCTGTCTCCAAGACTGGCCATTGTTAGTGCACATGTGGGGCAAAGCTGAACAGCAGGGGCTTTGAAGATTAAACTGACACATCCATGAAAAACTGGCTGGAACTTTATTTCTGACGCCAACCAAGGAATTGCTTAAATAAATCCTTTCCACAGGATTTACACAAGACCCAGAGTATTGCAAGAAAATATTCAAAATGGCCAGGATATAAGCTGCACTTAGCTGGTATATAAAGAAACATGCCTACTCTCAAGGGAAACAATAGAAATAAAAATATATTTACTGGATAGGCTCAAAACCAGAAGATAGAGGAAAGAATCAGTGAACTTGAAGACAGTGCAACAGAAATTATTCGGTCTGACAGAAAGAATCACATAAATATAAATTCAAGAAGCTCAGTGTACCCCAACTAGGTTAGCTCAAGAAATTCCCTCCCAGATACACCACAATCAAATTGCTCAAAGTGAAACACAAAGAAAATATCCCACAAACAGAGAAAAATGACTCATTTCATATAGACGAACAGCCATTGGAATGACTGCAGATCCCTCAACAGAAACCATGGAGATTAGAAGGAAGTGGAAGGATGTTTCGAAAGTGCTGTTAAGCCCAAACTATATATCCACCCAGTGAATACCCTTTAGGATAAGGTTAAAGTAAGACATTCTCACAACTTGTTGCCAGCAAGCCAACTCTAAGAGAAATGCTAAAGGAAATTCTTCCACTAGAATGGAAATGATACCAGAGAGAAACTGAAAATCAGGAATAAAGGAAGTGAAACAAAATTAGTAATATCTGTGTAATAGGATATTCTTCACTTCTGACATTCTTCAAGATATTTATGATGGTTGAAAGTAAAAATTGTTACATTGTATGATAGAGTTTGCAATACATACAGATGTAATAGCTGTGAAAAATACAGCATGAAAGGAGGAGAACAGAGGGACCCACACAGTGGTAAGATTTTCACATTCCAGTTATAGCAGTAAAATGTTAACTTTCAGAAGACTGAAAAGGTAAGTGACCAGAGCAACCACTAATACACAAAGCTATACAGAGAGAGTTAAGACTTCAATAAGTAAAATGGAAAAGTAAACTATCCAAATAATAAAAAAAAAAAATCAGAAAAGGAAAAAAAGAGAGCAAAGTACAGAGAGGACAAGAAATAAAATGGTAGATACAAATTCAGACACATTAATAATTAGATCAAATTTAGTCCAAACACATCAGGTTAAGAGACTGGCAGAATGGATTTTTTAATAAACTGCCATGACTTGCAGTCTATAAAGAATCAGCTTGTTCTAAAATACCATAGGTAGGTTAAAAGTAAAAGGATGGAAAAACTGTATCATGCAGATACTAATTACCGTGGATGAAGAAGAACATTAAATAACGATAAAAAGATCAACCCAGCAAGAGAACAGTAACAGTCTTAAATGACTATGCACCTAACACCAGAACTCCAAAATATATGAAGCAAAGCTGACAGGACTTAAAGAAAAAAAATGGACAAGTACATAATTATATTGGAAAACATCAACATTCCTCTCTTAGCAATCAATAGAACTAGTACATGGCAAATCAACAGAGGCATAAGCATTTCTAAAAAAATAACATCAATAGGATCTAATTGACATTTATAGAACTCTCCATAGAATACACATTCTTTCAAAGACTGCAGAATATTCACCAAGAACACACATTCTGAGTCACAAAACTAGAAAAAGAGCAAAATAAATTCAGAGCACACAGGAGGAAGAAAATAATAAAAGCAAGAAATCAGCGAACTAGAAAAAGAAAAAGAATAGAGGAAAATCACTGAAATGGAAAGCCAGTTCTCTGAATAGGTCAATAAAATTGATAAAATTTTAGCAAAATTGTCAGAGAAAAGGAGACAAAAGACACAAATTACCAACATCAGTAATGAATGACATGCTGTCATTACAGAAGAGGCATTAAAAAGATAATGAGAGACTCTATGAACTCAGATAAATTCGATGACTGAAGATGGACTAATTCAGAGTTCCTGCTGTGGTGCAGTGGGCTAAGAATGTGGCATTGTCTCTGCACTGGCTTTGGTCATTGCTGAGACATGGGTTTGATCCCTGGCTTAGCGCTGTGGGTTAAGGATCTGGTGTTGCCACAGCTTGAATTCAATCCCTGTCCCAGGAACTTCCATATGCCACTGATAAGGCCAAAAAAAAGACTGATTCTTTGAAAGTCACAAACTACCCAAACTCACCCAAGAAGAAGTAGATAATCTAAA
The DNA here is from genome assembly GCA_004024745.2 of Catagonus wagneri. Classification (NCBI taxonomy): domain Eukaryota; kingdom Metazoa; phylum Chordata; class Mammalia; order Artiodactyla; family Tayassuidae; genus Catagonus; species Catagonus wagneri. The sequence goes on along the minus strand of PVHT021183669.1, from coordinate 485,152 downwards.
TTGCTTTATATCTACTAAAGATGTTGAATTAGGAGTTCCCATTGTGGCTCAGTGGAAATGAATCTGACTAGTATCCATGAGGATGCAGGTTCGATCCCTGGCCTCACTTGGTGCGTTAAGGATCTGATGTGGCTGTGGCTGTGGTGTAAGCTGGCAGCTACAGCTCAGATTTGACCCCTAGCCTGGGAACCTTGATATGTTGGAGATGCGGCCCTAAAAAGACAATAAAAAAAAAAGAAGGTGCTAAATTAGTAGTTTGAAAAACATCTGAAAAAGCCATCTTCAGACTGAAATGGTTTCACTGGTGATTTTCACCAATAATTTCAAGAAGAAACAACACCAATTCTACATAATCTTTCCCAGAAAACTGAACTGGAGGGAACATGTCCCAAATTAACTTACGAAGGCAGCGTTACACTGAAACCCAAACCAAAGACAGCGTCAGAAAAGCAGGCCAATGCCCCTCACAACGCCTTCAACAAAAAACCCAGAGCTCAAGTGCAGTAACATATAAAAAGAAGAACATCACATGACCAAGCGAAGGGCACCCCAGGAATGTAAGGATGGTTTAATACTTGAAAAGTCACGTGACACAAAAGATCGCATAAACAAACTGGAAAAAAAAATCACATCAACAAATGAAAAAGTGTCTGACACATTACAATGTATCGACAAGGAGGGGGCATATGCCAGGCCCAGGACCAAGGTCCCTGACTCCATGTGGCATTCAAGTGGTTTGGAGAAGGACGCGTGGAGGATGGCGGTGAACGTGGGTCTGCTCGTCCCTCGCCTTGGAGAAGGCTCAGGCAGGAGGGGGTGGAAATGCGGGCCAGGGCCTCAGCTGCCATTCGAACAGCAGGGACCAAGGGTTAGCGCAGGTGCCTCGCTGGCCGGAGGGGGAGACAGAGGTTGCGAAAACCAGCGTGCCGGAGGCAGAGCAGGCTCCCAGGAAAAGCTGACTGAACAGAGGGGCTGGCAAGGACTGCTTCAACGGTGAGATTTCAGATGCTCCTGGACACGAAGGACACAGATTACAGGGGTACCAGGGCCCCCGCAAAGATATGGATACCAGCAACAATGACCATAATGAGAACCGCCATGCAATAAGAGGGACAGGTAATAAAAAAAAGCAAAATACTTGAAGTGCTTAGAAACATTCTGCACAATTCCCCTGGGTGTGAAAACACTGCTTATAATTATTTAAGCCTAGAATCAAATCCCTTTTACATATAAGACTAAATAATCACGACTGTTAATTAATTAATAACACTTAATAATGTCACGTACAATAGCGATAATAGCACGATCCTTTGCCTGCACCGTGCCAGGCGCCATGCTGACGGCTTTGCATTTTTAAAATCAGCTGATCTGACCAGCGGAACTGGGCAAGGTCGCCCGTCCTCCTCCGGTAACACAGAACGAGGCTGAGAAGCAGAGGGACGACCCAGCTGGCCCATGCGGCAGCCTGCGGACAGGAGGGGTTTGAACATGGGCTCTGGAGCTCCACGGCCTCTTCCCACACCGCCCGTCTAAGATGAAAACCCGCTGTCCCCTACGCTCTGGGTGGTGCGCTGTGCCTGCTGTTGCTGTGTTACCGTGCCTGCTGTCCAAGCTCCCAGAAGGTTCTGGATCAAACGGAACATCCTCGTAAAGCCTTCTTAGGGGATGTGGCTTCCAGGGGCTTCCTGGCAGTGTGTGCAGGGCTGTCCCGGGCCCCTCATCCCTCAGTCCCCTGCGCCCTGTCCTCGTGCTGGACTGTCCATCCTTCCGCCAGCCTCCTGGACACACCGCGAGCCCCGAGGCTGGACCAGGCTCTTCTGGTACGTCCGCGGCCCCAGCCCGGCCCTGCAGGGGCCAGAACACGACTGCAGGCCTTTGACTCAGGAGGGCCAAGGGGTCTGCTTGGAGCCGTAACCCTGACGACACGCTTCCCACAGGAATCCCTGGAGGAAGCTGGGAGCCGGGGACCACACGTCCCTGACGGCGGCTTCTGCGCCCCGTGGCTGCCATCTAGTGGCTGAGACAGGGAACTCAGGGCCGGAACCATTTCCAGAAAGGTCCAGAAAAAACGTGCAGAGGAGGTGAGGCCGCTGTGTCGGGGGCGAGGTGGGGGGTTCCTCCAACACTGAGCACTGCGGCCACCGCGTTAGTCACAGAGCACTGTGGTTCCCAAACGCAGCCTAAACAGGGCTAATTTTAAGTCGAGGGAAGAGCTCGCCGCTGTCCTCCTGGATGCATCACTGCTGTCAGGGCCCCGGGAGTCAGGGAGGTAACTAACTAGAGGGGCGCCGCGGTCTCTGAGTCTGTGTGACGGGCTCACGGGCCGCTGCGCTGAGTCCCGCTGAGCGGCTCTGCAGGCTTTGGGGGTGTGGACGAAGCACCCCCTGACCCGGCACCCCCACTCTGGTCCACCCTGGAGGTGCCCAGGCCCCTGGCAGCGGAGGGCAGGACTTCAACCACACTCACCTGGAGAGGCGAGGTGTAGGAGGTGTCACCCTGGGCGCCCACGGGGTCACCTGAAACGTGTCCCACCCTGCCCCAAAGGGTGGGGGAGGGCAGACCAGAGGAGCTCAGGAGATGGGAGAAGTCATGGCCCTTGGCCAGGCCACGTGACTGCCACCTGCCACTCCAGCCAGGCTGCAGTCCCCCAGGTAATGGGACACCTGGCCTGGGTCAGGTGCGGGGCCCTGGGGCGCATCACGTCCAGGGACAAAGGAAGCTGAAAAAACAGGGGTGATACACCTCCCTCCCAGCCCCCCAACTTCCCCTCTCCTCTGCCAGGGCACAGGTCCTGGAGGAGCCGGTGTGGTGAAGTGGGAGCTCCCTGTGGGCTTTGGACCAAATCCTACCTCTGCCACTCACTGGCTGCGTGACCTGGAGCAAGTCACTAAACCTCTCTGAGCCTTTATTTTTTCACATAGAGGCTAGACTGACCTTCAAGGGAGGTCTAAGTCATATCAACTGCGACCAAAATGATAAATCCCATGGGACCGTTTATTGGGTGCCTACCGTGTGCAGAGGCCAGAAGACCTCCATATGTATTGGGGCATTTAATCATCCTCGGAACAAGGCTGTGTATTGCTGTCCGGGTGTCACAGAAGGGAAAACGGAGGCAGAGAAGTTCAGGAGGGAGGGCGTGCAGGTGGCATGGAGCCAGGTCTGTGGACTGTGCTAAGGATGTGGGTCAAGTGCTCCCTTGGGTGCAGCGTGTGCAGGAGTCAGGCGTTCCCACGACTCCTTGTGCCTCTCGGCTCCCTGGGGCCACTCAGGACCAGCCAGGCTCACGTGGTCAGTGCAGCGGCGCGTGCTGTGCCGCAGTGGACGGTCACGTGGGAGCAGCAATGCTCTGGGGTCAGTTCCGCCCACATCAGTGGCTCACACGGGACCAGTCAGTGCGGCGTGCCTGGTTTTGAGAGTTCTGTGGACCAGGTCACACATACGCACCATGTACAACGGATGTGGGCTGTGTGTGACACAGAGGACTCGGACGGAAGGCGCTTGGACAGGACTGTGTGTTTCTACCTGAATCACCCAGTGGGGCCTAGGCAAGGCCCGAGGACCTGACTCAGCCTGAGAGATCAGTGAAAACAGCCTCAGTTTATGCTAACTCAGCAGGGATGCTCGGCTGGCCTGGGCCTCCCGCCACCCTCCCCAAGTGGGTGTGGCTTCGTGTCACCCACACTATTCAACTGCTTTTTAAAAGGGTTGAACGTTTGAAAGTTAAATGCTGGCATGAAATATCACCACATTAAACTGCAGGTAGTTAGTTCATCAGGGCCGTGTGGCCCACATGTAAATTTTTCCTTCCCTTAGTTAGTCATCTGGTTATTAGACATCCTGCAAATCCATTCATCCACCCAACCATCCACCCATCCCTCCACCACCCATCCACCCATCCATTCAGCATCTATCCATCCACCTACCATCAATCTATTATCCACCATCCATCCACCGATCCATCCATCCATCATCCATCCACCCCTTCATCCATCCATCATCCATCCATCATCCATCCATCCATCCATTCACTGATCCATCCATCCATCATCCATCATCCATCCGTCATCCATCCATCCTCCATCCACCCATCATCCCCTCTCCATCCATCCCTTCATCTATCCATTATTTACTATTCCTCCATCCATCACCTCACCATCTATCCATTCATCCACCACTCATCAAACCATCTATTCATTCCTTCACCCACCCTTCCATACCTCACTCCGGCCAGTCGTCTGCCTGTCTGTCTGTCCATCCATTCATCTATCCACCATCTGCCCGTCCTTTCTTCCTTCTTTCCTTCTAGGCCACCATACCCTTACCAGCACCTATTCTACACGAAGTTTTGTGCCAGGCGGGCACTGAGGGTCCAGAGAGAGTATGACCGTCCTCCAATAAGATTCTCAGGCACCGGGAGGAAGAGGCTTACAAATGAAAAGAAAAGCCAGTGACCAAGGCCCCTAGGAAATGAGACTAAGACAGCTCTGTTCTTACTGGGGAGAGGAGAGTCAGGGCAGGAATCACGGGTGCAGGAGCAGGGCTGGAAAGGAAGAGTATGCAGTGCGCCCGTGCCCACTTCCTGCTTCTGGGAAAACATATATATCCCCAATTTGGTGTATGTGCTGCGACCAGTCCGTTCTGAGGATGGGCACGGAATCCTGGTCTGGTCTATGGGTCCATGTTACGCACTTGGTTACATATTTAAATCAGTTCATTCAGATGCCATCCTGAACTTTCTTTTATCATGATTGGGAAAGAGGAATTCTTTTCCTTCTATCACCCTTAAAACCGTTGAACGTAACCTGATGCTGCTGGTGGCCACCTCCACATGTAGAGGGAAAGCCTGCCGAAGAACAGAATTCATATCCAGGAAACTAGAGAAAAGAGATGGAAAGACAGCTTCCTTATGCTCTCCAAGCACCTGGATCCAGCCATGCCTGAAGCTCTTATTTCTGAACTTTAAAGCCACTGAATTCCCTTTTTGGCTTTAGCCAGATTGAGCTTGATTTTCATCATTTGTCATTTATCAAGAGGCCTGGTGGATATGAGAGGTAATATTTCTTGCTTCAAAATATATGTTCTGACCTAGTAAGGGTCTCAGAAGAAGGTAAGAAACCCAATAGGACTTTGGAACCCCCAGACACTCCACAAGCTTCAGTTTCCCTGCGTGTGAAATAAATTTTGTTTTCTCGCTTAAAGCATTGCAAACCTTTACTCAAATGATATCTTATGCCTTAGATCTCAAACTGTTTTGGATGAGATGGGGGTGGCAGTGGTGGAAGGGGCGGTTGTCCAGATGCAACATGCACTATGGAAATAGGAAGAAGGCTGTTCCTTAAGATGTCCTTCAGCAAAGTGGCCAACTGCCTACCCCAACATCAGTTCTCCCCTTTTTCCTCTAGAGCAGGTTGTCTGGAATAAAGGCTACAGTTCTCGGCTTTCCCTGAGCTTATGTTATGGCCAAGAGTTGGAAGAACGGTGGACACTTTGCATGTCTTTAAAATGAGGGAGTGTGGTTTGTTTCTTCCCCTTTCCTCTGCTGGACTGTAGATGCAATGGGTGGAATCTACGCAGCCACCTTGAACCATGAGGCTGTCAAGGATGACAGATGGAGCAGCAGGAAAGAAAAGCTTCCTAAGCCTGGAGCCCTGACCCCAGCACCGAACTACTTTCCTCTGTCTCCTCTAATACGAGAGAGAAATAAACCTCTGCCTCATCGAAGCCGTGCTTCTTGTGTGCTTTCCTGTCACATGGGCGCAAAATGTCCTGATGCTCCGACTGAGGGAGAAGAAGATGGTGAAGGGGGACGGGTCTCTTAAGAAATGAATGTCTGGATTTTTACACTAATTTGAAAGCATCCTTTTTGTTAAACTCCTCCAGCAGGGCCTCTCTTACGCATCTCCAGGCACCCCTTTAAATCACTAAAATAGTTTCCACTCCTAAGCAACTGCTCTCTCTCAGATGGGTTCTCATCAAGGGTCTACTCAAACCAGAGAACCCACACGTGGAAATCAACGTCCTGGGAGCGCGCGGGCGGCCCTGCTGCGGCTGCTCCCCCAGGCGTGGGGCTGGGGGTGAGTCCTCGCTTGTTAAAATGTACCTGCTGATATCCTTTTTGTTTCATAACAACTCCATTTTGTCACTCTAATTTTAGTGGCAATGTTTTTGTTCCCATCAGCGATCGTTTTGGAAAAGGAGGCTTGCTGGAAGAGTCCCTGGCATACAAAATGACAGGCAATTTTTAAACAGTAGAAGACTGATGATTTTTAACCACCCCAAATTCTAAATCTGTTTCAGGCTGGTTAACACTCGTTAGGAAATAACGAGCTCTCTCAAGCTGATGTCCGTTCTGCTGGCTTCCGCGTGGCGGGCGTTTGCCACGGGCCTGCGGCGTGCCGGGCTGGGTCACAGGGAGGCAGCAGGCAGGGTCCCCGCCCCGGGGGGCAGCCCACAGTGGGGGGCGGGGACACAGACTCGGGGAAGGGTCACAGCAGATGCCCCTCCCCGGGGGCATCACGTGCTGGAGAGAAGACGCCAGGCCTCGTGGCCGAACAGCATCCCTGCAGCCTTCCGCCACGCCCGGCCCCAGCTCCGGGAGGTGCCAGCCACCCTGGCCTCACTCTGAAGGGTCAAGATTCCAGAGCGTGGAGAAGAAGCCTGGCAGGTCCTCAAAAGGTGAAACACAGAATCACCCTGAGACCCGGCGATTCCTCTCCCATGCGTGAACGGGGACCCCACCGGACACTTACCCACGCGTGTTCATAGCTGCATTGTCCACAGCAGCCAAACGGGTGGAAGCAACCCAAACGTCCACCAGAGGATGAGCAGATAAACAAAACGAGGCGCACGCCTACGGTTATTACACGCCTACAGCCCGAAAAGGGAACGGAGTGCTGACACACACGTTGCCACACGGTGAACCTTAAAAACACGATGCCTAGCAAAAGGAGACAGGTACACAGGTCCGCATGTTATAGGTCACCACTTACGCGCCGTGTACAGAAAAGGGAAACCCACAGAGAGAGAGAGTAGGTTAGTGGGCAACAAAGACGCTCTCAAATTAGGCAGGCGGGAATTCTAAACGCACTGGACTGTTCAATTTAAAGTGGTTGATCTTATGTGAACTTCACTCCAATTTAGACAAATCTAACAAGAAGATTCCAGAACATTCTGTCTGGGGCTGGGCTCGGCCACCCCTACTTTCTCTGGGAGCCCCTACTCCTTGGGTCACTGCCTCGCGGATCACCCGGGCCTCTCCTGCCGAACGCTGCGGGACCCTGGGCCGAGAAGCAGCGTGTGAAGGTGGGGACAGGATGCACAGCCCCGGCTCAGGCCCACCTGCGGGCTGGGGTCCGGAGGCGGCTGCCGAGCCCCTTGGAGCCTTGGTGCCCTGCCTTGTGCAATGGAGAGAGTCACACATCCGGGGCCCACCGGGGCACCAACAGAGCCGACGGCGGAGAGCGCCCTGCCCGCTGGCCCGTACAGGCGGGGCCACCCTGACGGTGGATCCAGCCGGGACCTGCACCAAACCAGGGACCCGCCAGTGAGAGGGGAAGGGCACTGCTGTCACAGTGGGGACAGAGGAGGGACAGGCAGCCCCGCAAGGCACAGAGTTTCATGTTGCACCCTTGATGCGGTGTCTGAGCTGGGATCTGAGGATGGGAAAGGCACTGGGGCCGGGAACAGCATGGGAACAGAATGTGAGGGCAAAGCTTTGGCGCTGCCCGGCGGGAGGGGCGAAGGCACAGGGGGGCAGCCTGTGGGGCCCAGGGCGAGCAGGCCCTGCTAGAAGACCTGTTCCAGCGGAGGCGCCCGTCCCTGCAGGAGAGGGGTTCCTGGCAGCTCTTTGTACTCCTGATTTTGGTCCAACAAGCAAAGGGTGGGAGCGGTGCGGGCAGCGTGGTTTCCTGGTGGCAGAGCAGGGCTGGGGGAGGAGGGGGTGCACCCGGAGCTGCAGGGGTGCATCTGCTTGCCCAGCGGGGCCTTCCCTCTGCTCCCTGGGCTTCTCTGACGCCCCATCGGGATTCTCCGAGCTCCCTGGGGCTCAGCCTCGGGCTTGGGTCCTGCTGACAAATCCCTCCCCTCCTCTAATCCGGGGTGGGCTCTGCTCCACCGTATCCGGGGCCCCCGCCCAAGTGTCTCCCAGTGAGGGTGTCGGGGTGAATGAGTGAACGAGTGAGCGAGTGACCGGCACGGATGCCCTGGTTCCGTTTTCCTGTAACAGAGGAGCGCGTCCCAACACCTGACAGCGGGACCCGCAGCCTCTGTTCCCGGCAGTAAGTAGGCCGCCCTGGTTCACTTGGCAGCCAGTTACTGCTGCCAGCTGCCCTCTTTTGCTCTCCCCAGTGTCCCTGTTTGGATGATAAATGATGCGGTCACCCTGGCAAATGAGACTCCTTCTAGGAGCATCCACGAGAAAAGCCGGGAGCTTCAGGAATAAGAACTAGGGCAGATTATCACTGGGGCTTTGCATCTGTGCCAGGGCTCAAGGACGGAGCGCGGCCGGAAGCCACGCGGGAACTGCGCAGTTGCCTGAGCTGGTGCTCCGTGGGCGTGGGGCCCCCGGAGCCTCGGAAAGAGTCACAGAACTGCGTGTGTGCGCGTGTGCAGGCACACGGGCTCTCTGGGCCTCTGACCGACTGCGCACAAACGTGCCGCCTGCACTTGACCTTCCGTGGGGTCTGTTGCCCCCTCCCCCCAGTGCTCTGATCTGCACCGGTGGGAGAGGCTCTGACACACACGGGTCCGGCAGGACCCATCCCCTAGGGGCCAGGCAGGGGACGGCTGTGGGGGTGTGACCTCGGGCGGCACGACCTCGACCCTTCTGTGATGGGCAGCTCGCAGTGCGGGGAGAAGAAAACACGGCTCGGCCAAGGGGCCCGGGTCAGACACAGCTCTGGTCTAGGGGAGATGGAGTCCTTGTCTCCACTCCAGCACCCTGGCTGCAGGATCAGAAGTTGGCTATCAGTCCAGCTCTTGGCCCCGGATTTCCTTCCGCCCAGCCCCGGCTCCGGAGAAAATCTAGGACCGCATTGTGCAGACGTGGGGATGCCCTCAGGGCCAGTACTGCCTCACTCTCCTCCGACATCTGCTGATCTGCTGGGCTGGAAACTTTCCGAGCCCATCAAGGTCATGGTCAGGAACTGTCGAGATTCGCTGTCCGGATGAATTATCTGAGGCAACCAAGCCCCCACCCCCCACCCCGCTGGCCCTAAAAAAAGCTCCGTTTGGCCAGACATCATCGTGCACGCGAGGGCCATTCGGGCCGGGGCCCAGCGTGACCTCTAGGGTCCTTGTCTGTAAAACAGGCCCTGCAGAGGGCACTGGAAAGAGAAGCAGCGCTGGGAGAAGTCGTCATCAAGTGCAGACGAGAAGCACTGTGTGATGCAGGAAAAGGGACCCTGATTTCAGTTTTCTCAGCACTAACGGCAAGGTGGGCGTCCCTCTGCATTAGAGAACGGCTCCCCCAGAGCCCTCCCAGTCCCTCCCCGCCCCAAAGGGCTTGACAGGCTGCAGGGCCTCCACTGGCCCGGAATGGAAGGGAGGGAGGGCTGCGGGCAGCCGGCAGTCAGAAGGCACCCATCCACGGGGCCTGCGGTGCCCCGTGGCCATGCTCCCAAGTGGCCGGCACTAAAGGAGGGCAGCCGGCTCCCCAGGCACCTGGAAGGAAGGTGCTCAGTCCAGGGAACGGGGGATCCACGGCGAAGCCTGAAGCCAGCTCCTCTGCACAAGCGAGGACAAAGCCAGAACCTTCTGTATTCGGGTGAAGGGCACATTTGCATCTTGGCTAAATACGCAGAGGCCGCTGGGGCCCGCTCGCCACAGTTTACAGCTGGACCGCGCTGGACCGTGCACCTGGGGGGCTGGCTGCATTCGGTGGTGGTTTCTCAAAAAGCACCTCTTAACCTCCACAGCCCGGAGGGCGGGCCCCCCCGCCATCCCAGCAGGCGGCAGCGGAGCAGGACAGCCTGGCCCGCTGCGGTCAGCACGGCCACGGCCAGAGTTTAGAGCCCGGTCCTGGAGAGGGGGCTCCAGGATGCACAGGTAATGCGTACTCCCCGGGGCCACACCTTAGCTCCCGGCTGAGCTGCAGGAAGATCTCCCAAGGCACCCCAGCCTGTGCCGCCGGGAAGCAGCAAATCCCAGGAGCTTTCGGGACAAAGCCCTCTTTAAAGATGGCAACGTTTCTAAGGTGAAGGTCTCTGAAAATGAGCACAAAATGCATGAGGAGCTGGCAGCGTCTCCAAGTCAGCAGAGCCTCTAGCAAAGTTTCGGACCCGGTGCAAAATGAAAACGGGGCGGGGGGGGGTTGTGCCAAAATGATTAAAAACTCCAGGACGGCGACCGACTGAGAGCCTTAAGGAAGCGTGGGGCTGTGCAACAGCGGGTGTCGCCGGCCCGAGAAGCCAATCCCCGCTGATCTGAGAAAAGGTGTCCTGCGTGTCCCCAAGTTCCCTGCCCCCCAAGAGGTCCCTCCTGAGCTCCCCGAGAAGGGAGGCAGCTGCACGTCTGTTCCAGTGCAGTTCTAGGGCGGAACAGAAAAAAGGTGGTTTGCGCTGTGTAAAGAAGCAGGGCAGGGAGTTCCCTCTGTGGCACAGTGGGTTAAGAATCTGACTGCACACACTCGGGAGGTGTGGCTTTGATCCCCGGCCCGGGAACTTCCACATGCCGTGGGGATGGCCATTAAAAAAAGAAAAACAGAAAGTGGGCAAGGGGATCCGAGGAGAAGCGCCCTGGGGAAATGGGCACAGAGGTCTCCCAGGTCAAGGCCGCTCAGTGAAGCGCCACTTGCAGTGGCGAGACGGGTGGCAGGCTGGCCGACGTCATGCCAGCGCCACATCGGTGACATCAGTGGCGGACGCGGGCACATCGGGGGCTCAACCACAGCAGCCTGGAGAACCACTGGACACGGTGCTTTGGAGGGCAATTTTCAGCCCATGCCATGATGTCCTTTGTCACTCGGGAAAGGAAAAAAGTAGGATCCTTAATGAAAGAGGATGCAGTCGTTTTTTCACATGCATTCACACCCGAAGAAGGACCAAAACCTCAGTGGCGATAATCAGCGGGGTTAGGATTATGAGTGATTTTTATTTTCCGTATTTTCCAAATTCACTGCAGGACCAGACACAATGGGCATAACAGGTTGATTTAAAAAGCGAATGCCTCTCCAGAGATTATATGAAAACGGCCAATACGACGCTAGGTAAAAAGACCCTCAACATCACCGGTCATCAGGAAAATGCAAATTGAAACCACTTCACACCCATGAGGATGGCTACCATCAGAAAACCGGATATAGGTGCTGGCAAGGACGTGGAGGGATCGGAACTCGCATACACTGCAGGTGGGAACGGAATGTGGAAAACACTCTGGCACTTCCTCAAGAGGCGAAAAGCAGAGTTACCACGTGACCCAGCAATTCCGCTCCTAGGCCTGTGCCCAAGAGAACCGAAAACAGGTGTTCAAACAAACACTCGCACACACATATTCACAGCAGTGCTAATCACAAAAGCCAAAAAGCAGAAACCCGAATGTCCATCAGCTGATGAGTGGGTCCATATTTACAATGGAATGTTACTCAGCCTGAAAAAGAAATTCTCCCACTGGCTACAATAAGGATGAACCTTGAAAACATTATGCTAAAGCACGCTGGTCCCTAGCGAGCCACACACCTCAGGCTTCCATTTATACAAAATGTCCAGGATGGGCAAATCCGCAGAGACTGAAAGTGGGTCAGCGGTTGCCAAGCGCGGGAGGAGAAGGGGACTGTGGGGGCTGGGGAGTGAGGCGGACGGTACAGGTTTCTTTGGGGGGGGTGATGAAAACGGTCTGGAATTAGGCAGGGACGATGTTTGTGCACTTTTGTGAACAGACCAAAAACCACTGAATTCTGCACTGGAAAAGGGTAAACCTGGAGTTCCCCGGTGGTGCATCAGCTTAAGGACCTGGCACTGTCACTTCTGAGGCTCGGGTCACTGTTGCAGTGTGGATTCAGGAAGCCTTACAGTTTGAGAGGTTTATCTCAGTTTTTAGGAACGAGGTGGGTGTCACTCGTAAGGGCCTCCGGACGGGAGAGAGAAGCAAGAGGTGGGAGGGGGTTAAGCGTCTGGCGCTGACCTCAGGACCTGATGTGATTAATCACCTTGAAGCTCCCGGAAGCTGCCGCTGCTCAAGTTGACTCTTGGCTCGTGTCTGTGGATGGTGCCCACGCCACCACTTCCCGCCCTGTCCCTTGGCTCCCCAGAACCAGGTCCCCTAGGAACCCGGGCTCCTCCTCCTGGTGCCCCCAGCCCACAGACCCTGGCTGGCTGGGGACAGGGGACGCACGGAGCATCCTCTCAGATGCTTTCCTTGGCGACATGATCTGCTGGAGCAGGAGGCTGGCCCTCACACGTCTACCCTACATATGCGTGTCTTAAATTTAATCTGCCAATGTGCCATTCCATCCCCCGGCGCGCAGCCCCCGGAAGCCAATGTTTATTCATTATCCCGGATCTGTTTCCTATCGTCTATTTCAGAGGAGCCAAAAACAATATCTTCGCTCAATAGCAGAGCACCATATGAGGGCTTTCGTTCTCCAAAATGAGCCACGGCTCACTCTGGGGGGCGGGGGCGCTCGGCTCGTGTCTCTGCCCCAGCGAGGGGGGGCTCCCGGCCCAGCTGATTATCCCCAAACCTGGTGCCTGGTGCCGAGGGAGAGGCCGCAGGTCTGTCCTCACTAGTGGGACAGATGGCAGGTGGGTGGCCAGCCACACACAGTGGGGGCAGCTCACCCATGCCAGCTCTTATGGGGCACAACACACTTCTGGGGCCTCCAAGACCCCAAGTTGCTCATGATATGGACAAGGGGGCAGGGCAGCCGACTGCCCAAGCAGGATGCCTAGTCCCGGCGGCATTCCTCCAGCTCTGCCGGGGGTGGGGGCAGGTCCCTGTAATCGGGGCTGGGGGCAGCAAAGCAACAGAGACAGGCCACTGCCCTCGGGCCAGCTGAGGGGGCTGAGCCCCGGACGGTCCCCAGGAGCCAGACCCAAAGAACCTGGCCTGAGGTGCCAACGATGCTGGTATGTCCTTAGGTCTCAGAGCAGCTCATTGCCTTCCCTGCTGTCCACAAACTCTGGGGCTTTCAAGAAATCTCACCCAGTGTGCTGGAGAGGTTTAACGTGAAAGAGGCTCCATGACTGGAATTGGGGTGAGTTGTGTGTGAGAGGTAGAGTGGGTGTCGACATGACCTTCCTGCACGGCCCACCCACCCACCTGTCCAGCCAGCCCCCACCCAGCCACCTGTCC
>PVHT021183669.1:356947-471765 GCA_004024745.2 Catagonus wagneri | reverse complement strand
CACGCCTGGACTGGGAAACCACGGTGAACCAGCGGCATCTTCCCGCTTCTCACCATCACGAAGGGCAAAACCCCCCGGGTCAGCTCGCCTTACAAACCAACTCAGAGACCCTCTCCTCTGACCCCCGGCTCATGCCAAGTGCACTGAGCGCACCTGCCCCAGAGCCGAGGACGGCCCTGGGGCTGACCCTGAGAAGCTTCCAAACGCAGCCTGGTAGGTGACAGCCTCGGGACAGAGAGCACAGTGCTGACCTGGACTCAGACGACAGATGGCCCCACGGAGTGTGGGACTGCGCTTCAGGGAGGTGGGGGGGGGGTGTCTGCAGAAAGTCCCGTGTGAGGCAGAGCACAGCCACTCATCTCCGTCACAGACTGGGCTGCATGCCCCCCGTGGCTGTATTTGGAAATGGGGTCTTTAGGGAGGGGATTAGAGTAAATGAGGCCAGAAGCACGGACCCTCATCCAATAGAACGGTGTCCTTATAAGAAGAGGGCGGGACACCAGGGATGTGCCAGCACAGAGTAAAAGCCACATAAGGACAGCGGAGCAGACGGCCGGGCTCACGCCCCAGAGAGAGGCCTCAGGAGGGACCAGCCCTGCCCACCCCTGAACCTCAGATTCCAGCCTCCGGGACTCTTGGAGACCGAGAGCTATTGTTTAAGGGCCCCCCCGCCCCCGGTGTGTGGTCTCTGTCACGGCAGCACTTCCCTGCCCACTACCATCCACGCAGGTGGCCCAGGGTGGGACTGAGAGTGTCCCCCGGCCCCGTGAGAGTCTGAGTGATGCCAGCCCCCTCCCGCCAGAACCCCGGCCAGTAGCGACCCCCACCATGCCAGGCGACTGGGGACACAGCTGCAGACACCACGTACCCTGTAGTGTCCAGAGGGGCCGTGCGGAAGGAGGGCAGGGCTGGTACCAGCATCACTAGGTTGCCATGGTAACCAGGGGCAAGCCATCACTGCTGCGGGTGGGGAGAGGGCCTGGGTCCCAGGGTGACGCCAAGGACCGAACCTTCCTGATGGAATCAGACACGGCAGACAGACGTGGCAGGACTCTGTTTTGGGGGCCAGCCCAAGCCGGGAGCTGGTATTCATTTAAAACCTAGAGCAGCTGCCTGCAGACAATAGCACACGCACCCCATGGCAGCGAGGCTCCAAGCGTATTTTAATAAAGTGGCGTAAAAGGAAGAAGCAGGAGGCTGTAGGATTCTGCCACGGTTGTTTAACAAAAACATAGTCATTAGCAGCCAGGACAATGAGTCCCCGTATTTATTTTATGCTCCGTTAGGGAACAGCGAGTAACTCCTTTGGAAGGCGGCTCCTTTGTTGCTTATTAATATTTTAGATTACAGTTGGGCTAATAGAGTCATTTGCCTGTATTTTTAAATGTTCTAAAGATAAGAAAAACATTCTATTTTGGAAGCCGCCATGCCCACTGTGATGATTTGCAGACGGCTGCACGCACGTGACTAATGGGACGTGTGTTTACGGCGGCGCTGAGCTGGCCGCTGCCCTGGCAGCTCCACCCAGAACAGCCTGGGGACGTGGTGACCGCCCCACCCTGCTTGTCTGTCTCCCAGGATGAAGCAGGTCACGGCAGTGGCCTCCTCTCCTGGTCAAAGAGCGCAGATGCTCTGGGCTCCCGGCTGGAGGGGCGGCTGTGCGTGCAGCCCCCCGGGGCCAGCTGGCCTGGTCTTTGCTGGTCAAGCACCCGACTGTCCTCGGCACGAGCTCCGGTGGCCCCCCTGTCACACACACACCTGTCCCCCAGCCACAGTGACTGGTTCCGGGCTGGGGGTGGAGCCACATGTGACCCACGTCAAACCAATCAGAGCCACTCCCGGGACGTTGACCGGGCAGGCAGGAGAGCCCCCCAGCCCGCCTCTCTGCTAGGCTTGGACTTAGAAAGACATAAGCCTGGGCCACGAGGGTCCAGCCCGAGAGGGGAGCTGGCTGGAGGAAACGATGCCAGGCATGCAGGATGCCTCGGGCCGGCCCAGCACCCAGGAGAGCCCTCAGGGTGGACCCAGGCTGTGGGCCCGATGGGGTGGCAGGGAGGGCACGGGAGACCTCGGGGCATGCTGCGCAGGAGGGGGCTTCTGTGCTGGGACGGACCCCTGGGAGCACCCGGGCCGGGCTGCTGTGCCCACGGCTGCTTACCGCCCCGCCTCCAGGCTTAAGACGGCAGGGCCCACGGCAGGGTCAAGGGAGGTTGCCAGAGGGCATTTGGGGTTGAGAGGGGGAGGCTGGAGAAGCTGGCCCGGAGCAGCCTCCCCCGGGGAGGTTCCAGGAGACTCCATTTCACGCCTGATGGGGGCGGGATCACGGGTCAGGGTGCACGGGACACGCTGCGCTGAAGATGACAGCACCACTGGCACCTTGCAGCTTGCAGGAACCGAAACCAAAGATGAGCCGAATTTCCGTTCACTGGGAGCCGGGGGCCAAACACTCAAACACCGGTCGGGTCTGGGACCACGTGGACTCTAGGTGGGGCTCAGGGAGCAGGGGGCCCGCGTCTGCACTGTGGACGGCGGGTGCGGGGCCAGGGGGACTTTCGAGTGGAAACACAGCTGGTGTGTGACCCCAGCCCCTCGTTGAGGCCGCGGCAACAAGACAGAACTGCTACTTTGCTGGGTGGCTTTTCTTTGCAGTTCCGGCCGCGGGGCTGGTCTCGCAGGACACGGAGCTGGCCAGTCCTCGCTGCAGCCACCTCGGCCACCTCTGGAATGCAGGAGGGAGGGGCTGGTACAGCAGGACCCGGGGGGGGTGCGCGGACGTGGGGCAAGCGGGCAGGACGATGCCTTGGTCCACACGCACGAGCCGAGCAGCAGAGGGCTGGCGCTCCATCGTCCCGGTCAGGGCACCAGCCCCGCACGTACTAGCAGCTGCTGGCTAATGCGGGACGCGTCCGGGCCTGGGCGATGCGCATTCAGCCCGGGGAAGACTTGCAACGACTCCGTGGGGAGCCGCTGTGCGCCCAGTCTGCGGGGGCAAAGACCGAGACGCTGACTGTTCTCAGGGGCGGCCAGCGCTGATGCCTCCACACCCAAAGGAGAGTTTGAGGGAAGAAAGGCAGTTTCAAGAACCGAAAGGGGCAATCCAGAAGCTCCCCAGAAAGGAAGGCGAGGCGGGCAGGGCTGGGATGGAGACGACATTCTGCCTGTGGCCGGAGCAAGAGGGTTCATCAAGCCGGAGAGTGGCGGGTCCCCTTGTCACCTCCATCAAACCTCTGTCCCCACCTCCACCACCCACTGCCCAGCCACGGTCACCGCCGCCGCCAACACCATGAACAGCGTCGTCTCAGCATCACTGCCGAAAGCAGGACCAGCAGCAGCACGACTAGTACCACTGCCACCAGCACCAACTTAGCTGGCATCACTGCCATCACCACCATGACCGCCAGCTTTGCCACCAGCCCTACTACCCAGCCCCACCCCACCACCTCTTAACATCTCCGACGTGGCTGATCCCCTGGAGACACTCCAGCTGGGTGGGGGACGGGAATGGGTTGTCTGCTCAGAGTCCCGGCCACCGGGCTCCAGGCAGGTCACACACGACCCTCGGCTCCCTGTCTGTAAAACGGGGGACGTCACCGTGTTCCTGCCTCTCGAGTACAGAAGATCACACGTGTGTGTGTAAAAACTAAGCTGAGAGCTGAGGTGACGTTCCTGCGGGGCAGGGTTCAGGCTGTGAGCTCCGAGGGCGGGAACAATGTCACGTGACCCTACACTGGCAGGTGGAGCGTGGCACCAGCAGACGGTCAGGCATATGGCCAGTCCAGGGGACACAGACAGATCCCAGAGACGAACCACAGCTGGACACGTGGACAGCGCCAAAGACAGGTGCCCAGCCCGGGCAGCGACGGGGGAGGCGCCTTCAGCTCCTTATCCGGAGACGCAGACAGGAGGATGGGCCCGAGGGCCAATGGAGGATGGCCCTCAGTCCCTTGTGAAGAGTCACAGACAAGCAGCAAAACCGCAGGCCACCTTTGTGCGCCTGCTCAGCCTTGGCCAGGAGGACGGACCTAACGCCTAGTATTTACTGAAGCCCTTTCAAGGTCACGTGGCAGTGACCTCCAGGAGAAACGGGGGATGGCCCTGGGATCCTGGGGCCATTCAGTGGGGCCTCAGGCCCTCGATGGAGCAGGACTGGGCAAAGGCTCCTCACAGCCGCTTCCCGGGAGGCTGGGCTGCCATCCGGCACCGCCGCCCCGTTGGACACCCAGGGGGTCTGAGCTGAGAGCAGGCAGTTCGGCGCCGCCAGCCTCGTGTGTGGCCGAGGCCCCCAGGAGACACCTCCCCAAAGAAATGACAAGCTGAGCTGCCGGGAGGTGCCCGGGAAGGGAAGTCCCCGGGCAGGGTGCAGGCACGGGACGGGCCGAGCGAGGATGCAGCTGGGAAACCCGGACACACAGGTTCAAGTGCAGCTAGGGCGGGCTCAGGGCACGCAGTGCTTCCTTTTCGATAGGCGGGGGTCCCAATGAACGTGACGACCAGCGTCCGACAGCACGAATCTCTCCGCTCCCCTTCGAGCCCCGGGGGAAGCGGACAGCACACGGCACACATCACATGTCACACGTTTCCTCATCGCGCCTCCGACTCTGACCTTGTTCTTACGGACAGCCACAGGGACCAGCTCCTAAAGAGAGATCTGGCCCACTTCTGAGAAAAGCAGCCGGCCAGGAACGGCACAGCTGACCTTGGCCTGCACTCCCATCCTTGACCTGGTCCTGAGCCTGCATCTGGGAGATTCGGCCGCAAGCTTCTGGAAGCCCATTCTGCCCGGAACCCCACAAAGCCGCTTGCCTGGGGCTGGCTGAAGCTGCTTGAGCACCCCGACCCGCAGCAGGCACCCGGCACCCCAAGCTGCCAGGGGCAGCCCACGAGGGTCTGCTCCTGGGAGTCAGGCCGGCGACAAGGACACGGTGTCCTGCAGCCCAGGGCTGAACCACCCAGGCGCAGCGCCCAACCTCCAGGGGACCAGATCCCGCTCGCTCTGGAGGCTGGAGACAGTGATGGGCGTGGCTGCTTGTCACACAGCTTCTCATCTGGGTGCAAGCGGATGCCTCTGTCAGGCAGCCGGGGCTCTGTGCCAGCGACTAGTGTACGACTTGCTCGGGAGCAACCTGACCCCGTCACTTTCTCAGGATGCGTGGGGAGCCCTGGTTTCAGTTTCTGTGTACACATAAGCGTGCCAGTTTGAGCATGACCTAGTTTTTCACAAACTGATTCACCAACAGATTCCAAGGAATGGTTTTGGAAATAGTTTGTGTTCTTTTGTTATTTGAGATCCATTGTCGGGGGCACCCCAGTTCAATGTGTAGACTGCTCCTGGCTGTTTTTTTTTTTTCTTTTTTGACTTTACCCATGGCATGTGGAAGTTCCGGGGCCACAAACCAAACCCACACCACAGCAGCAACAACCCTGGGCCCTTAACCCACTGTGCCACCAGGGAACTCCCATGGTCAGTTTGATGTGTCAGTCTGACCAGGCTAAGGCCCTGCTACCCGGTCAAGCACCAGTCTGGGGGTTTTTGTAAAGATGTTTAACAGATGTGGCTTGTGACACCTGCAACCAGCTGACTTAGAGTTAAGGAGACTCTCTGCGCGAACGTGGTGAACCTGCTCCATTTTGCCTCCTCCGGTGGCCTTAAAGGCAAAAGCGGGGCTTCCCCGAGGCATAAGTTCTGCCCCAGAGGGCGGCCCCAGCTCCTGCACAAGCGTGCAGCCAGCCCGCCTGCCCTGCGGGTTTCAGACTTGCCAGCCCCATGATCGCGTGAGCCCACCCCTTACAACGAATCTTCGAATGTACACACATCTGTGCATCAGCATCTGTGTCCACATCTCTTTTTTTTTTCTTTTTCCTTTTTTTGACCACACTCTAGGTATGCAGAAATTCCTGGGCCAGGGATCCAACCCCAGACGCAGCAGCGACCTGAGCCACTGCAGCGACGACGCCAGATCCTTAACCTGCTGAGCCACCAGGGAGCTCTGTGTATCCATCTGTTCTGTACCTACATCCTGCTGGTTCTGTTCCTCTGGCAGCTTGGCTGGTCAAGCGCCGAGAGACGGCCCCTGGCCGGGGACCACATGGCCGCACACCCGTGGCCCCAGGACCGGAGAGGCACTGGCGTGTGTCCCTCTGAGCCAGAGCTGCAGCGGTGGGCGCGGTCTCTTCACACCCTCTTTCTGTACCTGCGGCTGGAGGCGGAGGCCCGCGGTGCCCTTGGGAGCGGTGCAGCCACAGCAGCGAGGGGCCTGGGGCCCTGAGTCATGCCGCGGAGAAAAGCCGCTTGTCTGCTGAGCGGGAGAATCCGTCACAGCCACCGGGCGGAAAAGAGAGTCAAGAGGTGGGCTTGTTTGTTACAGCAGCTGATGTGGTCCCACCCAACACACAGCTAGAGAGCTTTTGGGGGCAGACAGGAGGCTGCACCCCTTTGGGCTCGGGACCCGATGCAACACCACGTGGCTGCCTCCCCACAAACAGGTGGACGGCAGGCACTCGCTCTGTCCTGTTAGGGACGGTTCAGGACACAGACAGTGAGGTGCTGTCCCCGCCCCCCAGGAGCCCCGGAGCTTGGAGCGTGGGGGGAGGGGCGCGCACATCATAATTAACAGTTGGCATTCTCTAAATGCCACCCCCCCCCCATGCACACAGTCACACGCTCACACACGGCACCCTGCTGTCAATTCTCTGGGCTGATGCACACCAAGAGGTGAGTTTTTATTTTTTTTTAATTTTAAAATTTGTTTTTTTGAGGGCTGAAGGTGCGGCATATGGAGGTTCCCAGGCCAGGGGTCAAATCGGAGCAGCAGCTGCCGGCCTACACCACAGCCACAGCCACACTGGGTCCGAGCCACATCTGCGACCTACACCACGGCTCACGTCAATGCTGGATCCTTAACCCATTGAGCGAGGCCAGGGATCGAACTCACGTCCTTGTGGATGCTAGTCAGGTTTGTTTCTTCTGAGCCACAATGGGAGCTCCAAGAGGTGAGTTTGTATAAACTGCGCCACGCCTCTGTCTCTCGAGCACAGAAAGCGCTCCTAGGACTTCACTCCTCCCCCGACCCCATGCACACAGAACTTGCAGCCTTCCTGACCTTCCCCGGTGAAGAAACCTATGCAGAGCCATGGCGTCACCTCGCAGGGAGAGGCAGCCGGGAGGCGGCAGGGTGCCCCGCTCCCCGTCCCTGCAGGCACACGCACCCTGGGGTGGAACAGCGGTGGGCCGGACTCCAGCACCCACGCCAGGATCTTGGGAGGGAGGCTGCCCGGACGGCAGTCCAGCCCGAAGCACGGAGAGTGCGGAGTTTCAAAGAACCAGTCACAGCCCAGCCTGGGGCTGCAACGTGGGAGCTCGTGGGTAAGTCAGGGTTAGTTCCTGCTCTGCCTACGCTATGGGCTGGGCCAGATGCCTCAGCCATGCAGGAAAACCTGGTAGAAACACACGCGGTCCTAAGAACATAGAACCAAGGTTAAGATGAGCAAGGGGTTTGCTGGTCCAAGAAATAACTACCAAATCCTCCATGGGACCAAGTCAAGCTCGTAATGACAAACCAGCCCATGACCCGGGACCTGCACTGGGCTACTTCTGGCCTCTCGTCTTTGTCATCAGACACCAAGATACTGGTTGGTCCAGCTCACAGGCTCAAAGCGCCTCGGGCAGCCTTCTCTGTCGCACTGTTTGTTCCCTGATGTTGCTTCGGGCTTTACAATATATAAAAGCAGTGACACGCAGAGGAAGAGAAAGCTTCTTGACGGCTCAACCCAGCCGACGATATACGGAAGGAGCTTGCTGCCTGCAAACGCTCAAAAAAAATCTCATCCACTATCTTCTGGGTCCTACGTATAATCAGCCTAGTTTCCAACATTTAAAAAACAGGAGCTATAAAAAGGGCTAATTGTGCAAGCAGACACGGAGAGATTGGACTTCATTTTAAATCTTTAAAGGATTTGTTAAAAGACATGGAACATGAAAAGGCAAGTCCCAGGCTGGGAAAAATCTTTGCAACGTAGGTCTGATGGAGGCGGGGGATACACAGAATCCGTAAGGAGACAGACGAGACGGCGATGACCAGGCACATGGCCCGGTTCGAACTGGACGAGACACGCGAATGGACACTCGTCAAGAAGAGCTACACATAAGGTGATCGAGCACACAGAGAAGCGCGTAGCCAAAGCCGTCATCAGAAACATGCAAATTACACCCACAGCAGGGCGATCTCCACGCCCGTTCGAAGGGCTGAACCCAGACGAGGCGGCGCCACTGGGACGCTCAGGCACAGCGGCTGGGAGCCCAGGACGGCACAGCAGTCTGGACACCTGTCGCGCCGCTTCTTATCAAATTCAACACACGCCTCCCCCGGGAGCCGGCCGTTTTGCACTTAGGTGCTTCCCCGAGACAAAGGAAAACACATCTGGAAAGAGACTGGGACAAAAACGTTCTAGCAGCTCCTAGACCACGAGCCCAGCTTGAGAAGCAACCCAAACGTCCACCACCAGGAGCAGGAATAAACACACCGGGGGAATGAATAAACACTCTCTAGCGACAGCATCTGACAGAGAAGACCGATCTGCAGACCCGCCACGGCCCTCGGCTGCGTGAAAGACGCCGGGCTCAGGAGTCCGTGTGCAGCAGCTGCCAGCTCTGCGACCTCCAACAACAGGAAACCAAGCAGGACCCTGTGGGGCTTCCTGGAGACAGACCCCCTAGCTCTGGAGACAGGCCACCTCGCCTCTTGTTTGCAGAAAGCCTTCAGCGTCCCAGGTTTTCGAGTCCCAAAGAGCCAGTTTAATCGGAGAAACACAAAACCAAAGGGAAACAGCCCAGCAAGACAAAATAATACTAGTTGAGCCATGAACCAAAGTCAAGGACTTTTTGTTCCCCCTCAAGGGTGACAGACGCATCCTGAGCCAGGTCCTCGAGCGGTTTTGCGGACGCTGACACCACCGCCGGTGGGAGAAGATTAACTGCACGCTCCCACCAGCCCCGAGACCCCAGACTGAATGGAACCAGGCTGGTGACCCCGACCCCCGAAATATCGCCCTGTGACCTCACCACCAACCCATCAGAGAACTGTGCCCGACCACGCAGCCCACGACCCGCTCCCTCACCCCGCCTTGAACCCTCCCCGCAAAGCTGTTGAGCAGTTTTGAGCCCGAGCTGGCTGTTCCCCTCGCTGGGCCCCACGCTGGAGGCCCTGCAATAATCTTAGCTTCACTTTCCTTCACAAACCAGCGCCAGCTGATGGGCTCTGCTGCTCGTTGGGCGAGCAAACCCAGGTTTGGTTCCGATCTGTGGTCGCCCTGCGGCAGGGGACGGGGCGCTGGCAAGTGGTCTGAGACACCTTTCTGGGCCATGAACGTGCTTCCCGTCTTAACTGCAGCTGGGGACACAGGTATTTGCCAGAATGCGCCGAACACTTCTATAACCTGCGTGCTTTTTACTGCATGTAAACCACACCTCTACAAACGGTGGCGCTAACTTAGAAAGCCCAAGGCAGGAGTTCCCGTTGTGGCTCAGCAGTAATGAACCCGACTAGTATCCATGAGGATGCAGGTTAGATCAGTGCGTTACGATCAGCGGGTTAAGGAGCCGGTGTTGCTGTGGCCGTGGTGTAGGCTGGCAGCTGCAGCTCTGATTCCACCTCTAGCCTGGGAGCCTGGGAACTCGCATATACCACAGGTGCGGCCCTAAAAAGCAAAAAAAAGCCCAAGGCAAACCGAACCCACACAGACCACTCAGGACTCGCCCCCACCCTAAAATCCAGCTCTAACCTCGTCCCTTTCGTGCTGTTTTCCCCCCACCCCCAGGCTGGGGGGTGCCCCCTCCTCTGACCAACAGCCCCGTCACTGGAAGAGTTATCACCGTCACAGTCACGTCCTGAGCAGACAGAGGATGGTCTCTCAGAGACGGCCCCGTCCGAATCCCCTAAACCTGTGAGAACGTGACCTTTCGAGGCCAAAGGGAATTAAGGTTCCTGATCAGTGTGGCCTGACCTGGCTTAGCCGGGTGGGGCCAGTCCGATCCCACGAGGGCCCCAAAGTGGAGACGAAGAGGCGGAGGCCCGAGGCGAGGCCCCTGGGGGGGGTCTGAAGCCGGAGCAGGGGCCACCAGCCAGGGCATGCCGGGCCCCCAGGACCTGCGAAAGGCAACTGAGTGGACGGGCCCCTCGTGGTTCCAGAATGTAACGCAGCCGGCTGACCCCACGAGACCCTCACCAGACAGCTGGCTTCCAGAACCACGAGATGATAATCTGTGACGTTTGAAGCTGCCAAGTTTGCGCAATTTTTTTTTTTTTTCCCAGCTCCTGAGACCCTTACGGGCCCTGGGACCTAGGGCTTGTCTGCCTCCAGCTCAGGTCCCTGCAAGATGCCCGGGGCCAGGGGCTGCTTGGGAAACGCAGGCAGCTTGGATGCACGGGATCTGCTTTTACGTTCTCAAGTCGCCCAGGACACGTGGGTGCCCCGGAGCTGGCTGGAGCCCTGGGAGCGTGGAGTCCCGGGCCGGGCATCAGCCTGGTTCGAGAAGGCATTTTCCCAAGGATCCCGTCCCGGGCACCGTGGCCAAAACGCCCTTCTGGAATCTCCCTCACGTCCCCAACAGCACAAGCACCAGTTCTCACCTCCAAGTAGCCCCTTCCAGAGAAACATGTCAGCTGGACAAACCGCACTGCGTCCAGCCACCGGAGCGGGCGGGGCCAGTGGGCGGGGCCAGCGGGCAGGGAAACCACACCCCCATGGGGTGGGGCCGGGGAGGCGGCACTGCGGAGCACACAGAGGAGAGGGCGAGGGGGCGCCAAACTGCCCGTGCCCCCAGAAGCAGTATTTTCTGGAGGATGTGGGGAGCAGGCAGCTCAAATCACGCCCACACATGCACACCAGCCCCGTCCAGCCATGAAATTGCCGGCAACGCCCGCGTCTTTCCAACGACAGGGAGGGGGAGGGGAGCCATTGGTGCTGAAGTTCTGAACTGGGACAGGGAGGGGCTGGACTTCCTCCTGGTCAGGAGGGCGGGGGGCGGGGGGGCGGCACCCAGCACCCAGGAAGGTGAGTCAAGCTCTCAGGCCGTGGCCTTGTCCCACCCGGACCAGACAGGCTGGCAGGCTGCTCGCAGGAGGGCACGGGTGGGGGCCAGGGGTGTGGGTGGGGCCAGCCTGGACCAGCAGCTCAGTAGGTCACCCAACACCTCCTGTCCACTGCTGACCATTGCCCAGCCAGCTGCCTTCCCCAGCAGAGTGCATCCAGTCCTCCCTTTCAAGGTCAAGTTTGGGACATCTCTTCCCTCGACACCCCCACAACACGTCGAAGATGACAGGTCCCTTCTGGGGTCTGAACCTGAGAGGGACAGCAGGCACCTCAGCCAGACCGACGCTCCCTTGAAATCAAGTCCTCGGAGAGGAACCGCCTGGCCTCCGCGACGCAGAGTCTGCACAGCCAGGTCTGGGGAGACCCAGCGACCCAGAGACGCGACATCTTCCCGGGGGTCAGAACGCCTCACCTCCCGGCCGCGCCACCCAGGCAGAGCCGGGCACGGGCGGGGGCTCCCCGGTCAGCGACTCGGCTGAGACCTGGAGGGGACAGGGCCCCCGGACTGCCCAAGGATGCCGCAAGCCCATCGGCCGCAAAGCGAATGCAGCCACTTCCGACACCTGCGTCCTGAGCCTGGGATCTACCCGGAGCCGCCAAGCACGTGCGGACGCGGACCGGGCTCTTACGGGACACCAGCGCTCCACTTTCCTCCAACTCGCCTGTTTTTTCTCAATGCCTTTTACAGAGGCTGTTTCCTCTTAACACTTCAACCAAGTCGGTCCTTTGGCGACCCCATTCAGGACGGGCGTCGGCAGGGGCTGTGCCCGGCAGTCCTGGCACGGCTGCCTTCGTGACAGCCAGGCTCTTCCGAGCAGCTTTCACCAGGACACGCCGGTGCCAGTCCCCGGGAGCACACGGCAGGGCCGGCCGCGGAGCCTGTCGGTCACATCGGCATGAGAGCCCGACAAAGCAGTTTCAGTCACTTAATCAACCCCCGAGGCCTGTTTCCAAAGGCTACACTGCACGGCCCAAGCGTCCTGGCAAGGGCCAGGAGCAGCCTTGTCACTAAGCGCCCCCGCACTATCTTGCAACCGATTTCAGGGCTGGACAAAGCCCACGGGGACTGCATCAACCGCCTGGGGGATCAGAGACGTGTCCACACTAGGAAGCTCAGCCTTTCTCGGTAAGCACACACCTGCCGGTGCCTGCCGCGCACACTGCCGCCCGCAACGCCGGCCCCGGCCTGGCACCGCCTTACCTGCCTGGCTGTCCTTGGGCTTGCACTGGACTTCCTCCACGCACTCGGCCGGGAACCACCCGATGTGGCCGCGGGCGCTGCCTTCCCAGAAGCCCCCTTCGCCGATGCTCAGCACTAGAGACAAGGAAAGGGGAGGAGTCAGTGGGCGGGGCTTGGAGTGGGCGGGGCTTGAGTGGGCGGGGCTTGGGAGGAGGGGCCGGCAGCCGAGGCCAAAGAGCCAGCGGCTCTGGTCCATTTGTCGGCTGACCGTGCCTCCTGCGGCTGTGGACCAGGAGCCCGGCAAAGTGTCCCTCGGAGGGGGCAGTGGGGAGCCTCTGCAGCCCCAGGTCCCCTCTGCCCATTAGCCTGGGGAGAGGATGCAAGCACCTGGTGTCCTGGTGCCCTTGTGTCTCACGGCACACGACATGTGGCCGCCGCAAGCCGTCTCTCGGGTCCCAGCTGAGATGTGACAGTGGGATCTCCAAGGCCCCGCCATCAGCTGTTCCAGGTGTCCCAGTGGGGGGACAGGCCGCCCAGATCAGGAGAAGGAACCATGAGGTCGTGTCTGCCCCACCCACCCAAGCTGGGGAGGAGGGCTGAATGTCCGGATCCACAGGAGCTTTTAAACCAGTTTGAGGAGATCTCTATGCTCCTTGGCCACCAGTTCCCATAGGACAAGTCGGCAGAAGCCAGGAGCATCAAGGTTTGAGGAGATGGAGAAGCCATAAGGATCTGTCTGGTGGCTGCACGACGCTACCTGGGCTCGGAGCACAGGGGCACGCGTGCTGACGCCCCAGGGGCCACCCAGGCCTCCCGCGGGCTTAGTAAGAACCTACAGACCATGTTGGTGCTACGAGCAGCAGGGGTGCGGGGTGGGTGGGCCTGTCCCCTGCGGCCACCGCACGGCGAAAACACCGGACCAGAGTGGTCAGACAGAGGGCTGCAGGGCTGAGGGCGCTGGCTGTACAGAGGCCTCACAGGTGCCCCAAACCTGACCCATACTGAGTGTGGATGAGCAAGGCGAGCCCTGGGGTGGGGACAGGCCTGGACGCTGGCTGCTCTGATCCTGGAACAGGCTGACCCCTCCCACGTCGCCTGTCCCCATGACCTCACGTCCCAGTCACTCCGCAGCTGGGAGCAGCCTTGGCGGCGAGACTGTGGTCCGGCCCAGGGGGACCCACATGGGGGGCTTCTCTCCACTGGGCCAGGCATGGGAGGAAGGCTGCCTGCAGCCTGGAGCCCGAAGACCTCTTCCAAATCACCGATGGGCAACAGCGACTGTGAAGGAATAATGCCAGCCCCTAGATGGAAACACCAGGGACCCCCACCTGTCACCTGGGACGCATATAGGGACACCCAGTATAGGGACACCCATGTGTGCACACGCCCACTCACACGGTTGCACTCCAGCAATTCGGCTGCCTCTGAGTATCTGAGAAAGCCCTTCCCCGCTTTTGGATTCTTCCTTGTGCAAGCCTGACCTGCAGGCTACTCTACGCTCCTTGGCCACCAGCTCCCACAGGGCAAGTCAGCAGAAGCCGGGAGCACCAAGGTTATGCCCCACTCCTCAGGAACCCAAGCTGTGGGCTCCACTTCTTGGGAGCCCAGGTCAGAACACGCGGTGTTCCCTTCACACCCGGGTCTTGCCCCTCCTCCCTCACCAGGCTCTGCATTAGGGGTACCCGACACCCAGTGGCAGGGAGCTGAGAGCCCCCATTTGAAGAATGGAGTGGCCTGGCTGACTGCCAGCATCCACATAGAAACTCGTGGCTGAAACGCACATCTGTCTCTTGCGCCTCTCAGGCAAGGTCAAGACCACAAAGTCGGGCACAGCCAAGTAACGCTGGCACCAAGCACGTGGCGGAGTGGGCGATTCCAAGGAGGGTGAGGTGTCTGCTGACGCTTGTGGGGGCCAGTGACAATGTGTTCTAGTATTAAAATTCCAAATGGCAGGTCACAGGAATGTTTATATTTGTAATTTGGATGTTTATAATATAAAAGTTAACAAAAACGCTGCATTAAATTATAGGGACAACCAGGGACTTGAGGGACCTGTCACCCCAAGACCCCACTGGACCACAGCCCAGAAGGCAGGGATCAACCCTGAATGCGACGGAATAAGGACAGGGACACGGAAAGAAGCAGGTGGGCCTGTGGGATGCACGTTTGCTTCGGGGGAGAGAGGCAGAGAGCTGCACAAGGAAGCCTCTTCTCCTCGGCTGGGAGCCTGGACTGGGTGCTGGCCACACAGCAGGGCTGGCAGGGGAGGGGCAGGTGTGGCCTGTGGACCTGTGTCCCCAGTGGCCTGGAGAAGCAGGAAGAGGAAGCTACAAAACCATGCATCTCGAAGAGACTGCTGGCGTCCCCACAAGGGAAAGAAGCAGGGAGGGGCTGGCACTCTGGGTGGCCCCACCTCTCTGACCAAGCGGATACAGAGCAGCTGGGCTCAAGCTGGAGACCTGAGCAAGGCCACGGCTGTCACCCAGGTGACCCCCCAAAACGCAAGAAAGAGCAGCAACTGAAGCCACAAGCTCCACGACCCAAGACCTGGATGTCTAGAACACAACAGAAAATTACAGAACACATGAAGATCCAAGAGGATGGGGCCCATTCTCCAGGGAAAAGCAAAGCTTTGAGCCCGACCCTGATGTGACCTTGATGGTGGGACTTCAAACAGGGATTTCAGGGGACGATGCCACTCAGACACAAGGATATAAAAAAGCATGTGCTTTTCAGGAGAGAAAATCTTGACGGAGCTGCAGGAGGAAGCCTTGGCAAACGGAAGGAAACTATTAACAAAATACCAGCGGAAACCCTAGAGCTAAAACCTGCCATTTCTCCTTTTTTTCCCCTCAAACCTGTCATTTCTCAAATTAAACAGTTCACAAGATGATGGACTTAACAGTAAAGGGAGCATTTCAAAGGATAGAGTGAGTGAACTTGACAAGAGACCCCCGAAATGACCTAAGGTTAAAAAGAAAGGATGCGAATAAAATGAACAGGGGTCCCGGGACTTGTTAGTGACACCCGATGGTCAAAGGGACGTGCAGCCGGACTGCCAGAAGGACCCAAATGGGGCCCAGGTGTCCCCGGAAACTTGTAAAACCCAGGTGACATTGGCCACATTACTGCACGGTCTGGAAGAGGAAGCGGGCCATTACCAGCCCAGGGCCAGATGGACTTGAACCTGGCCGACTGACCCCCAAAGCGCAGACTTTCTACCCCTTGTCTGCGTCTTCTGAAAGCCTGCTCTCTAGCAACAGGGCCGAGTGCGGGGTGTCCTTTCCTGCTTCACAACAGGTGAGCTCGGCCCGCAGCCCACACCAGCCACCTCCCCACCTCCTCCCCGGGGCCTCCCGCACCGCGGCCTCCGCTACAGCCACTGCCAGTGTCCTGTACCCGCCTGCATCACACCGTCTTCCCTAAAGGCCTCATGTACCTCATCTTCCTGCTCAGAAACCATCGCTGGCTCCCCAGTACCCTGGGAACAAAATCTAAAGCCTGGCATGTGTGGAGGCCCTCAAGTCTCTTCCTTTTTCTTCTTAGGGCCACACCTGCAGCACATGGAAGTTCCCAGCCTTGGGGCTGAATCAGAGCCGTAGCTGCTGGTCTACACCACAGCCACAGCAATGCTGGATCCTTAACCCACTGAGCAAGCCCAGGGATCAAACCCATATCCTCATGGATACTAGTCGGGTTCTTAACCCACTGAGCCACAAAGGGAACTCCGCCTCGAGTCTTTTAGCCGCCGTTTCCCAGGGTTCTGCTTTAGGAACTCTTCCCTCTAAACTGGCGGCTGTCCTTCCTGGCGCGCTGCAGGCCCCCAGGCCGAGCCGTCCACCTGACGCCCCTCCCTGGCCCCCAAGACTCGTCCGAGTCTGACCCGTGCTGGGCCCCATCCCAGGGCCACCTCCTTCTGAGGCCCCGGGAGGCTTTCCAGGCGGAAAGGGGCTGTGCCCGTCGATGCCTTCCTGCAGGGGACCCCGGCCCCGGACGTGTGTGTGCCGCCCCCTCCGATGGACTTCGGGGTCGCCGTGGCTGCCAGCATCGCTCGGATCCCCATCCCCTCCCAGGGCTTTGGCTTTCCCGCAGGGCGCCCCCAGAAGCAATGCCCCAGGCACTGCCACCGCGACGAGGTCGACCGAGCCCAGGGGTCCCCAGCCTGCCCCGCCCCAGCTGCAGAGTGGACACTGACCTTTGACCCTGTCGCCACGGTGAAGGGGGATCTCGCCGTCGACCTGGGGTTGGTATGGCTTGACGACGACAAAGAGCCGCCCGGGCACCGCGCTGTACAGCTTCCGCCTGGGCCCCGGGAACTCGAAGGCGGACAGCGTGTCCTTGGTGGCAGCCGGCGGGAAAGTCGGCCTGCAGCGGGAGGGGGACAGAGGCGGAGGGAGGTCATGGCCCAAGGCAGAGCCGGGCACACTCCAGACCCACGACGGCCCATCCGCTCGTAACCAGCGCCGGGCCGAGAGCCGTCGCATCTGAGCTCCTGATTCTAGATGGGGCTGGGGACGTGAAAAGGCCCTGGGGCAGCATTTGGGGTTAAAAGACACTGGTAATTCCAGCAACTCCGCCTCGGCACGGACCCTGGAGAGGCGAGGGCAGGGCTCAAAGAGGCATCTGCACGTGCACGTGCACGGCCGCTTCATTCACAGAAGATGGAGTCAACCCGAGGGTCTGCTGCTGGATGAACAGACACACCGAAGGGGGCCCACTCAGACACTGAAAAAGGAAGGGCCTTCTGTCACCGGCTACACGGGAGGGAAGCTGGAGGGCGTCGCCCTGAGTAAAGGAAGCCAGTTGCAGAAAGACAGACAACACACAGCGCCACCACCCAGGCGAAGTCAAAGCCATGAGCATGGGGTGGGGCCTGGCCGGGGATGGAGGGAGGGGGGCAGTGCTGAAGAGGACCGAGCAGCTGTCCCTGGGGACGTTCTGGGGACGGAGGGTGTGGTGGGCACGCGACAAGGTGAATGCACTAAGTGCCCCCCAACCGTACACGGAAAAACGGCCAAGACGGTGAACCGCACGTGCATTCCACAGGTGCAAAAAAAGACTCCAGCGGAGGCAGCGGCGAGGCGGGCCCCGGGCCCTGGCATTCTATCCCTTTCACCGCGAGCATCTGCCGGGCCAGGAGAGGGACACCCAGAACCCGCGGCCAAAGCTCGGACTCTCAGGTGCAGGCGGCCCACACCCAGCCGCCCCGGTGACGTTTCACAAGTAGGACCTTGATCCTTCCCTGGTTTATGTCACTATTTCACAGAGGGCGCCTGCGTTTCCAGGCCAACTTCCAGGCCTGTTGGTGAGTGTGGACACCTGAAGCTGAGTCGGCAGTGGTGAGGGAGAGACCGAGAGACTGAGAGACAGACAGAGACAGAGACAGATACAGAGACAGAAACAGAGAAAGACAGAGAAGAGAAGAGAGAGAGAAGGAGGGAGGGAAGGAGGGAGGGGGAGAGAGAGAGAGAAGGGGGGATGGGGGGCAGGGAGGCGTTCAGGTTCCCGGAGGGACGTGCAAAGCGTTTTTCCGTAGTGACACTCTGGGGTCATTGTGACAGATGACGGGGGACCAGGGCCGACTTTCCGGGAAGGAAAGAGCGTGTTCTTGCGGATGACAACCTCCAGGAGTCAGGCTGGGGACTGACGTGGCCCTGGTGGGGTCTTTAGGCAAAGCGCACCTGGAGGGCACATCTGGACGGGGCTGCAGGACGGAGCCCCACGGCCCGGGGTGGGGGAGACGGAACACATGCACCTGTGCTGTCTCCCCAGAGGGCACCTGGCCACGCGGAAGAGGGAAATTAATGACACTTGGGGAAGGTTCCTGAATCAGGAGCCACATCTGCGGCCCGCTGGTGTCTGGACCATGAAGGGTGGGGCCCCCAACCACAGTTCTCCTTTTTCTTTTTGGCCGCCCCAAGGCACATGGAAGTTCCTGGGCCGGGGATCAAATCTGAGCTGAAGCTGTGACCTACGCCACAGCCGCAGCAACACCGGATCCTTAACCCATGGTGCTGGGCTGGGGATCGAACCCTTGCCTCGGCGGCAACCCAAGCTGCTGTACAGACAACGCAGGATCCATAACTACTGCACTGCAGCGGGAACTCCTACGGTTCTCTTTTCAAACTTCAGATGCTGCAGCCTGGGAGCCCACAGAGGGAGCCCTGAGCTCTCTGTGAAGTTCGTACATTTAGGTGTGAAACCGGCTTGCAGAGAAAATTCTAGAATATGATGTGAGCACACACTTTGGGGATTTAGCATGAACCAGCGTGTTCCCGGTGTGCTGGGCTCACCTGCCTCGGTGCCCCTGGTACGTACCGTGCAGTGTGCGTTATGCTTGTCAGCATTCGAATGAGCCTGACTGTGCTGGACGCTGTCACGTTTCTTACTCTTTCCCCCACGGTCATGAATGTGACAGCCAGTCCCGGGAATCCACGTCTGCGCATGCCACGCGCTCAATTTAGACCCAGTTATCCTAGTCGGACGAGGACCAGCTGCCAGATCTGCCTGCCTGACCCCGGAGCCCAGAGCGTGCCCTGAACCCCGTGGAGCAGGTGGCGGGCACAGCGGACACGGAGAGCTGAGGAGCTGCAGTCCCGCATCCTCACGCCCTCCTGTCCCGAGGAGGGCCCCCTCACCCATGCCCCCTGCCTTCTCCGACCAAGTTAAAGCCACAGAAAGAGGTCACGGCACCCTAGGAAACAGCCGCTCCTGCCGGGGGCCTCACAGCCCCCGCTCGCTTCCTCCTGCTCACCCAGGGGGTCACAGACCCATGTGCACAGATGGGAAGTTTACCCTGGGGCTCGTCCCAGAGCTGGTTGCTGCCTCTTGGTGGATGTCATTTGTCCCTGAACATGCTGGGAGCCTGGAGCGGCGATTCTGCAATAGCGCAGTTGTGTGGTCCGAAGGGGACAGCACGGCAAGGCTGCCGACTCCCACAGAGGAGGGAGCGTCCGGGCCACCAGGAAAAGCCAGAGCGGCTCTCGGGTTCCCACTGCGGGGCCGCCCTGCCCACCTGCTGCAGCTCTGCCTGTGTCCTAACAGGGTATGAGGGACCGTCCGTTCCAGCCACCTCAGCTCAGCCTGACTCGGGGCTGGGGGCCAGCATCGCCAGGCATCTCCTCTCTGGCTCCCAAGAAGGTGACTCCTGGTAACCAAGGGGACTCAGTTCCTCAGCAATAGTGATGTGTCCCCTGAGCCCCTCCATCTGGACCCAAGGGTTCAGAAGAGGCTCGGGGTCAGCAGAGGGCGAGGGTACCACACCCCAGGGTCAGAAGGGCCCTCCCCACCCAACCCCCATAAACAGTGCGGACTCTCCCTTGAGCACCTGCCATGAGCACTGAGTGATGGCCGGGGGTGGCCACTGCGTGGATCCAGCCGGCTCCGTCACCGCAGCTTTGATGGCCCGTATGGACACTGCATCTGACCATCACCCAGGCTGGCCTGGGAGCCGCGCAGCAACACACGGCTATGTCTACACCGTCTCCACAGCCCTCCTGGTTGCAGGTGCATTAATGGGTACTGAAGTGCCCCATGCCTTCAACCCCAGACTGCAGGTGAGGTCACAGATGGACTGTGGTGACGCTTCTGGACAGGAGAGGGTGGCTGCATCAGACCCTGGGGGAGGTGAGCAGATGGGCAGTTGGGCCAGGCCCTTTAAGTCAGTCCCCAAACACCAGAAGAGGAGACGGCTCTGAGGGGAGTGGGGTAAGGCAGGTGTGCTTCTCACACGGGGG
The DNA here is from genome assembly GCA_004024745.2 of Catagonus wagneri. Lineage (NCBI taxonomy): Eukaryota > Metazoa > Chordata > Mammalia > Artiodactyla > Tayassuidae > Catagonus > Catagonus wagneri. Next base: position 451,761 of record PVHT021183669.1, on the reverse strand, counting down.
AAGGGGCAGGACAAAGGTCAAAGAAAACATAAACATGGACAGTGCTGATGATGGTTGGGGCAGAGGGCAAGCCACCAAGATGGGGTTGCCAGACCTTACTCCCAGCTGCCATTCATATTTAGCTGCAGAAGTAGGGGCTACACCCAGAGCTCTGAAACCACACGAGGAGGCCAACTTCTCAGAGAACCCCCCACACCCACAGTGGAATTTCTGTGGGCGACCCTAGGACCATACTGTGCAGAATCAGTGACAATCAGCGAGGAGACTGAGCCCATCCTGAAAAGTCAGTCCAACGGAGAAATCCATTGACCTGCCCACCCATCCATCCATCCACTCAACCATCCACTGGCTCACCTACTCATCCATCCATCCACCAATCCATCCATCCATCCATCCATCATCCATCCATCCATCATCCATCCATCCATCCTCCATCCATCCATCCATCCATCATCCATCCATCCATCATCCATCCATCCATCATCCATCCATCCATCATCCATCATCCATCCCTCCATCACCCATCCATCCATCCTCCATCATCCATCCATCCCTCCATCATCCATCCCTCCATCATCCATCCCTCCATCACCCATCCATCCATCCTCCATCATCCATCCATCCCTCCATCATCCATCCCTCCATCATCCATCCCTCCATCACCCATCCATCCATCATCCATCATCCATCCATCCTCCATCATCCGTCCATCCTCCATCATCCATCCATCCATTCATCCACCCATCCATCCTCCATCATCCATCCATCCATCCATCCACCCATCCATCTTACCACTTTTCCAAACTCATCCATCCATATTTCACAAGGGCCCCGCGAGCAGCTCAGCTGACCACACACTGTCAGATGTTGGACAAGTCAGTTAACCTCTGGAAGCCGCGGTTTCCCCATCAGATGAGAGGGGACGATCTGGAGTGACCTGAGAGTGAGGCAGCAGCGAGTCTGCAGACGTGTTGCATGAATACTCCTGCCACTGCTACTCTGTGCCTCAGCTAGAAAGTGGGTGACGAGGTGCATGTGTCAGCCAGCTGGTTTCTGCTGGTGCCGGAGTGTGTGCGTCACCGCGCAGACAAGTCAAAGCAAGCACAGCTCCAGGCTGGGAGCTCTGTTCCTTGAGCCATTTTGCAGACGGCTGGCTCCCGAACCCATTAGTCCGGGCCGGGAAAGCCTGTGTCTGAGAACAGGAAGAAGCTGGTCCCTGGAGACCGGAGGGCGCAGTGGTTCTAGGTGCCAGCAGGATGCGTGGTCCCACACGGGTGCAGAAGCATCTTCTCACTGCACATTAATTTCGGCCTCGCAAAGCACCATTTCACAGGTAAGGAAACGGAGGCTCCATAAACAGTGACCAAGGTCAGAGACACAGAGCGGGCCTCACGTCCTAGCTCTGACCCCAGCCCGGGGCTCCCTGCAGGCTCCCTGCTCTGTACAGTGATGAACCTGGCTGACCGTGACCTCCCCGGTCCCTCTGCTGGGCCCTGCTTTTTGGCGGCAGCCCCCGACGGTGGCAGGAGCCACAGCGAGCCTGTGGGTTGGGAGGGCCGCCCCCCTCGGGGACCAGGCTGGGCTTGTCCTGCCTGCACAGCGAGGACGGGCCTCAAGTTTTCCCACCTCGAACTGTCCCCACTTGCCTTGCGTTCCACTCGGGAACGGCCCGGTGGGATCTGGGATACGAGGGGCACAGCCCTGAGTTCTCGATGTCAGAGAGTTAGCAGTCAGCAGCGGGCCACCTGGACACCTCCCTGCCACGCCGGGAGGACGGGGACCAGCCCGCACGCAGAGCTCGCTCCCTCACTCCTTTGTCAGTCACTCCCACCCAGCCATTCATCCAGAGCCAAGGATTCAGCCTGTCCGCTGACACCCGCGGACCCCAGACAGACTTGGGGCTCCCTGGGGAGAAGCGCAAGTTGGCAAGATGCTTTTCTGCATGTCCAGTGGGTAAGCCCGGGGCAGGGTGACCAGTGGAGAGGGCGTGGGAGGCGGGGCAGGCTCGGCGGTGACTTCTGGGGCAAATGTGATGCCACAGAGACCAGGATGCGACCGGAGGGGCGCGGGGTCACCCCGGCTGTGGTGTGAGGGAGGGGCAGAGTGGCCGGAGAGCTAGACACGGAGCTGGGGCCCTCCCAGAAATCAGGGCACCCCAGTCCCAGCTTCACACGGGATGGGGGAAGGGGGCTGCTGGAGGGCTGGCGGCTGGCGGCTCTGGCAGAGGGTGGCGTTGCCAACACAAAGGTCCCAAGCCCTGACCCCGAGGAGACTTGAGTCTTCAGCATAAGAGCGCAGACCCCACGTCACCCCCATACCCCCTCCCCCTCCGCCTTGGGGCCAGGGAGGAAGGCGAGAGCCCCCGGCCGCCTCCTGGCGTCTGGGTTGTGCCAGCCTCTGCTGTTCTGGCGACGGCCTCCCCCGCTCCACACCCTCCTTGTAAGGTCCTGCAGAGGCGCTTTGGGGACAGACAACCATCAGAAGTTCCACACAGAAGTGGGATCCCTGTGATCCCAGAGGTGCGCCTGCCCCAGGCACTCGCACTGTCCAGGCCCCCGGGCCACCCGCGCTGAGACTCCGCCTGTTTGCAAACCCAAGGCCACCCCCAGCTCCAGGCGGCGGGGCCTGAGTACAGGGAGCCCCCAAGGGTGGGGAACAGGCCCGAATGTGCCGCCTTCCTCACACCCTCCCATCTGCTCCGCCACACGGGCCCCCCCTCCTTCTTCTCCTCGGGGGCCCCCTCCTCCCCCCGGGGGTCTGACCCTGACTCCCATGAGCTCTGGCTCTGGGGGCCTCTGTCGGGGGCTCCCTGTCCCCGACCACACCAAGCCCGGGGCTGGCCCGTCTCCTGCCCCCAGTTCTGGTGCATTTACCTCTGTGCGGTGAGCGCCCGTCCCAGGCTGGTCGTTCATGCATTTATGTGACCAGCAGTGAGCAAACTCCAAAAGTCCCCAAGTGTGGAAAGGGAGGACATGACGCGTGAGGGCAGCTCGTGTGGCGCCCGGACCCAATTCCTCCCCAGCCATGCACCTGCTCCCCCAGGGACCCCTTCACCTAGTCCTGCCTCCCGGCCAGGTGGCCAGCACAGACCTGGGGGACCCTGACATCTGGGTGACATGGCACGGGTCGGGCAGCAGGCAGGGTGGGGGAGTGGGGGATGGCCTGCCCCTCCCCCCGGGTCAGGACGGGCACTGGCGAGGGAGCAGCACGCGGTTCTCACCCAGGAAACCAGGTCCTGTGCCGCTGGGGACCACAGCTGTGGGGTCCTGGTCCCCATGTCCCCAAGAGGCAGGGCAACGGCACGTGGAGGTGGACAGAGACCCGAGCCAGAGGGACGACCTGGCGCCCCTGCACCCCGAGCCTGCCCTGATGGGGGCGCACCCCCTGGAAGGCGTGTGCAGGGCGGGGTGGACTCCCACCAGCCCAGAACCTTCCAGAACCCTTGCTCCTCCCGCACAGCCAAGCTCAGGGACACAGAAGCAACTTGGGAGAGTGGCAGACTTTCCTGCCAGGGCCCACCCAGGGGCAGAAGGCTCCCCAGCCCAGCCCTGGCCTGCTGGGAGGTGGGTGCTTGAGTGCGGGAGACACAGCCAGTGAACTCGTAACCGAACTCAGAGGTCTCCCCTCCCTGCCGAGCGGAACCCACCCGGGGACGGTTCCTCTGATGGGAGGCTGGCCAGCTGCCCGAGCGGCAAAAATACATCAGGAGCAGAGCTCCCGCTGTGGCACAAAGGGATTGGCAGCATCTTGGGAGCACTGGGACGCAGGTTCCATCCCTGGCCCTGGTACAGTGGTTTAAGGACCCAGTGTTGCTGCAGCTGTGGCTCAGGTCGCAACTGCAGCTCGAATCTGATCCCTGGCCTGGGACTCTATATACCCCAAGGTGGCCAAAAAAAAGGAAAGAAAAGAAAAAAAATCAGGATCTCTTCTGAATCTGGGCAGAGCAGGGTAGCTCGGAGGGGTCCTAGAAGGACCCCTACTCCTCTCCACACTCGGGCAGTGGGCCGCGGGCCACGCAGCAAAACCCCTTCTCAGGCAGCTTCTTGGGGACGTGGGCCAGCCATACCCGTGGGCACCACTAGAGGGTGTCTCAGGCAGGTGCGCGCAGAGCCACCACCTGAGGCAGGGCGCCCACTCTGAGAGGCCGGGTCCCAATCTCTCTGGACCCTCTTCCCTCTTCGGCCTCGCACTCAGGTCCGCTGGGGACCGAGCGCCGACTCCACAAGGAGGCTGAGCCTGCCCACGGCTCCGAGCCCAGGCCAGGGGAGGCTGGTCCGCCAGTGCTGGCTGGAGCCCAGGGCTGAGTGTGTGGGGCTTGGACGGCTCCGGGAGGCCGGGGCGGGGGGCGGTCTCGTCAAGTCTGCACTTGACAGTTTGGCCCAAGGCCGGTTCTGGCCACATCACACTCCTGGCTGAGGTTTCCGGGGCCTCAGGTGGGCGTTTATGGCTCGGCCTGGGAGGGGGTGCTGCGTGGCCAGCCTTCCCGGGCGGAGCGAGGGGAAGGAGGGGTGAGGTGGGTGAGCAGCCAGAGGGGACCCCCCAGGTGAGCTGACATTCTCCACGCCCCCTGCCCCTTAGCCCAAGCCGCAGCTGTCACCAGGATGGTGACACACACCCTCCCCCCAGGGCCGGCCTCGCGGTTTGGCACAGGGTCTGCTTGGCCGAGGGCCCTCCGAGGTGTCACAGCCACGACACTAAGGCAGCCAACACTTCTGCGAAACTTACTAGGAGCTGGACGTGGGTCTCAGCACGGGGCGGGTACTAACTTGGGCTCTATCCCCGTCACAGACCTATCAGTCCTTTTCACGTATAAGAGGTGGCAGAGCGGCATCCAGAGACAGGGCAGGCGGAAGGCGGAGCTGGATGCAGCTGGCGGTTTGGCGCAGGGTCTGCTTGGGTGACGGGCCGTGGAGGCAGCGACCCGCTAACGCGGGACGGGCAGGCGGAGGGGTGCGCGTGGACCGGGCTCTCGCCTCCACCGCCGCGGAGCGTCCTGACCCACCTCTGGCCGCCGGGCTCTGTGGGGCTGGGGGGGCGCTGGGCTCTGTGGGGCTCGGGGAACCGGGCTCTGCGGGGCTGGGAGAAGTGGCCCTGTCTGTCCCCAGAAGGGGCGGGGCTCCGAGCTGCAAAGACAGAGGTGGGGTGGAGGCTCGGCCTCCTCGCAGGGGCCCCCAAACGCCCAGGGCTGCGCGCGGTAGCCGAGAGCAGGGGCCCCGTCACGGGGGCTGTGTGCACGGCCCCTTCCCGGGCAGGAAGCCAATGGCCTGCGTGGGGTTCAGATGCCACCACTACCCTCGAGATCCCGGGGGGCCAGTGCACCGGGCAAGGCCCCACTAGGACGGGGAGTCTGGTGGAAAGGCCCCCTGGAGGTCCCCAGGGCCCCTATCGCACACAGCTGCTGTCACCAGTGAGCGAGCGGACCGCAAGCAGAAGGACGAGGGCCGGGCGGGCTCTGAAGGATGGGGACGGGAGGGGCGGGGGATGGCGGAGAGGCGGGGCTGGCGGGGCCACGCAGCGGGGCGGGGCGGCCGGGCGGGCCGGACGGGACCCCGTGTCTGCACTGCAAGTCCCATGTCCAAGGCTGCCCCCCAGTCCTGGGCACACCACAGCCTGGGTGACGGGGAAGTGGCCCGGACAAATGCCCAGCCTTGGGGTGGACACGGGTCTGAGCCTCATCTAAGGGCCACTTGGATCAAGCACCGTGGGGGCGAATTCAGCGTTCAGGCCCGAGAACAACCCCGGGGGCTGGGCTTTTATGACCCTCGCTCTGTAGTCGTGGATGACGGGGCTCAAAGTGTTAAGTCGCCGGCCCAGGAGGGGGCCAGGACGTGTGCTCAGGAAGCCCAGGCAGCGGGCACGGGGGACAGGCTGCCGCTGGGACCGCCTCACACACACCCAAACCCGCACAAGGGCAGGCTCGCAGGCACGCGCACAAACGCGCATGCACACACACACCGTCACACGCGAACCCGCACAGGGGCAGGCAGGCAGGTACACACACGTGCGCACACAAAAACACAGACACACACGGACACATGAGCAGACGCGCCCACGCACAGACAACACACACAGGCACACAAGTTCACGCATACGCGCACACCATCACACATGAACACAGCAAATGCGTGGATGGCGGCACAGGCACAAACACACACGGACACACAAAGACGCACACGCGGGCACGCACTGACAAGCAAAACGCACACCCACACAGGACGCCAGAGACGATCAGACGGGGTCCTTGCAAGACACTGGCTGCTCTCCCCTCCTCGCAGCAATATTTCGTTTGCAGCTTTTTCAAGTCCCCGGCCACCCTGCCTTCGGTATCTTATTAGACTCCGTCCTGCAGGAAGGGGACACACTCTTTTTAAAATTATAGTCATAGTTCCAGCTAAGGTGTGAAGTGGAATCTGAGACCGCGGGGGAGCCCTTTAATTTAGCTCTAAACCGCTCGCCAGCACCTGGGACTCCTCTCCCGGGGCGCCTCAGAGCGAGAATCTAGACTAGGGCCGGGACCGGCTCTCGCGGCCCGAGCCCGGCGCGGGCGGGGCCCGGGGAGCGGCCACGTGCTCCAGCGCTGACACGGGCCTGGGGGTGCTGGCATCGAGGGGGGCAGGCCCTCCCCACGGGCACGCTCTCCCCACGCCCTCGCGGCTGCGGCCTGGACCCGGGCCAGCTGCTCATGGTCCCAGCAATCGGCCCTCTTCCAGGACCAAGGAGCACCGGCCCCTCCCCAGGAACCCTGAGGGGAGCCAGGGGAGCGGCGTCGGGAATAACGCGCCCAGCGGGCTCCCCGCGGGCAAGGAGATGGGGAAGCAGGAGCACAGTGCCAGCCAGCACACGTGGCCGTGCCCGCCCTGCGGGGGCCGCCATGGGAGAAGGCAGGGTTCGAGGACGGACACCCTCCGGCCTGCCCCAGTCCTCTCATCCGTGACCGGGAGACAGAGCCCTGGGCCCACGTGAGCGTGATGGGGACTGACGGGGCCGGTTTGGTGCCTCCCACCAGCGCCGAGGTCCCGGAGCCCACCCCCCCGGAGGTCTCGCCCCAGTCGGACAAACTCTGAAGGTCATGTGAGAAGGTGGAGCGTGTGCCCGGGAGCCGAAGGTCTGGGTGGGGACGGGGAGCGGGGCCGGGCCCAGAGGCAGAGTCAGATGCCCGGGGGGTGTGTGGGGGTCCATGCTCGGTGCTGGCCTTGTCTCCTCGCCCAGAAACGGGACAAGGATGGGGGTCTCGCCCCCTGGGTTGCTTCAGGGTCTGCCAAGACGCCCTCTCTGCCCCCGCCTCGTGGACACACACAAAAGGACCAGCCGGACTGTCACTGGGGCTGCGGGGGGCTTGTCAGGCTCCAGACCCGGCCCCTGGGAGCCCTACTTGTACTGGGGCTTCTCGTGGCTCGGGCACGCTGGCATCTGACGTGGCACCAGCAGGAACTCGCCCCCCAGAGCCCGGTGTTGGCTTTAGCGCCCTCTCTGTCCACACTTCACTTTTGAGACCCGGAAGCCAAGGCACTCGGTGAGGAATCAGGTCCTAAACACCAGCGGCAGCCCCCAGCCTCCCCAGGAGCTCAGCCGGCCTATAGCCCGACCTGTCCCCCGAGCAGCCACTGCGGGCACAGTGCTCAGAGGGGTGACTCTGGGCTGGGCAGGTGGCAGCACTTGGGTGTTCACGCCACCTGCAGCATCATGGATGGGCCTAGACATTCTTATCCCGCGTGAAGGAAGTCAGACAGAGAAGGAAACAGCTTATGACACCACCTCCATGCGGCATCCAGTAAGAATAACACAGAAGAGCTCATTTATAAAAAAGGTTTCAAGACACAAATTTCAGAACCCATTGTATGGTCACCACAGGCGAAACCTTTGGGGGAGGGAAGAAACGAGAGGGTGGGAATGACACAGACACATGACTGTGTAAAACGGCCAACTAAGGAGAAGCTCCGGCAGGGCACAGGAAAACCCACCCAATGGTTCGTCACAACCTCCCGGGGAGAAAAGACGCGCCTGCGTGTACGAACGACTGAGCTGGCTTGCTGTACCCCCGGAACTAACCCGACACTGAAAGTCAACTCCACTCCAATGCAACGAAATTAAGAAAATAATTTCTCAACATCCGGCTTGGAATAAAGCAGGCCTTCTGCCCAACCTCCGGTCGTGCCTTGAGTTCCAGAATCCAGGGGCGCGGCGCACGGAGGCCTTTCTCGCCCCGTCCCCACGGGAACCCCCGCCCGGCCGGCCACTCCTTACCCCACGTGCCAGGGCTGCTGAAGCCTCTTGCCGTCCTCACCGGCGACACCGCCCAGCCTGTTGAGCGAGGGGGACCGGCTGCGGGGCCCGGGGACGTAGCTCCCGATGGTCTTCGGGACCCCATCGGGCTTGCTGGGTCCCTGCTGCAGCAGCTGCGGCGAGAGGCTGCGGTGGGAGGCGGCGGAGCAGACGGCCCAGTCGGGCGCACCGGTGTTGAGGTTGTTGTCGCTGTTGGAACGCAGCAGGACCCGGGGGGCGGCCAGCGTGCTGGGGGGCCGCCGTCTGCGGTTGGAGTACGCTGGGGCCTCTCGGAAGGGCACTGGGTGGGAGAGAACGGGAAAGGCGGGTGAGGGCGCGCGTGTCACGGTCCCCACGGCCACCAAGCGCGCCAAGGACGTGGACACCGTGAGTTCTGTGCCGAGCCCCTGGCCGGGCCCCACGGTGCGCAGAACTCACGACACAAAAGCAGAGGCAGCTGGAGCTGGAGAACGTCCCATCCACGGAGGCTCAAGCCAAGGCTTGAGATGGAAGGGACGTGGGGTCCGGCTTCCATCCAGGCAGCGCCCACGCCTCGAGCGGCCCGGACGCCGTGGGACGGGCCTCCCCGTCTCCCAGCCCGTCAGGACGCCGCGACAGCCACAGGTTCCCCCTCGGCACGACCCGCGCTGAGCGCTCGGGTGGGCTGGACCGTGCTCCCCCCGACCCAGTTCCTACACTGGGGTCCTACCTCATCGGACCTCGGAGTTGGGGCTGGGCCTTTAAAGAGGGGGCTAGGTCAAGTGAGGTCCCTAGGGCGGGACCCTAATCCTGTATAACTGGGGTCCTTAGAGGAAGAGGCGGTCAGGACACAGACGCGCGGAGGGACGGCCCTGCGAGGACACGGGGAGCAGACGGCCGTCCACACGCCCAGGAGAGCGGCCTCGGGAGGGACCAGCTGCCACCCCCGGGGCTCGGACTCCAGCCTCTGGGACGGGGAACAGTGAGTCCTGTTGTTTCTGTAGCCTTTGTGACACAGCAGGGGACTGACACACACGGCGCAGGTGCTACTGGTCGCCGTCGAGCTGCCCCCACCCCAGGTGTGCTCCGCTCTCCGCCCACCAAAGCGGACCCGCGGGGTGGCGGAGGGGCGGGCACGCCGCACGCTGCTTCTCTGCAAGTTCTAGACCAGCGGCAAGGCCCTCGCTGTGAGATCGGCGCCCAGGGACGCGGAATGGGGACACTGCCCGCGGGGACCGTGAGGGCAGGAATCCACGCTGCAGGCCCCCGGGGTGCTCCCAGGGCTGGAGCCAGAAATAGAAAGTGTCCTTTCTAAGAAGAGGCATCTGAAGAAAAGTAAGCCTCCGGGCTGCAGTGGAAGTGACATGCCAGCGGCCCCTGGCAGCCAAGGACGCGGGCCCCTCTGAGCCGGGCACCCCCGGGCGGCGTCCTATTCCGGACCAGACGTGCACCCTGTGGACGGAAGCCGTGCACAGATCTCAAGACTGAGCTGCCCGCGTCCACGGACTGGACTGCAGAGCAACAGGAGACACGGCCTCCAGGAGGGCCGCGCTGGACGTGGGAAAGCCTGCGTCTCAGAGAGCGCACAGCAGTTCAGGACAGGGTCCCGGACAATCCATGGCCCCGGCTGCCCAAGGGCAGGGGTAGTGAAGTTCGTCATGGAAACCAAGGACAGCTGCACCCCACACGGAGCCTGGGCACGACATCAACCTGCTGCTGCCAGCCCGCTCTCAGGCTGGAGGGTGCTTACAGGAGACAGAGATGGCACTGCCAGAACTCACAGGGCACAGAGGTGGTGCTGGAAGAGCTCACTGGGGACAGAGGTGATGCTGGCAGAGCTCACAGGGCAAAGAGGTGGTCCTGGCAGAGCTCACAGGGGACAGAGGTGGTCCTGGCAGGGCTCACAGGGCAAAGAGGTGGTCCTGGCAGAGCTCACAGGGGACAGAGGTGGTCCTGGCAGGGCTCACAGGGCAAAGAGGTGGTCCTGGCAGAGCTCACAGGGGACAGAGGTGGTCCTGGCAGAGCTCACAGAGCACAGAGTGGCACTGACAGAGCTCACAGGGCACAGAGGTGGCGCTGGCAGAGCCCCAGCGAGACAGCTGTGACCCAGGGCTCCCCCTGGCCGCCTCCTGGGGATGCAGGGCAGTCCTGGGCAAGCAGAGGGGCAGCCAGCTGGGAGAGCCGACAGAAACGGCACAAGGCTTCTGAATTCAAGTCCTGGTTCACAGTTGGGAGAATGGGGAAATGGTCCACCGGGGGGGGGGGGGGGTCACGCGCTTTCCGGCAGCGCTCTCACGCCAACCTGCCTCCTTGGAAGCCCGTCTGCTGGGCGAGACGCACTGTCACGCAGCCCAGCCGGGCCCTTCGGCTGGAACTCGCATCTGCTCCCAGTTCCTCAGTGCAAATGCACTCTTGGACATGAGCCTGGCCGGGAGGGAGAGGGGAATGGGAAACCTGCTCCGTGACCTCGGTCTCCTGGGCCGGGGAGCCTGCCCTCCCCAGGGCTCAGTCCACTGGGAAACCAGCCCAGGCCTTACCCCACCTCCTAGAAAAATCGGATTTGGGGGGAAAGTCCCAGTTTGGGTTTGCCGCTCACCATGGAGAACCCCATCTGTGCTTTCCCTGTCAGGGTCGGACAGGGGCCGGGAGGCTTCTGGAACCCCTGAGGCTGCTCCTGACAGAGGAGCGGGGGCTGGGAGCCCTGGCAAAGGGCGGTGGCTCCAGGCTGCCGGAGGGCCATGCTCTTGGCTCACAGGGACTGCTGGCCGCAGGACCACGGCCGTCTCAGGCGGAGACCCGGGGTGCAGCCCCCGGGGCTTCCTGGAGCACCCCCGCCCCCGCGGGAGGACAGGTCGGGGCGCGTGCTCACGGTGGGGGGACACCCCAGCTCGACGGGGACGCCCCGAGACAAGGAAACACCTGCGCTCCGTGACGCGAACTCGTGCCAGCCTCCGACTTCCCCGGCCACGCAGTCTCTGACCCAGCATATCGGGGTCCCACGCTAACGCCCTCGACCAAAAGTGACAGACTCTGGGGAGAGTCCTGCCAGGGGCCAGGACAGAGCCCCACAGGAAGAGAAGTCTAGGGGACAGCAGAGCCCGGACCCCCACGGAAAACATCCACACCGCACACGGGCTACAAAAACCGAAGTCCCAGAAGGAGAATCTGGGTCCATAATCTAAGAAAAGGAGCAGAGAGAGAGACAAAGGCTGCTTGTTCTACCCACTCCTGGGAACAGCAGAAGGGGTCGTTCTGAGAGCGGTGGGGTCCGCACGGAAGACCAGGGGCTAAAGGACCTGGGACACGCCAGCCCAGCACCACCCCAGCAGCCGGGGAGGGCCTCGGGGGCTCACAGGTGACATGAGGGCGAAACACTCTAATATTAGAGAAGGACCCCACTTAATTGCCAAGACTTCCATTAAATTAGTTTCCTGTGCAACATCATTGGCAATTTTTCACGTTTATTTTACGGCCTGGGCTGCGAAAGCCCCTTCCTAATTCCTCTAAAGTCAGCTTTTCAAAAACCTTCAGATTTCATCAAACGAGACCTCTCTCCCCGACAAACTAACTGGAACCAGCCGTGGAAATGCTGTATTTTTTTTTTTTTTTTGGTCCCCTAAAAGGGTTAGAAATAACTCTCTTCCTGTCTGAAAATGATTAATATTCCACCCAACTGTTTCCTTCTTTCAGGCAATCTGCAAACTCTAAGTGGGTGGATATTTTCTTAGCTGTCTTACATGCATTTAATTTCTACGTTCCTTTTCCACAATACAAATTACCCAAGGTATGACAAAAAAGCGGATGCGCTTTTAAAGTCTGCCACGCCGCCTTCCCCACCTGCTCCCCGAAACTGCCCCCCCGGGGACAGCCGAGGAAAGCCTCGGCCGGCAGGGCTCTGACCTCCCTGCCGCCGACCGAGCTCTCGGCAGCCTCCGGGTAGCGGCCAAACTAGAGCCAAACTTCCCGTGTGTCACAGGACTCCGTCCCACTCGTGCCCTCGGGCACAGTCACCGCGGACGCACATGCCACAGTCCTGCCCGGGGCTGGAGACTTAGGCGAACAAGGCACCTTCGAGTGGGCTGACATCTCAGACCCACCGCACCCAAGCCCCATCGCCAGAGCAGTAATTATCCCCTCTGCCGCGACGGGGAGGGACAATCCGCGATTTGGGGAGGAACCCGAGGCACCAGCGTCCGGGCCTCCCCTGGAAAAGCCCGTGAGAAAACCGCTCATCGCCATGCACCCAGCATCCTTACCTTCCTTCTTGGTGAAGGCGTTTAACAAAGACTTCATTTTCCCTCCGACTTTGGCAGCGGCACGCTCATTATATAACCTTCTGGGATGGCCGGAAGGGAAGGACCACTGCCCGGCCCCTGGGCGCAGGAGCCGCTCGGACCCGGGGCGCGGCGGCGGGCGTCTGGGCACTGCGTGCTCGCGAGCATCGCGGGGCCGGCCAGACCCAGCGCGCGGGTGACAGAGCCCACCCCATATTCTGTCTGTCAGCCGGGAACCAACTGTGTGTAGACTGGGGCTGCTCTCACAGCCGGCGGCCGCTCCCCGCGCCCGTCATGTGAGCAGGGCTAGCCGGCTTTTGTGATCAGAGCTCGGGGGAGGAGGGTCAGCATCCAGCCCGGCGGCATCGGGGAGCCCAAGCCGGGAGGACGCAGGGGCCGGGGCTCCGGCCACTCCCGCTCCCACACTCCCGAGCCTACAGAGCATGCATGCACGGGGCTTGGCTGCTTTTCGTTTCAAAGACAAAGCCAAGTTTTCTCGAACGCCGTTTGTCCCCGGGCAGATGTGGGGAGCCAGTCGAGGAGATAAAACAGCCCAGTTCCAGTAAGCCTCTCGCCAGATCCACGTTCACTGTGCGGCCGGCGCCAGCATGCTGGAATTTCTGAACGTGACCCAGATTTCCGCTGGTGAGCATCTGACACAAGGACCCGTTACTTCTCTGGCTCCCCCCTTGGAGGTAATTACCCTGGAGAAAAACAGAATTTCCACCCCCTTCTTCTTCTTCTTCTTCTTCTTTTTTTTTGAAACAAAAGATAGAACCATTAAACTACAGCCCGGCCGTGGCTCGCCCTCATTCCGGGAGGCTGATGAAAATGAGTGTTTTCGGAGCCACGCTGCACATTTCTCAGAGGATTCCGGGAGACGCAAGACAGGCGCCGGGAAAGTTCTGCCTGAGCAGCACACACAAAGGGAGGGGCGGTGGCCGGCGAGCCCGGCGGCAGGTGGGACGGGGTTATTTCCACGCAAGGAGAAAGGTCTTCCCGAAAACTGAATGGAGCATCCTGGGAAGCGGGCTCTGCCGCCCGACGCGTCTGCTGCTGGGGCTGTAATTAAGCGTGTGTTTTATCGGTTGCTAAGAGAACTGCCTCTGAAATTTGAGAAAGAGAGCGAGAGAAGGCGAGAGAGGGAGCTGAGACGAGGAATGGCAACGGAAGCCTGTGAGCTGAATTCCATATGGTCGACACGCTTCGTGTCAACAAAAATGGCAGCGTCAGAAGCACTGAGAGCATGTCTTCCCGGGACGCCCGGGCTGGCAGGGCGTCCCACCCATCTGCCGCCCCGGGGAGGGCGGTGGAGACTGGGTGCCCGGTACCAGCTGAGCACTCACTCATCGTCTTCCCTCGGCTCCCAAGACGCCCCGTCACGCAGCCCGGCGCTGCCTTCAAACCCAGTGGCTCTTGCCAACCCCTCGCGCCGGGGACCAGGCCATTTCTGGATCTGCCCCAGAGACAGTCGGCCGCGGCTGCATTCTGTCATCGAAGACCCCACGACCCGCTTGTGTCCCCGGGGGACGCAGAAAATGTCACCACGAAGGACACAGTTGCTCCCACTTGGGGAGACCGTGGCTGTGCCCCCGCTACCCTCGCCAGGAGTCGTCAAGCTGGGGGTGTCTGGTGCGTCCAGGGTGTGCTGGCCACAGGCTGGGACAGGATGCCACAGTGCCGGCGAACCAGCGGGGCTCTGCCGGAAGCCGGGTCCTGCCACGTGGGGCCCGCACTCGCCCAGCACCGGGAACCCTCCGGGGACGGGGAGGAGCTGCGATGCTCAAGCCTCGCTCTGTCGGTCCACGGTGGGTGCCGCCCAGAGCGCCAGCCTCGGCCCTCGCCAGGTCCTCGGGGCAATCTTCATGTGGCGCCGCCTTTGCTGTCGGCAGAGAGCGCGTTCGCTTCTAGAGCTGGCGGGCGGCGACCTCGCCAAAGGCCACAGGTGCCCCCCCACGGCCTGCTCGCCTGCCGGGGACCTTGGGTGGAGGGCGTGAGGGAGAAATGGCTTCACGCCCCTCCCCCGAGAAAATCCCGCGTCTTTTCTGACTCGAGGGGGAGGGAGGAAGTAGACGGAGCCCTGGCCCCCGTGCCGGGAGCAGAACCAGGCGTGGCCCAAGAGCACCTGCACGTGGCCGGGTGGGACGCCCCCGAAAGCGGCCGCGGAGCCTGGAACGATGGGGCCGTGGCCGCTCACGGGAGAAGGGAGCCTTTCTGAGACAGACCCCCGTATCCGGGAAAAGGGTGGGCCAGGGGCAGAGGGTGCGCCCCGGCCTCCACCCATCCCCACCAGGTCCGCGTGCCATCGCACGTGTGGACCCAGGCCACACGGGCCCAAGAGACGCAGCGGACGAACAGGCCAGAGAGCATCCCGGCTCCCTCCCAGCTGCAGACAGGGCAGGGTGGGGGCGGGAGAGCCAGCCTTGGATGGAACAGGACGCGAGGAACCACAGGAAGCAACAGATCTGTTCCAGACACCTGCGGTTCTTCTCACAGGCAGACAACTTTTCCAGCACCACTTCCAGGGAGCTGACTAAACAAGTCGCCCAGATCAGGCGCAAGGGCTTAGATTCACGTGCAGACCGAATGCGCGCCCGGCCCCGGACCAGGCTCCGTGAGGCAGGAATCCGCGGGGGCTGCAGGGGAGGCGGTCCATTTCCAACCCTGCCCACGTGGCCCATTCAGAGCCTCCTCGCCACTGGCAGGCATGCCCTCCTTGAATACCCCCAGCGGCGGGGAGCTTTCTGCCTGCGTGCAGGGGTTCTGTTAGATGTGGGCTTGGGATGCTGGCTCTGCGCCCGCGGGTTCCAGTCTCTGTTCCTGCCACGCAGACAACACGCCCGCACCTGCCACACACCCACCGGAAGGGAGAGCCGAGGTAGTCAAAGCACAGACTTTATGCCCATCAACAGGGGAGGTCTGGAGGTGGTGGGGCCCAGAAGGCCAAAGATGGAGGGGCTTTCCTCCCATCAACTCCCAGGCCCTTTGTTCCTATTCAGGGTCCTTCACGGAGCGTCCAGAGAGACCACTAGAGGTTGTGCCGGCCACACTCCTGCTGACCGAGGTCTGACTGCAAGTGGATTTCATTCCAAAGGAGGGGAGATGAGGAGGAAGAACTGTGGTCCGAGCTGGGCTGGGGCGAGGCGGGCGGCGGGCGGCGGGCGGTGGGGAGTGGGTCCAGGAGGCCGCGGCGTAAATCTGTCCACCTGCCCCCCTCCAAGCCCCAAGGGGGAGTGAGCATCTTTGAGTTGGGGGCTGTTTGAACGACAAGGAAGCAGGGGCACGGGTCAGGCGGAAGCCCGCACGTCAGAGTGCTTCCAGGAAGGACGAGCGTCACGCTGAGACGAACTGCAAACCGGCAGCCTCCCGGCCTGGCCCCCGAGCCATCGCCCTGGTGCCACCCAGCCCACGTCCACTGCCAGGCCCTCGGTAAGAAGTAACGCATAAACAGTAAACTATTCGAGAGTCCGTGCCTCTGCCGGCCCCCAGCCCCGCGGGCCCCCCGGCTCCGCCTGCCTCCCAAACCCTCCCTCTGAGCCCTTCATCTGCCGCATCTTTGACAACTGCCTGACAACAGGCTGAAAATAATTTCATTTCTCATATAAAAAAGGCTCTTCACACATCAGAACATTTCAAGACGCTCTGAAGTCCTGGCAGGGAAGACACGCCAGGTGTTATAAACATGCCTGCGAGCGTGTGCGGGGCGGCGGCCTCGGCATCACCGGCCGCGCGGCGTCTGCAGTCGCCCACTGCCCTCGCTGCGGCTGCCCAGCCAGCTGCTGGGGAGAGAACCCGGTGGTGGCAGGGGCCCAGCATCTGCTTCTGGGGCTGCCACTGGCCCCCCGGGGCCTCAGTGTCCCCATCTGTAAGGTGGGAACGGCCCAGCGCACCCCCAGAGTTGACTGGGGCTGGGGGCTGGGAGGCTGGCCTTCTGGGCGCGGGGCCGGCCCCTCCTCCCAGGCCTCTGTGCCTTCATCCCCTTCCCACGACGGGGATCTGAAGAGCGCCGCCACCCGGGAGGTGAGGGGCCAGCCAGGAACATCTGCCACATCTGAACTTGGAGGCTGGCAGCCATCGCCCAACAAGCACATTTAACTTAAAAAAAAAAAAATCTGTGCGTTCAGAGCAAGTCCATGTGCCCCGCCCGCCCTGCGCCGGGTCAGGACGCAGCCTTCCGAGGTCGTCACAGGGCCTTTACGTGATCTCTTCAGGGGCTGCCTCCTCCGGGAAGTCGTCCTGACTGATCCGTCCCTGGAGAGTTCCCCTGCTCGGGGCTCCCAGACCAGCAGTTCACCCCGGGGCATTTCCTGTTTCCGGGGACTTCAAGCTTCCCGAAGGCAGGTCCACCGTCCAGGGCCCTCCCTCCTGCAAACTGGAGGCGCTCCCGACCGCGCTGGGCGTGGGCGAACGAATGCATGAACTGGTGACGAGGGAGGCGGCGAGGCCAGCTTCTACTCTGTCCTGAGTGTCCCGAGGCTCTCTGCCAGCCCCACCGAGCTGGTCTCCTCCGTTCCAGCCGAGTCACCCACTTCTCTGCCCCACCCCGCCTCCGCCTGTGGCCCTGCCTGCCCCGTGGAGGCCGAGCTGCCTGCCCTGCAAGGCTCCTGGCCGACCTTGGCCAGACCCCATGGCGAGGGCACTGGACGGGGGTCAGGCGAGTGTCCTCTGTCCTTGCGGTGTCTGCAGCGTCCCCACCCTGAGTCCCGCCTGCCCCGGGGCTGGGGCTCATTCCTGCAGCCTCCGCTGCTGCCGGGGCTCCAGGCAACCAGACACACGGCCCAGGCTCTGACTCAGGACTCCGCGTGATGGGGACCGCGGCTCAGGGTGGCGCTGGCTCCACGGAGCGGCCGTGTGTGACTGGTCACCGGGCTGCCCGCACAGCCCCCAGGCCTGGCTTCTGGCGTGAACGTCTCCAAGGCCCTGAAATCCCAGACGCGGCTGTTTTCCTTCTCTTTCCAAGTGGCCTGGGGGTAATTTACTCATCCCCCCCCCCACTTGTGGGGCGTGGGTGGGGAAGGGCACGCCGTCTGGGGTGGAGACAGGGGCTGGCGACGCAGGAGAGGTCCCAAGTCTATTTCTACCTTCACGCAAACTCGCGGAGGCGGCTGTCGCCTCTCGTCAGACAGGAGCCCCGAGGGAACTGAAAACAGGAAACGAACCTCCGGAGGGTCCCGGTGGCCCGCCAGCCCCACTCTCCACCCCACCTCCCAGAAGCGAGAGCCAGCTGCCGAGGAGGACGCCGCGCAAGCGACGGCCCAGCCCAGCGTGGCCCTGCCAGGACAGGGACGTGGCGGTCCCCGGCGGCTGTGGGCTGGACCCCGGTCCCTCCCCCCCTTCCCACCTGATCCGAAATAGCAGACCTGGCTCCCTCTCCGCGTGGCTCTAGATAACTGCAATTTAAATATTAGCAGGCAGCATTCCTCCATCTCACGATAATTGTTAAATGAATCATACTTTTATAAATAACAGAAGATATAAAAAGGCATCTTAGCAATAATGCGGGGTTATCTCTGAACAAAGACGTAGGTGTCTTGCCGCATTCAAAACGTCCCGCCAGCGGGAGCCGCGGAGGGCCGGGTGGCTGCCAGAAGATCCATTGAGGACCCTGCATCATGGGCCCAGGGGCACCGAGGCGGAAGCTTCAGACCTCCCGGGGTGGGGGTGGGGGGTCTCTCCCCAGGGCCGCCAGGCTCCATGCTGATGGTCGCTGGGGTGGGGACTTGGGCAGGGCCTATGCACCTGTCCTGACGCGGTGCTTTAGGGCCAAGACCAAGAGCGGAGCGGGCGCGTGCAGGGTTGAACTGGGGCGGACCCGAGAGGATGAAGGGCCCCAGGCTGCCTTCTAGAAGGATCACAGACTCCAAACCCTGGCCTCCTCCCCTCCCTCCACGCAGCGTCAGCCACTGCCACGGAGTCCCGCGGACACACCGCAGCCGCAGAGCTCTGACCCGGCGGTGTGGGGTGGGGGGCCGCGCCGTGGCTCAGCAAAGACCACAAGAGCCACCCTCGGCGCTCCCCCCGCCCCCCCAAGAGCCTGGCGACTGAGGACTTGTGGACTTCCTGGGGGAGGCTCGGGGCACCGAGGCACCTGTCACCAGTGCCCACCCCGCCCAGCTGCTCCGCGGAACCGCCCTCGGCCCCCAACGTCAGACACGGGCGCCTCTGCGGGAGCCCCCCGGCCCCGGACACCTGGGACTGGACTTCAGACCCCGGACACAGCGGGAGAACCCTCGCAGCCACGGGGCACCGCGCTTCGGGACACAGGAAACGCTAACCACGCACGGCGCTCCGTGGGCAGCGGCCGCCCAGGGGCTTGCAGAGACACCGGAGCGGCCAAGTGCGCGGACGGAATGTCCGTCATGTCCCCTCAACTGACAGGCCGAAGCCCTAACGCGGGACGGCTGTGGGAGGTGACGAGGTCTCGAGGGTGGGGCCCCCGCATGGGGATTGGTGCCCTTATAAGAGGAGGCACGGGGAGACCCCCCACCTCTCTGATCCTGGCCTTGGACTTCCAGCCTCCAGAACTGGGAGAAAAATGGCAGTTTCAGGCCCATCGGCGCTGCTTTCTCACAGCTGTCTGAACTTCAAGACACCACCTAGGTGTCGCTCTCCCTGGCAGGACCCCAGGGACCTGATGCCAGCTCCTCCTCGGCCCATGCTCCCCCACCGCCCCCCCCACCGGGCCCCTGCCAGCCCCTCCCAGTGCCCCGGTCACACCCCTGGGCCTCGCCTCTGCTGTGCCCTCCACCTGGGCCCCGCCTAACGCCACCAGCCCTGCAGCGCCCACCCTCAGGGCGGCCTCACCAGAGCGGTGTCCCCTGACCACTCTTTCTAGAAGGTCAGCACCCTCTCTCTCTCGCAGCCCCTTGTTATTTTCCTTCGTTGCAATCACCAAAACCTGAATTCATATCATTCATGAGTTTGCTTACATTGTCATTTTTTTTTTCTTTTTACGGCCGCACCCAAGGCATACGGAAGTTCCCAGGCTAGGGACTGAATCGGAGCTACAGCTGCCGGCTTCCACCACAGCCACAGCCACGGCCACGGCCACAGCCACAGCCACAGCCTCCACCACAGCCATGGCCACGGCCATGGCCACAGCCACAGCCACAGCTGCAGCCACAGCCACAGCCACAGCTGCAGCCACAGCCACAGCCACAGCAGCTCAGGACTGGAGCCACATCTGTGATCTATGCCACAGCTCGTGGCAACACCAGCTCCTTAACCCTCGGAGCGAGGCCAGGGATTGAACCCGCATCCTCATGGATCCTAGTCGGGGTCTCAACCCGCTGAGCCACAGCAGGAACTCTGTATGTTATCATATTTTATCCACGGAGACTGAGCCCGTGTTATTCACTTCATCACCAGGACACAGCTCAGCCTGTCACGGGACACCTGTGCCTCACGCCTTCATTCGGCGAATGAACAAAATGAAAGGACGGCCCTTCCCCCTACCCGTCCTGGATCTGGTCACTGAGTCTGTCGCGTGTTTCCAGACTCAGTGTGTTTCCAGAACAGCTGTTTCTAGAACCCTTCCCAACGTGAATACAACTCCCCAATGCTGGAACCTTCTGGAAGGCATGGGGGGGGGGAGTCATACACTTTTCTGTCTTCAGGATACAACACACAACCCTGCACAAAGAGGGGATTTGTAAATACACGTTCCAGTTATTTTAGGTCCTTGTCTGTCTGCTGGCATCTGGCTGTCCCTGGCTTTGCTTCTATTAATTGTGGTTTCCTTTGATGACGTGTCACGTTTTCCTGCTTCTCTGCGTGTCTAGTCATTTTTGATTCTATATCAGTCACTGTGTTTGCTGTGCTGTAGAGATTCTGGGTTCTGCTACTTCTGCTGAGGAGTGCTGCGGTTTCCAGCAGGGAGTAAAACGATCAGGACCCGCTGTCCTGTGAAGACATGACTTTATGCTTTCTGGGGGAATCCCTGTTGCTATTTTTTTTTGGGGGGAGGATCCTGACTTCTGGGGACCTTCTGGGGCTCTGACAGAAAGCCAGAAGCGTTGGCCAAACTCCTCTAATGAGACAGAGCTCAACTTCACAGCGTCTCCTCTGGGGCGCTGGGGGGGCCACTTCTAAAGTCTCCGCTTGGCCCTTTGAGCTTGAAGCTGCAGAGATCCACTGGGACCACGGACTCTCGTTTTGCACACAGGCGTTCAGAAGGCAGCCGAGGATCGGGGGGAATTCACGTGCAGACTTGGGGGCTCTCCACTTTCCAGGCCCCCCCCCCCACTATACCCAGCTACTCAGGCGGCTCCAACCACTGAATCCTCAACCCGGAGGAACCCCCCTTCTGTCAGGGGCCCCCATTCAGGTGGGTCTACCTGGATGACGCCCCTTCCGTCCAGGCTCCTGGCCCCTCACATTCTGTCTGCTTTCAGTTTACCTACCACTGGCTATGAGCAGTTGTTGCTCTTTGCCTATAGTTTGTCCAGAGTTTGTCATCAGCAGGAGGGCTCCTCTGAGCTGCTCTGCCACTACTGGAAGGTGGAAGTCACGGGTTCATTAACGCCATGAAGCACAGAAGTGTCCCCTCCATCACTCACCGAACACACACGTGGACACACACAGGCACAAACACACAGACACAGACACACAGGTGTGTGCACACACACACACAGACACACACACACACAGAGTACAGGGCAGCAAGTCCCAGGCTTCCACCTCTAGAGGCAGCAGATGTCCCGGCGGGCAGCTGGAGGGTGTGTCAAAGCAGAGACAGGCTGGAGTGAAGAGGCCCGGGTGCCCCGCCCACTGACCACGGAAGCCAAGACCATGAACCTGGCACGGCCGGTGCCCGCGCGGCCTTGCAGGGAGAATCACGGACACCGACGAGGTTTCTTTCAATGCAAGGACCCAGTTCGGCGAATTTCAGGCACCCCCACCTTTGCGATCAAGGTGTCAGGGGGTCAAAACCGGGACAGGGGCCGGGACACCCAGAGAACGAAGAGCTCGTGAACGCCCTGCGTGAGCCCCGTGACGGCCCCCACGTCGTTCCCCGGGGTCCACCCCTGGCCGGCAGGTCCGAAGGCGGGTCTGTGTTCTGGGAACTGATTAAGCCTCAGTGACTAACTTCACCTTCAGATGAACTGCTTCCGGGGCCGAGCTGGCCGCCAAGTCCATCAGGCGCCAGCAGGTAAGCCGCGAGTCCAGGGACAGCCTGCTCCTGAGGGGCGGGGGTGCCGCGGGCTCGGGCAGGAAGGTGAAGAGGTGTGACCAGTGGCCGGGAGCCATCCGGGGTGAGCAGAGCGAGGACTCTTGGGCCAAGGCAGCGGTCGTTTCTCTAACACTGTCCCCGGTGCCGCTGCTGTAGCCCCCAGCGCCGCCAGGGCTGGGCCCGTGACACGGTTCAATCTCTCAACAGCCCAGTGAGTGGGTCCACTCATGCCCATTTTACGGACGTGAAGACTGAGGCTCAGAGAGGTGCCAGAAGCCCCCAGTCCCATGCCTTTCACTCCAGGGCTGTGCTGGCCCCACTTTCACCTCCACCTCAACGCCAAGGCCAGTCGGACGCGTCCTGACCGCTGGACGGGAAGGAGATGGGTGGCCGCCTGGGGGCAGGGCCGGGGGCTCACCTGGGAGGCAGGTGATCTCAACAGCGAGGTCGACTGAGTCACCTGTGCGTGTCCTGATGCCACCTCTGCTTGGCTGGGTCCCGTCCCCGGGCCGCAGTTTCCCCTGCTGTCGAAGCAGGAGCCAAGCAGAACATTCTCTACAAGCCCTCCCGGCGGCAGCAACCTGGCGGGAGGGGAGCAGCGGGTCCCAGGGGCTTCCTGGCGGACCTCAGGGCAGCTGGCGGCCGCACGGGAGGCTGGCAACTGCAGACCCAGGGCGTCTGTCCCGGGCAGGCCGAGGACAGGACCCCGGGGTCTGCGGGACTGCTGGGCAGGGTCGCACTTGGCCACCTGGGCCCTGGGGCACCTCAGACTGAGGCCAGGCCACCTCAGGCCAAAGGGACTTGACGGGTTTCCCCGACAGCCTGGCTTGCTCCGATCTCTCTCAGAGATCTGGAAAAGACGTGGGTCCGGAAAGCGGACAAGTCACCGGGACAGCAACAGCGGGAACAGCAGGTCCCGGCCTCGGCGTGTCTCACATCTCTCCGTTGTCCCCACAGCCCTGCCAAGTGGCACCTCTTCCCACTAGGTACTGTTCGGCCACTGAGGCCCAGAGCAGTTCAGTAAGCTGCCTGAGGTCACACAGCCTGGCCCTGGTGGGTGTGCCCTTGGCCCCATCACCGACCCCGCAGCGGACTCGTGACACGAGTCCTGCAATTCGATGTCCCCTAAGGGCCCGGCATTCCCGCCGTCCCTGGGGGCTCGCACCAGCCCCCGCCCGTCGCTTGCCTGCTCTCCTCGCTCAGCCGGGCGAGCCAGCTCTGCAGGGAGGGCCTGGCCGGGTCTGGGCTCTCTCCTGCGCTGCTTCCCTCCTCATTCGGGGTGTACGGCCGAGCCGCCCGTCCACGTCCGTCTCAGTGGCCGCGGCAGCCGGAGCGCCACCCCCCACCCCAACCACTCTTCAGTCCCGGGGGGACCACCCCCTGCCCTCTCGAGGGCCCCTCCTGAAGTCCCAGCCCTTTTCCTGGTGGGGGCCGTCCATGGGCCTCGGCCACCACGTGTGTGTCCCCCTCGTTCACACGGGCTCCTGCAGGCTGGGGGGGGGCCTTGCCTGCCTCTCTGCCCCCCGTGTCTGCCGCCTGCCAGCGCCACCACCCCCGCTCAGACCGCGGCAGGAAAGCACGGCTTCGGGGTATGTGCCAGGAGCACCGCGGACATCCAACATCTCATTAGGTCCCAAAAGACTTGAAAAGAACTCAATCCTTTTTTAAGCTAGAAGACACTCTTGCCTGCCCTTGACTGGGCCCAGCACGGAAGCTGGAAAGAGAAAGCCATCTGGGGGCGACGGCACTGTCCCCCTTCCAGGCAGCCTGGGCCGGCTCCCAGGCCTTTCAGACACCGTGGGTGATCCCAGGTGATGAAAACGTGAGCCACGCGCCCCAAGTTCATGGTGCTTGCTGCAAGGGCCTCGCAGCCCGCCCGTCCCGGCTTAATCTGTGCAACCACCAACCGGCTGAATGACCTCTCCAAGCCTGAACGCAGGACTCTGGTGACACCCTTTCCGGAGGCCCTTCAGCCGGAGAGGAGCGGGAGGAGGGGTGGGGTCGGCGGCCCTGCTGAGCAGAGCCAGGAGTCAGAGGCACAGGGGTCTCCTTTAGAGAAGCCGGCTCCTCCGCAGCCCAGGGCCCAGGGGAGAAGCCGAGCCCTGTCGCAGAGCTGACGGGAGCTCCGCTGAGAGGCTCCGGGGTCAGCAAGCAGAGCCCCCCTGCCCGGCGGGCCGAGTCGCAGGCAGGGTCCCTGTGCCACAGTCCCCTGGGTGCAGTCCTTCAGACCCCGGTTTACGCAATTTCCTGGAGCCTCAACCTTTGGTCCCTAAAGTGCATCTCCTTGGAGGGGCGGCTGCACCAGCTCATCTTTCTCCTCGGCTGGGGGACGGGGCGGCGGTGATCCCTTCCCCGCAGAGGCCCCCCCCCCCGCAGCCTTCCTCCCAAAGGGCCAAGAAACCTCTGACCCCCGCCCCCAGGGCTCCCGAGTCTGCGCTGGGGGAGGAAACTGGGCCATTCAGTGTCCACTGCACGTCCAGCACGGCCAGCTTCCTGCTCATCACCGGAAAGAAGGAGCCTCCGGCGCCATCGTCCTGACCATCCATCCGTCCGTCCGTCCGTCCGTCCAGCTCCTGAAAGCGCTGCTGAAAAACCCAGCAAACGCCCACTGGTCTAATGGGGTCACTTCACATACTGAACTCAAGCTGTTTGGAGCTGCCAGCGGGTGGCGCTCTTTCCAGCTGATGGGGTCGCACACCTTTCATTTCAGGGGCGACACTTCCTGTCCCCGAACCCCGAGTCTAGGCCGCTGGGGCCGCATCTTTAAGAACCGTGAGAACACGCTGCGCTTGGTTTGCAGCGAGGCACAGCCCGCTCCGCCTCCCGGGAGTCAGACGCACCGGAGGAAACCTGCTTCCACGCTGTGCCCACTTTTCTATGGTCCCCATCATCCCACGACATCCTGCCCCACGTCACAGAGGAGCTGTTGTGTGAGGTGCTCTTATTCATGTGACGGGTTTCTTAGACGGTTCTGGCTTTTTCAGCTTTATAAACAAAGCTGCTGAGAACATCTTCACACATGCAGCTCCCTTCCTCTTTTTTTTTTTAATTTGTTTTTCTTTTTACAGCCTCACCCGCGGCATATGGTGGTTCCCAGGCTAGGGGTCAAATCAGAGTCGCAGTTGCCGGCCAACGCCACAGCCACAGCAACGCGGGATCTGGGTTGCGTCTGCCACCTACACCACAGCTCACAGCAAGGCCGGGTCCTTAACCCACTGAGCAAGGCCAGGGATCGAACCTGCAACCTCACAGATACTAGTCAGTTTCTTAGCCCACTGAGCCACCAGGGAACTCCAGCGTCCTTCCTCTTTTGAGTCACTTTCCCTGATTTTTTTCCCAGGAACGGACTAGCCCGGTTGGAAGCTCTGAATGTTTCTGTGGCTCTGGACACTTTTCGTTTTTTTTTTTGGTCCCGTCCATGGAATGTGGAAGTTCCCGGGCCAGAAACCGAACCCCCGCCACAGCAGTAACCAGAGCCACAGCAATGACGACACTGGATCATTAGCCCACTGAGCCAGCAGGGAACTCCCGCACACACTTCTGGCAAAGCGCCTTCCCCAAGGAGTCATACTGGTTTATACAGCCAGGCCCTCGGAACAGAAGCTCCTCTTAAAAGAAAGAATATTCATTTCCATAGTGAGAGATAATTGCTGTCTCAGCCGGGCAACAATCAGCTGAGGGGAGCGGGGATGTCCGTGTGTCCCTAAGAGCACTCACGCCTGGAGTGGATTACTAGGGGACAGGGGTCTGCTCGGAGGGGCTCATCAAAACCGGGACGGTTTCTCCTTCCCGCAGCGAAGTGGGCTGGAAACCTCAGCCCCTCGGGGTCTCCAGGGACGTCCAGGAAGCTTCGCCATCTGGCTTCACGAATTGCCAGGGGGTCTGCTAATCAGCCACGAGGCAGCACAGGCCGAGCTGATGACTCTGACCTTGGAAATGGAGCGGGTGCCCGGGCAGGCGGCCGTCCTGGGGCCCGAGGCACAGGCAGGACGCTGGGTGACGCGGCGGGTAACACCCGCATGTCACCCACGGACAGTTCCTGGGGATCTGAGGTGGGATCCGGGGAAACCTGATGAAACCGAGATCCCATGAGAAACAGGACGTATGTGATGAAGGGGAGAGAGACGCCCAGTGCAATCAGGACTCCGACGGGTGGCCCTCAGTGAGCGAACGCACATTTCCCGTAATTACAGGGAGACGGAAAATAAGGGGCCAGAAGAAAGGAGGGAAAGATGGTGCATTCCCAACTTGTTTGCAGCGCGGGCTGAAAAGAGGGGCAGGACGAGGTGGCGCTGGATTGAACTCGCCAGGGCTTGGCTCCACGCGTCCCGCAATCAGACTACAAGCAACGCACACGGGGGCAGGAAAGCTCACGATGTCCCCACCTCCCCCGGGAGAAAGGTGAGCAGGGCGGTGGCCGGGGCCTGCGACGATGTCCGGGTGCCGAGTAGCCCTGGTTCCGGAACTGGGTGCCTTTTGCGAAGTGGGGAAGCCAAGCGCAGAACGGCAGGGCCTGGGATGTGCCAGCAGGAGGAGGGCAGCGGCGTGCTAAGTCAGGGGGAAAGTGGGGAGGGAACTGTTGGGGCAGAAAAGGAACACCAGCCCTGCGGGGGGCTTCCTGGGGGGTATCTGAGCCCTCGGGGCCTCAGGCTGCTCGCTTGTGAATTAATAATAACGGCGACCATGACGCTGGAAACAGTGACCTGACACTGGCAGGTCCCAGCCCGGCTTAGGCACCACCTGTGCCCAATCTCAGCACCAATGCGACAACGGGGAGTGTAATCCCCAAGGTGACTTCGGCTCAGAGAGGGTCGGTAACCCACCCAAGGCCACGCAGCCGGGATGCAAGCGGAGGCCCCAGAATCTGCTCCGTTTAAGAGGATGCTGCCCGGTGCCTGGAGGACCTGCCCGCGGCGGGAGCGGCGGGCACCGCACGGGTTGATCTAGACGCGGACTTCGGTGCAGCCCTCGGCACAGAGGAGGCGCCCCGCGCACACCACGGGATGTGGGGATTTATCCGGGTTTGCAGGAGAGCAGCACGCCGGGGGCGGCGGGCGGCCGCCTCCTCTGCTTTGGGGGGGGGGGCGCCACCTCAGCCGGCCAGCAGGGCCCCTGAGCAAGACGCCTGATACCCTGGTTTCACGGGCGAGAGGATGCCGCCGTAGGGGGAGGGTCCCCGAGCGGGGACACTGGGGCCCGGGCCTCAGCAGGGGCCCTCCGGGAGCCTGTCCCTCCCGCCAGCTGGACATGGGACGCTCTCCCCTCACCAACACCGCCTGATGACAGGGTCTGCCAACGCGGCCTTGTCTCCGGGGACAGCGTTTCCTCTGTGTTTTTAGCAAGAAAGCCACGCCAGGAAGCCCAGCCGTCCACGCCAGAATCTGTTGTCTGTGTTAAAAACGCACGTGGAGGCGGGGGGTGGGGACAGATCACCCGCCGAGGACGGGACTGGCCCCCACCCCACCTGACGGAGGCGTCATGAATTAACTCTGAACTCCTCCAGGGAGGGGCCTGGCGCCCACGGCCTTGCTCGGGCACGTCTCTGCCTTTGGCAACAGCCGCACCTGGCATCTGGCCTCCCTCCGCCAAAGCGCCCAGGCCCCGCCCTCGGCCCGTGGCTGCGCGTTCACAGACGGAGCGCCTAAGCCCTCTGAATGCACCAGGGTCTTCAGATAAACGAACCCACTCAGAACCCCACCCACTGAATCCCCCGAACCCTGGGCATCTGGCCTCCGAACGGGCCACCTGGGGGCCGAGGGTGGCCGGGCCGGGCTGGGGTGAACCTGCCAGCCTGGGGCGTGGCTTCCGCGTGAGGCTGGAAGGCTGGCGGGGCCCGGGGCGGGGGTGGCTGGACACCGCCCGTCCGCGGCTGGAGTGTGAGGCCCTCGCTCCCCACTTTGCAGCCCACGACGCGGCAGGAGGGGGCCGTTCCCAGGACAGTCTCTTAGCTACGGCAGTATTATTACGACTTCCTAAAAAAGAAGCCGGCACCCTCGCTTTCTGCATGCAGTCTCCTGATCTGAAATGCCGGCGACCAGTTCCTATTTTATCGAAACGTGTCCTATACAGTAAAGGATCTGCCGTGAGCCGCCAGGAATCTGGGGGCTGGTGGGCTTGAACCACAGCCGCTCCCTCTCCGGGCAGCCCCGCAGGGGAATGCGGGTACTGCCAGCCCACCCCCGGCCCCTCACCAAGTCCAGCAGGTGGCCACGGAGTGGACTCAGTGTGGCTTTCCCTAAGTGAGTTCCACGGGACCCTGGAGGCAGACGCTGCAAAGTGGGTTCACAGTTGAGTTGGGGTCACGCCAGGTTAAGCTGGGGACCCACTAGGGGCTTTGATCTTCTAAAGTGCACCCTGAGGGCCCAAGGAGGGGACGGAGGAGGCAGCATTTCCAGCGGGATTTGGCCCCAGACCCGCGTCTTACAGAGCAGCCAGCATCTCTCTAGAACCCAGGGTCAGGGCGCGTGTGATCAGAGCGCGGCCGTAAGCCACGTGGTGCAGACCTGCCCCCCGCGCCCCCCAGGGTGTGACCGGACTCACGTTCGGAGTCAGGACCCGTCTCATCCCGCAGAGCGAGCCCGACCCCAGCCCCTTTCAAGGCCTCCAGAATCAAACCGATACTTTATTCCGGGGACCAGAGCCACACAGACACTCGGCCTTCCGACCCTGTGACCCCGCAGTGTGCTGGGGGTGGGGGATGTCCCAGGAGAGCTGAGCTGCAAACACGGACGGCTGGGGCGCCGAGGTCACGGGCAGGGCTGCAAAGCGCCTGGGCCGAGCACTCAGGACGGCAGCGGGCCGGGCACGCCCACTGTGGCGACAGCCGGCCTGGGCGAGGGCAGCGAGGCGGCCGAGGCAGCTCCGCCGAGGCTGAGGGGCCCGGGACCCCCGTGCCCACCGGCGTGCAGCCGCCCTCACCTCCAGGCCCCCGTTTCCTCCTCTGTCGGGTGGGAAACACACGTGCCCTGCGAGCGCGAAACGCGCTGACACACACGTCAGCTATTCCTGGCTTTCTTCTGCCTCTGAATGTTCTCGCTGCGGCGCCCGTCCAATCGCAGGGAAACCAAAGCCCAAACGAGGAAGCGTGAGCGTCACGTCAAGTCCCCGACAGCTGCATTTGCCGAGTCTCCCGGCAGACGGCGCGGTGGACGCTTTACCACCTCGGCGCCCTTAACAGAGACGACCTTACCTGTGTCACACACGCGCACGCAAAATGGGCCGTATCAGCCCTTTTCGAAGCGCCCAGCTCAGGGGCAGGAAGCCCACTCACACCGTGTGCGGACGTCACCTCCAGGACCCTGTCATCCTCCCGGAGCGACACTCTGTCCCCGCTCAACGCGCAGCCCCCTCCCCAGCCCTGCCCCGGCCCCGCCGCCCACCTCCTGGTCCTCATGGAGTGGAATCGCGCAGGACTGGTCCTCCTGGGGCCGGCCTGCCTCTCCCCCAGCCTGTCCTCCTGGTTTGTGCCTGTCGTGGCGGGGGTCAGAATGTCCTCCCCGATTCCTTTAAATCTTCGCCACTGTGTCAGGAGGCCAGGCAGCCTCAGAGAGGTCAAGCAGCGTGCCCCGGGTCACACAGCCCCAGCGGGACTTGACCTTGGAGGTGTCTGCTCCGAGCCCCACCAGGCGCTCGCCAGGCCCGCAGCCACAAGGAGCAGAGGTTTCTGCCAATTTCTCTCTGCAGGACGAGCCTGCATTTGCCGCGGGAGGCGCAGGCCGTCTGTACCTCTCCCCTGCTCATCCAGGCAGTGCCCGGAGCCTCGGCAGCCTCGGGCACGGTATGGAGACCACCTCTGCCGAGAAACGTGTGTCCTAGCTGTTCCCGGGGGAGCCGGCAGCTCTGCAGCATCCAGGGTCCGAGCTCCGGCACCCCCCCGCCCCCGCCGCCTGGGGTAACTGTGCCCGCAGCCCCTGTAGGTTAAAGCGGATCTCAGCTTAGGACTCAGGGCGCCACCCCGGGGGACAGGCAGGCTGTCAAGATTAAGGGGACGTTAGAGATGGAGGACCCTTTGGGCTGGCCCTTCCGTTCGTCTCTGGGCAGAGGGGTCCCCCAGCTCAAGCGCCCTCCCCATCTGTAAAATGGGCACACAGCTTCTGTCCAGGCTGGGAGCAAGGTGACATGAATGGGAGAATCTGTGCCCTGGAGGCGACCCACAGTGTGGCTGTGGCTCTTCAAGGGGCTCCTGAAAGGGACAGTCAGTCCCCGAGGAGAACTGCTGGACTCCGTTAATCACACCCAGGGCTCAGGGGTCTCCATCTACCAGCCCTTCCTCCCCAACCTTTGATCCGGACCCCAGAGCCTCACAAAGGACAGGACAGACCTCGCCCGGGAAAAGATCGCCCCAGTAAAGGCAAGAGAAAGGGCTGGTCTGGCCCGGGCTCCTGCCTGTCCCTGCTTTCGGTACCCTATCTTCCTTGGTTACAGAACCTGGCCCGTTAGCTGGCTACCTGGTCACCTAGAAAGAAGACGGCATTTGCCTTCTAGAAAAGAGAGATGTGGTAAAGTTCTAGCCCATGAGATGCAAGTAACAGCAACGATTCCATTTATGAGAAGTATCTTTACAGGGTGGGAACACACCTGTCTCCTACTTTCTGGCTGATCAGAATGATGATGTGATGGGTGGAGCCGAAGCAGCCACCCTGGACTATGAGGGGAACTGGGAACGAAGTCCACACACAGTCTTGCTAGAGACAGAAGGAACTGGG
Source organism: Catagonus wagneri (assembly GCA_004024745.2). NCBI lineage: Eukaryota > Metazoa > Chordata > Mammalia > Artiodactyla > Tayassuidae > Catagonus > Catagonus wagneri. The sequence continues at coordinate 421,369 of PVHT021183669.1, read as the reverse complement.
TCTCAGATACCATGGAACACAGTCCCAGGGCTGGAATACCTTGCTGAAATTTTACTGGAAAGACAGCCTTGTTTAAAATTTGGAATTAATTGGTAACTCACAGTCTGATCTCATTACAACTACTAGAGGCTGGCAACACTGATTTCCTCCCTCCCTCCCTCCCTCCCTCTTTCTTGCCGTGCATGCGGCATATGAAAGTTCCCAGGCTAGGGGCTGAATCATCGGAGCTGTAGCTGTCAGGCACAATCACAACCACAGCCACAGCAACTCCAGATCCGAGCCTCACCTGCAACCTATACTTTCATCCTCATGGATACTAGTCAGGTTCAGCTCCACTGAACCACGACGGTAAACCCCTGACCTGCGGGAGCAGCAGCAGAGCCGTTCAGAGCTCCGGGGCCAGTTAGACCAGAGTTCTGCTCCCCTGATGATACCGAGTGGGCGCACAGTCACCCAGAACCCCCATGGTCTGGCGGAGAGGAGACGCACAAACAGATAATTACAACAGGATGTGATCACTGAATAGAAACCACTGGCCCGGGGAACTCCACCAGGCACTGAGCTCCAGCTCCTGCACGTCCCTGAGTGTAAGAAAACACAGCTGCTGCCCAAGGGGAAGCAGCAACCGCAGGGTCCAGTGACCACGGGGAGACCTGGGGGGTCCGCAGAGGGGACAAGGGCTCCAAGCCGGCCGTGACACAGTGCCCCGTGGCTGGTTATCCGGCCACTTCCAAAGCATCTAGAAGGTGCTTCCCCAGGACACATGCGGGGACGGCAGAGGGCGCTGCTCTGCCAGATGTGGGGAGCGGGGGGGGGGGCGCTGGGAGGGGGCTGGGGAGGGGAGGCAGGAAGGACCGACAGGCGGTCGCCCTCGAGGACGGCAGTGTGACTGGACCCCAGGAAGCCCAGGTCTCGGGGCGGGGGTGGCGTGTTTTCCTTGGGACCCACAACCGGGTCCCAAGGAAAACCATTGTGCGGAGACGAAGGACCCGTTGCGGGGTCCAGGGAGTGTGCGGAGACGAAGGACCCGTTGCGGGGTCCAGGGAGGCGGTCGCCGTGGCGAGGCCCCGAGAACCGCTGGTCTCCACGTCCCTGTCAACAAGATGAACCCGATGCCGGACCCAGCGCCGCGGGAGGTGGCGGGGGACCGTGACTCAGACCTGCTCAGGGGGCCGTGTCCCAGGGCCGCTGCTGCGGCGCCGTGAGAGCCTGGCCTTGGCCTTGCGTGGAGGGAGCGGGCCTTGGCAGGTCCAGCAGACCTCTGGGCCAGACAGCCGAGCCCCTGGTTTCACGGGTGAGGGGTGCAGGATGCCTCGGGGATGAACGGGGAGCAAAGCCGGGGTCTGGGGAGCGGTGGCAGCCTGCTCTGGGCACCGCCCTTTCGCGGGCACGACACAGGCAGACGTCCCGTCCAAACAGCACCTGCCACCTGGGGTTGGCCGTGCGGGATAATTTCCCAGTTTGGGGAGGAGGCAAAACCAAACCACGGGCGTGGTCCCCAGATGCCTCCGGGTTGCCATGACAACGCGCCAGGCCTGGGCGGTTCCAAAGAGCAGCTCTCTCCGGGTTCCGGCGGCCAGGAGCCCAAAGTCGGGGTGTCTCAGGGCCATGCGCCCCCCAAGGGTCTGAGGGACAGTCCTTCCCGCCTCCTCCAGCTCCTGGGGGCTCCAGTGCCCTCCCAGCCTCAGCCTCCGTCTTCTCCAGGTGTGTCTGTGAGTCTGTTTGAAGACCCCTTTCCTTTCTCCCGTGGAGACGCCGGCCACCGGCTTCAGGGCCCATCGCAGTTCAGTCCGACCTACTTTGAACTGAACTAATTAAATCCGCAAAGACCTTATTTCCAAATAAGGTTACGTTTGGAGGTGCTGGGTGGACGCGATATAGGGGGGGACCCTATTCAAGTGGCGAGACAAACGGGGTGAGAGGCCTCAGTGCCACAGTGCCGATCTTGGGGTAGGGTGGGGTGATCTGCATACGAATGCATGTTTGTCTAATTTCTGTGAGGACCAAATACCACCTCTCGATGAAGAAAAATCAAATCAATTAATTTTGACAAATAGCACCAGGGCCCCAGCACCACAAGAAGGAAAGTGACCACCCCTATAAGGCCGACATAAACCCTGAAGGCTCCAGGCCGTAGCAGGTGACCAGCTCACAGTCCAGCAAAGCCCGGGCCCCCGGCAAACGTTAAGTAAGGAGCTCGACGGCCCGAGGCCAACCAAGCTGGCCGCAGAGCCGGCTCCCAGGGGCCACAGCCTCCAAGTTCCTGCCTCAAGGGAGCGGCTGGAGCCAGGCCCGGGGGCAAACTTCAAGCTCCCTGTTCAGGGATTAGCTAGGAAAGGCCCTTCTGGAAAGGGAGCTGCGGAGGGCGCAAGCGGCAAGCAGGTGACACACCAGAAAGGCTTAGCTGCCTCCGGCAACCACAGGCCGGCCCAGTGGGGGAGCCCGGTCCGTTCTTGGCTGGAAGGAGGGTCCGGGGCAGCGAGGCCCCCAGGCCCTGCCAACCCAGCCTGAGAGGGTGCGGGCCCCTGGTCTCCCCGCCGTACTGGTGACCCACTTCAGGCAGGGACAGTGGCACAGGCCACCCTCCATTCCGTCTCTGTAGCGATTCGGATACAGGTTTCACCCGCAGCCAGCAGGAACCGGACCCGCACGTTCTCATTATCGTGTGCGGAGGGAGGGGGTCTGGGGCCCGGTCCTGCCGGCCCAGAAATCTGGACGCCTTGGGTGACCTGTCGTAGAGAAAGGACGGCCCTTTGGCCAGATGCCAACAGGTGCCCCCGCGGCCCTGGCTGTTGGCGCAGCAGGCTCGCCTGCTTGTCACCGACTTCATTACGAGGGATAATTAAAAACGCCCGCCCTGCCCTCTCCTCCTCCCGAATCCAATTTGGTCGCATGATAATGAAGGCGCCGGGAGGAAACAAACACAGTATTAGGAGCCCAGGGGACCGAGGTTCTAGTGGCCGACAAGAAGCCAGGCTGCTGGATGCCGCGGGTCTGGGAGCCTGGAGAACCAACGGCTCGGCCTGCCCCAGACCCAGGCCCGCAGGACCCTCCCCTGTCCCCCAAGTCCCCTCGCTCAGGTCCTGTCCTCCCAACCACTCCACCTGTGGCCGGTATCCATGCGGTCAGTCTCTTCTTTCTGGTCCAACTGAGGCCAGACAGGGTCCCCCAAATGCGGCTCCAGCCAGGGCACTGCTCTCACTTCTTGGAGAGCTCCTGGCCCCGCCCACCTGCCAATGACCCCCCGCGCCTGGTACCGTCCAGCCTCCAAGGGTCCCGGACAAGGGAGAACCTCCCTCACCCACCCCTCCTGCAGCTGGGACAAGCCCCAGAACCAGGGCGCTGGTGACAGCAATGAGCACGGTGACAGACCAGGGCAGGCACGGCTCCAGCAGCTTTGCATGTACGGACCCTCGTGGGACCCAGCGAGGCTGTGAACCCTAAGCCATCGCGTGAGGCAGCCCCAGGTGCTCGGCACCTATCAGAGCAGATCCCCTCCGCCTCCGGGGCCCCACTGCCCCCTCTACGTGCAGAAGCTCGGGGGACCCCTCGCCTGGCACCTCGCAAAGACCAGGACGGGACCCGGCAGTGGACAGGGCCTGGCCCTCAGGTGGCCCTGGGAACATGCGGCCCAGTGGGACCCAGCACCTTTATCCTGCTGGCTCCTCTTTCTATCCCCTGGGGAGCCCAAGGGGCGCCACACGTGCCCCACAACCGGGCAGGACCAATAGAAGGTTCTGGTCACTGCGGACGTTTCAGCAGCTGGAGAGATCGCGGAAATCGCATTTGTGGATCACGCCGAAGGCTGGCTGGGAAGGCGGGGAGAGCCGAGCCGAGCCCGGACCTTGCGAAGAGGGCCTGGAGACGTGGCCACAAGCTCACAGTGATGAGACGTGGGGTGGATGGAGGGAGGGAGGGGTGGCTGTGTGAGAGGAAGACAGGGAGGGAGGGAAGAAGAAAGGGGGGGAGAAGGGGCGGATGGATGTCAGAAAAAAGAAAGGAAAGCAGGAAGGACAGGTGGGTGGATGGATGGGCGGCTCAGTGGATGGACGGATGGAGGATGGACAGACGAATGCAAGGACTGGTGGGTGAATGGTGGTGGATGGATGAACACAAGGGCGAGTGGAGGATGCAGGATGCAGGATGCAGGACGGTACCCGGGTGTGTGGGTGAATGGAGGGCTGCAGGAGTGAGTGACTGAGCGGGAGGGAAATGGATGAACGAATCAGTGGACGGATGGGCAGGCGGATGGAGGGATGTGTGGGTGGGGGGTGAGAGGACAGAATAATGGATGGACAGACGTGGGTGGGAAGACGAGTACTCTACAAATTAAGCGCACGACTTAGGTCAGGCTCTGCGCTTCAGTCTTTAAGACAGGAAGCTGAGAGATGGTCTGAGGTCACACCGGTCTTACTTTAGCAGGTCCCCACTGCAAACCCCCAGAGCTCGTTCACGGGCGAACCCGTGCTTCTGGGCACGCCTGTGCCCCTGGAGGGGCTGGCACCCTGCCCACGCTCACGCGCGGTGCATACCAGCCGGAGCCGAGCGCCGGGTCCCCCAAGAGGGGTGAGCCCAGGGGTCCTCGCAGCCCCTCTGCAATTTGTGGGACTAAAGAGAGGGAAAGATTCTTTATTTCCACATCTCTCTCAAAAGAGGAGAAAAGAAACACTGTCCTCGGCTGGGCCGGCTTCCCCCATCCCCGCCTCGGCTCGCTGTGTCTCCGACCTCCCTGCCACGTTATTTCATCGAAAACAACCCTACAACAAGGCACCTGATTCCGGCTTTCTCGAATCGCAGAGTTTCAAGGAGGTCGGGAAACGCCACCCAGTCCACCGAGCGCAGAGCGGGGATTCACACACATGTGTGACTGTGCCAGGGCCTTTGGCATCGCTCTGCCTGCTCTCCACAGTGTCACTGGCGGGTGACGCCCCGGCCCTGCGACCCAGCCCAGCACCCCAGCACCCCAGTCCATGCCGAGGCCCAGCACTCGCTGCCCTCGGCACGGGGCGGGACGGGGACACCTGCGTCAGGAGGTTTGGAAGTCCCCAGGACGCGGAAGTCCCGGCAGGCTCAGCACGTGGCTGGAGAGACGGCTCCCATCATCGTGCTTTCCCGAAAAGACACCAGGACATCCCTTTGCAGAGCGTTCGCGGCCCTGTGAATCCTGCTAAGGCTGGAAAACAGTGGTGCCAGCAGGTCACGGTGATGTGCCGTGTTCGTGGGCCGGCGCCCCATCCGGCTTCGCCGGCACACGCGGGGCTTGGCTGCAGCCCCCACCGGCCCATCTCAGGATCTCGCCGCGGCAGCGGGCATTCTCAGGGCAAGCTGCAAGACGCCAGGAGGAGAGGGCATTTTTCAAACCCCACGCACCTGTGACCTGCGCTTCTCAGCTTTCATCCCAGCCCAAATGTGCAGGGAGCTAAAATCAGGGTGCGTCTCATGCCGAGCCCGTGCTGTCAAGAAAGGGCGGAGTGGCGCCCTGGAGCATCTGCTCCCAGTCCCCGGCTCAGAATGCGTTTTAAGTGGAGCCGTCAAAATTCACAGCCATGTCCACAGAAAATCACAGCAGCGCAGGCCACTGAATTGGCATAGCGCCACGTGGTCGGGCTGTTGCCTCATTTAATCCTTAACATGCCACACGGGGCAGGCAGAGGCAGCAGGGACCTGTGTCTAAAATGACGCGTGTGCCAGTGCACGCTGCCAAGCCCGCCGATCCTGTCCACCAGGCGGCTGAGCATAAACCAAGGCATCGGCCTCCGAGTCCCAGCCCCGGCAGCAAGGCAGGTCCACAGCCTGGCCCCGCTCTCCACCTCCGAGCCCATGACCACGTCTCCCTGGATGGCACCGCCTCCTCACCTGTCACGCTGCCCCCTCACCTCCCGAAAGGCAGCTGTCCACAGAGCCGTCCTAAAAACACGAATCAAGGTGACCGCTTGGCCAGAACCCCTCAAAGGTTTCTCTTCGTGTTCAGAACAAGATCCAGACCGCCGATTTTGGACCACGGGGCCCCGACGACCCGGCTCCTGTCCCCCACGTCTCCTCCAGGCCTGGTCCCCCTGCCTGCTCACACCTGGCTACCCAGGCGCTCAGGGGTGCCCGGGCGAGCTTTCTCCACCCAGGGCGCCAGTCAGAGATGCTCTCAGGGACACGCCGCCTGTGCGTCTCTGCACGGCTGACGACTCCCCCCACGCAGCTTCCAGCCCACACGCCACCCTCGTAAAGCCTTCCCAGAGAATTCTTTTTTAAGCGGGGCGTCATCTCCCCCTGTGACTTCAGCTGTCCTCTCCCCCACCGTGCCCAGCACAGGGTCCAAACGGCTTAGTACACACAGCTCTGGGTGGGCGGGCGGACAGAAGTTAAGGAGATGAACAGATATCATCACGCCACACACAGAGTCGAGCTAAAAACAGCAAGTGGACATGAAATCATGTAGTATGGTTTTAGGAACATACAGAAGGCACTGACATTGAGACCTGGCTGCTTAATTCTGTGTATGACAATGAATGGGCATCTAGCGCGTGCGGGGCGGGGATGCTCTAGAAGGCCCTTGAACTGTCCCATCTTTCATTATCTCATTCTCCTCCTTTCCCTTATCGTGACTTTGGGTAGAAGCTGTGTTCCAGCCCAACTGCACCAGGATAAACCATCAACAGTATCTCCCTCCTTTCCTTCCTCCATCCATCTATCCATCCACCCATCCATCCACCCATCTACACATCCCTCCCTCCAACCACCCATCCATCCATCATCCATCTGTCCACCCATCCCTCCCTCCATCCACCATCCATCCAGCCATCCCTCTCTCCATCCACCCATCCACCCATCCATTCATCCACCCATCCCTTCCTCCCTCCATCCACCCATCTACCCATCTACATATTCCTTCCTCCCTCCCTCCACCCACCCATCCACCCGTCCATCCATCCATCCATCCATCATCCATCCATCCATCCACCCATCCCTTCCTCCCTCCATCCACCCATCTACCCATCTACACATTCCTCCCTCCCTCCCTCCATCCATCCAACCATTCATCCAATCATCCATCCATCCTCCCATCTACCCATCCAGCTAAACATCCATCCATCCGTCTACCCACCCACCCATCCTTTCCTTCATTCATCCAACAAATAGTGAATGAACACCTACTGTGTGCTGGGCACTCTGTAAGCACTTGGGATAAAGTCAGGAACAAAACCTCCTTCAAGGAGCGTGTACCCGAGCGAGGGGAGTTGAAAGCCGATAAAGAACAGGGGCACGTAAACCACGACCTAGGTTCCCTTTGTTCAAACTTACTTCTCCAGGAGCCCACGTGGGGCTCAGACGATGTTCTGCCCCAGGACCCAGGGAGACGGCACCGCAGTGTCCCCCAGCTGGCAGGAGATGGCACCGCAGTGTCCCCCAGCTGGCAGGAGACGGCACCACAGTGTCCCCCAGCTGGCAGGAGATGGCACCGCAGTGTCCCTCAGCTGGCCCTCGAGGCCTCGCAAGTCCTGCAAGTGCAAGGCAGCAACCCCGCCAGCACCTCAGCCAGGCCCCGGCTAATTAGCCCTGCCCCCCACCTCTGTGCTTCGACCCTGAACTTGGAGCATCATGCTGCACAGTGAGCCCTGCTAGGAAGCCTTCGTTTCCACCTGAAAATAAATAGGTCCCAAGTCTACTAATGATCTTACTCCTCCAAACGTCCTTTTAAAATGGGTCGTGAAGACTAATGCTTTAAAAATACCACAAAACAAGGTCTGGACGAGCTCTGACGCCTCTGAAGTGTATTAAGATGGAAACGTGCACGTTTTCCTGTCTCCCACGGCAGTGAGACAGGCTCTGAACTGAAGCAAGAATAACTAACTGGTCCTTCAGAGAGAAAATTCCCAGCCTGACCTGCACTGGAACTCATATCAAAACATACAATTTCAATCAAAAGGCTCATCAAAAGTCTTATTTCGTGGAAAACAGATTTTAGAATTGGTGTTTTTTAAAAAACAAAGAAACAAACAAACAAAAAACCTGTGCAAATAACATCTCCCAGACGTAACTGCCCTGAACTGGCCAGTTAACTCTCCCGAGCTCGGAGCGAGGGGCCCAGTCTTTGGATTTCCCGCTGGGAGCAAACACAGCGGCCCTCGGGCTGCAGGGGCCGGGCCCCGGGCTAAGCTGGCAGGTGCAGACCCAAGGCCACAAGCGGCAAGCGGCAGCCACGCGCCCACTCACCCACCCAGAAACCCCGCTGAGGGCGGACTGTGTCAGGCATGGTTCAGGGCGGCGAACAAGGCAGACAAGGTCCTGTCCTTAGAGTCAGACGGGAAACCAGCCCAGGAACAAACCAGCGATCCGACCGGAGGAGACCTGTAAGACCGGCGGGCAGCCGCCCCGCGAAGTACAGGGCAGTGCGCGTTTGGATAAAGCGGTCTGGGAGTAGAGCCGCTGACGCTCAGAGAGCCACGGGCGGAGCGGCCCAGGATGGAGCGGGAGCCGGGAGGGGCTGGTCGCACCGGGCTTCCCAGGCCTAAAGGGGACGGAGTCGACGCTAACCCCACGGCGAGGGCGACGAAGGGCTTCGGTGGGGCTGGGGTCTCGGGTGAGGGTGACGGGCTCCGACTTATGTCCCGTCCTGGCGGTCCCCTTCCGGATGCTGGGGTGGAGACTCTACCTGGAAACAGCGCTAATCAAGGTGAAATGAGGCCAGAGATCTGGACACGGAGACAGACACGCACACGGGAGGACCCCACGACACGGAGACAGCCGTCTCCGAGCCAAGGAGAGGGGTCTGCGGTAGAAGCCCCTGCACCATCAGAGGCAACTGGCCTTGACCTCAGACGTCCAGCCTCCGGAACCGGAGACCATGTCGTTCTGAGCCCTGCTGTGGACTGTTGCCGCTGTCCTAACAAACGACTGCAAAGGAGCCGCAGGGAAGCAGGTCCCCAGCCCTGGCCCCTGGCTCCTCAGCGCCCCCGCCCCCGCCACCCGCTGCACGAAGGACAGATCAGGCCCGGGCGTCCACCTGCATCCACTTCTCGTGGCAGAGAAGGAACGGGAACAGGTCCCGCCCAGCGCCAGCCTTTGTAAAAACAAACCCACTTCTGTTGCTGTGGCAACCCTGCCGGGACTCCCTGCACACGTTTTCAAACTGGATGGGTCACAGTGGGGAGGTGAGGAGGGTGGGAGTGTCCAGGGCAAAGGAAACGAGAGAGGGGGAGGTGAGAGAGCCGCCTGTGCCCGCTGAGCTCAGGGCAAGCCCGTCTGTGCTCAGCTCCGTCCCCCCAGCCCCCACCGAGGGACGGCGGCTCAGACACAGGGCAGCCCAGGCCCCTCCGGTCGGACGGGCAGGCTGAGGGCCAGTGCGGCCAGTGAGCTGGGGATTATCGCGGTAAAGCCGGCTGGCCTGGGGGAGGCCCCGTGACCCTGCGGGGGACTGTGTTCCCCAGTTTCTTAGGTGGGAACCCTTCTCCCAACGTGGTGACATCTGGAAGACGTGACTTTGGGGTGATTAGGTCGTGAGGGTGGAGGCCCCACGGGGGGGCTGGCGCCCGTACAAGGAGCCGGACGGCTGGCTCGGCTCCCCAGACACTCGAGGACCCGCCAGGCAGCAGGCCCTCCATGGGCTGAGAACCCCACTGTGCCAGCCAGCCCCGGGTCTCGGGTTTCCACCACGAGAGAGAAATGTCTGTTGCTCAGAAATCACTTAGTCTTCGGAGCTTCGTCGCTCAGGCTGTCCTCTCAGGGACCCCAGCAGCGGGTTCGAGAGGCCCTGGAGATGCTGGGGAGGCCGGGAGAGTCCGACCCGCAGCCTCACCCAGCGAGCCAGGGAGACTCGGGTTCTAACCCCGGGCCTGGCTCGTGGGCCCTCGGGGAGCAATCACCCAGAAAAGATGCTGCGGAACACGGCGCCACGTGAGAACTCAGCCTGCCCAAGACTCTGGAGCCTGGCAGTGTGGCGGCCCTGGTCTGGAGGGACACGGGACGGACGCAGCGGGCGGGGTGACCGGTCCTCCCCGAGCCGACACGGAAGGGGTCGCAGGACGGCCCTCCTCGCCCTCCCACCCTGCGGAGTCGGTGCCTTTAAACTTATTTCAGGAAGACTGAGCCCCCGGTCACCAGGCAAAGACAGCGTTTTGAGCGGAACCAGCTCTTTTCCCCAAATTTGCTATTTCTACCCCCTGAGCTGTTTTCCCTGCCCACATGTTCTTCGTAAAATTTGAGAAACTGTCCCAGAGTCCTCAGCTGTCAACTTTTCACTTTTTATTTTGACAAAGGTAACTTTAAGTAATTTAAGTAAATTTAAAAAATAAACGACTGCAGCGAGATCAATGCAATAGCTAAATATCTGCTGATATCTTCATTGAAGTTAATTTTGGATTTTCCACTGTGGTGCAACCTGCCAGGACGTGGGTTCGAGCCCCAGCCCAGCACAGCGGCCGCAGCTGGATCCAGTGTTTCTGCAGCTGTGGCACAGGATCTGATCCCTGGCCCAGGAACTCCACATGCAGCACAGTGGCCAAAAAAGAAAAAAATTAACTTAATTTTTTATTTTATTATGGGGAAGAAAGCAATCAGTAGAAGAATGAAATGAGTTCCCTTGTGGTTCAGTGGGTTAAGGACCCAGTGTCGTCACTGCTGTGGCACGTGTTTGAGCCCCGGCCCGAGAACTTTCACATGCCATGGGCATGGGCAAAAAAAAAAAAAAAAAACGGAATCTCATACTTGGTCGCGTCAAAGCAGAAAGGATTGCCTAAAAGTTGCAGAATGAGGACCAGACGTCTTCCCGTCCACTGGGAAGTCAGCACATCATCCAGACTCAGTACATTTTAAAATCCAGGGGCGGCGCCTCCTACAGTCGCCAGCTTGCCCAGGTCCTGGGTGGGGACCTTCCCAGACACCTGCTCCCCGGGTGACCCACTGCTCTCCCACTTTCCCCTACGGTGTCCAGGGGGGTGGGACACCTGGGGGGCGGAGTCAGAAGGCAGGAGCTGGGGGGAACCAGCCATCTTCAAGATCACCCTCGACCCGTGGAGACGGCCTGGCACCACCTTCAGTGCAGCCGGACGAGAAGTGTGGTTTTCTTTCCAGCCGGAACCTGATCACTGTCTTGCCAAACACGTCATTCATTCATTTATTCGCTCGTTCCTTCCTTCATTCATCCAGCTGGAACTGAGCACCACCCCGGCCCTGAGGCTCCAGCAGCAATCCGGTGCCTCAGCTTCTGCCCCAGTGACTGAATCACCAGATGAGGTAGGTGGTGGCCTCCATCAGGGCCCCGCCCCTTGAGGTCCTGCCAGCACCTGCGCTCCAGGGCCCCCTCCCCTCCCCCTGCAGTTGCTGCTGGGCGGGGTCCTGGACTTCCTTCAGCCCTCTGAGCCATCAGCACCTTGGTGACGAGGCCCCTGGGCACCCCGCTTTCCAGAGCAGGCTCCGAGGCCCGCATCGCAAGAGAGCCTTGGGCCCCGTGGTCTCCACAGAGCGCGACCACCAGCCTCAGACGGCACGGCCGGGCTGCTCGCCACCGACCGGAAACCAGGAGCAGAAGAAAACTCCGGGACATGATTCCACTGCTTTCTTGGGCACCAGATGGGGAGGAAGGTTTAGGAGGAACGGAGGCTGGGAGAGCAGCAGGTGGGGGCCGGGACGCGCTCCTGGGAGAAGGCGGGGACGCGCGTGGCGGGGACGGCGGGACGGACAGGCGAACCCGGGCAGGTGAGACCAGCGACGTTCGGGACTAACGTCTGGCTGCAGAGAAAGCGCGAGTGCTCCTCTGTGCTGACTTTCCAGAAAGTCAGACCGCATCTCGCTGCAGACCCGCGGACTCGCGCACCCAAGGCCAAGGTCGGGCTGGAGGATTTAACGACGGCGATCCACGAGGAGGGAGGACGACACCACAAGTCACGTCTCAGCAGGAGACGTTTCTTATCCATTCAGGACACGAGCCGGGAACCAACCAACCAGCGGCAGGTTTCCATCATATCAAAAGGTCCGCCTGGGCTCGAGTTTTCCTGTGTCCGCCCCATCACCAGTACAACCCGACAGCAAAGCCTTCTGCAGAAAGCGCAGCGTCCAGAATGAAGCCCGAGGTACTTCCGTCGAGGCGGGCGGTTCCGGCCAAGCGGGCGCCGGGCAGGCGAGGGCCCGGGCCTCCCTCTCCTGCCAACGGCCACCTAACTCCGTCTCGTCCCGGGGAGTGACTCTGCGATCTCGCCCCCCGCGGGACCACCAGCCCCAGCTGGGCGGCCGATGTGGTCTCTCCCCTGGCCCCGGGCATCACTCACAGGAGAGGCCGTGCCCCACGCTATTTTTTTTTAATTTTACTTATTCCTTTTCCATGTTGTCTCCCTCCCTTCCTCCCTCCCTTCTCTCTTTCTCTTTTTTTTTTCATTTTTGGCTGCCCCAGGGCATATGGAGTTCCCAGGCCAGGGATCAGATCTGGTCCGCAGTTGCAACCTAAGCCCCAGCTGTGCCAGCACGGGATCCTTAACCCACTGTGTGGGGCTGGGGGACTGCACCTGCAACCCAGAGCTCCCAAGACACCGCCGATCCCACTGCGCCACAGCGGGAACTCCCTGTGTCCCATCTTATGAAAAAACGGGCCGTCCTGCTGGTGAGCACACAACCGGGAACTCGTGCTCCAGAGGCGGGTCTGTTGGGCCCTCAAGGAATCTAGAGGTGGAAACACTTGTCTAGATGTTCCGAGAGGCAGCCCCGTCCTGGGGCGCGGCTGCACACAGCCCGGGCGTCAGGCGGGCCCCACTGGCCCTGAGGATGTGGTCCTGGGGGCGATTCCCGGGCACCTCCAGGGAAGAGGAGAGGCCGCCAGCGACCCCACTGGTGTTCCACCCGCCGCCAGGGCTCACTCGCAGAGATGCGGGAGCCGGGAGCTGGCACCCAGGCAAGCAGACGCCAGATGAGTGACACTTCCGTGGACCCCAGAGGGGGGACGGGGAGCTCCAGCCCGTGGGGGACTGGGCGCAGACCGGGTGTGCCTGAGAGGGGAGTGGGTAGTCCCTGGGGAAGGGACGTCCCACCCTGGGTCTCCCAAACCCCAGAAGAGACACATGGGTCCTAAGGTGGCCCTGGGAAGCATCGAAATGGTGCGCACGCAGGAACCAATGCGGGGGGCGGGGTGTGAAAGAATTCTCACCCATGTCCTAGGGGGACCTGGGGATGCAGGGGTGCAGGGCTCTGCAAGCGGCCCAGCTCCACGTGAGCCACCGGCCACAAGCCAGGGCCAGCGTTCCAGCGACAGCTGGACAGGAGGGCGGCTGCATGTGTCCGGCAGCCGGGAGGGTGGTGGGCGGGCAGAACCAGACCTGCGGCCAGGCTGCCCTCCCCGGTCTGCGGTCACAAACGCCGCCCCAGACACTGGCTTGGGACCAAGCGGGGAGCTCGGCCATGTTGCCTTTGGACGACAGAGACTATAGACCTGGAGTCATCACTCCCGGGCCCCAGAGACAGCCCGACACCCACATCCCGTCCCAGGAAAAGCCTGACTGTGACCTTCACCCACAGGCAGAGTCATTGCTCTGTGACAATAGGTGCTGCCTGGCCTTTTCATCCTCGTCTCTGCAACGCTTCCCAGGAAGAGTTCTGAGCGCTGAGCGTGAGCGCCCCAGCTATGCCGACAGCGGGTTTCAGGGGCGCCCCCAGGCTCCTGTGATGGGTGGACCCCTTCCCGCCCTCCGCCTAGATGCCGGTGAACTTGTCACCGCTTGGTTCCATCACCGACCGCTGTCTCTCTTTAAAGTGATCGGTGCCAGCTCCGGGCGGTCAGCTGGGTGAGCTGACAGGCGGCCCCCGCGCCTCTCCTGGTGATTCAAACCCAGCCCCCGAGGGCTCCCCCCGCTCCTTGGCACTTGACGGCATAACTGAAAACACGCACAGGAAGCGTAACGTGGAGTTTCCTTTTCTCAGTGGAGGCTCCCTTTTCTCACTTCCCACAGCGGGGCCAAGAGGTGCCAGTGACACCTCCTGTGTTCACCTGGAAAGGAGTCCCCTGCCCAGGGTCAGGTTGGGTGGGGGATGACACGCAGACACGGGGCCATGGCCCCGGAGCCGCGTGATCTGCTCTCGGACAAGCTGGGTTCCCACCCTGCGCCCTCCAGGGTAAGTCAGGCCACTCAACCCCCAGGACTCAGGCTCTCCATCTGTAAAGTGGGGCTGACACTGGAAGAAAGGTTCCTCCCGCGCCACAGCCTCGGGCACAGCCCACACGGGCAGCCCCCAGTAGAGCCACCTGCGGCGACAACTACAGCACGGCGAAGCAAAGGAACTCCTCCAAAGTCCCCGGCCACTGTCACCGCACGTCTGTCTCTCGTGGAGGCCGTGAGCCCTGGCCCGGACGTCTGCGGAACCAGCCAGGCACCAGAGGAAAAGGACTTGGAGGAACAGAAATGACAGCTGTTCCTGGAAGAGAAGGAACCCTAAGCCCAGCAGAGGGGAGAGAGACGCGCCCAACTCCCGGGGCCCTGCAGGGTTTCCTGGGAAACTGTGGCCACGTGGGGCGGGAGGGAGCTGGGGTGTGCAGGGGACGAGGCCAAGTCCTCGTCTGGGCTGGACGGAGAGACTCTGCAGGCCCCGTGGTTTCCGCGGAAGACGCCCGTTACCTCTTTGAGCAAAGATGCACCCCATCCTTGCATCCTTGGAAGCAGCAGCCCCGAAACCCTCAAAAGGCAGAGACCCAGGGCTATTTTAAGGTTAAGGACTCTTTTGTTCGTCAGCAAAGATGATGCCAGCCGTGGCTGGGGGTGTTTGGTATTCCCGTCGCCTGGCTTTGTCACGGTAACGTGGCACTCGTGCTGCCTATTATGGGCGCCCCTGGTGGGTCTGGGCACAGTGCTGTCATCAATCACGCGCAGACCCCCGCAGGGGACGGACGGGTGATCCCACCAAGTGGGGTAAATAAAGGCTATAAATAGCCTCAAATCAGCTCAGGTCAGCGAGTTATGAACAAGCTTTCACTTCTGAGATCTTTTTTTGGTAGAAAAAGGGTGCGGGTCCTGCCTCCATCTGACAGGTCGGTCGGGGTGCTCAGCTGGGGGGCGGGCTGGGGGCGGGCGCCCGAGGGAGGACATGGCCCTAAGGGCACCGCTCCCACCGCTAAAGTTTGCAGAGGAGGGTGCACAGCACGAAAGGAAGGGGGGGAATGTGCATGAAGAGGAAACGCGAGGAGAGGCTGTGAGGCGGGGGCTCAGCGGGGAAGGACGCGGAAAAGGACGCCGATCTTCGCAGGAAGAGCGGGGCAGGGGGACGCAGGCCCCGACACACCTAAGAGAAGAGTTATATTCCTTAAGCTTCTTTAGAAATGACGAGTTTAAAACTGAAGAGCTTAGAGCCCTTCCTTGTGCTTCTCCCTGGCTCAGTCGCACCCTAAACACAGCCACCCGTGAGCTACAGATTAGGCACTGTGGGGCTTCAGGGCCCCTTCAAGGAGAGTGAACCCAAAGCCTCTAGCCACGACAAGAATGACCGGACCCTTGCCACGGCCCCAGCGGTCGCACTGCAATGCCCCCTCCTCACCTTGAGCAACCTGGCCTCCCCTTCCTGCCCCAGCCAGGAAAGGGATGTAGCCCACTCGTCACTCCGCCTCTGTAGGGGGCAATAAACGCCCCCCACCAACCAGCAGGTGTATCATAAGAGCCCTCTTTCCCCAAACAACCAGCAGGCCAGCAGGTGCATCGCAAGAGCTCTCTTGTCCCTGGGCTATAAAAACGGACACAACAGCACACTCCCGGTCGGCTCGCCCTGATTTATCAGGAATTGTCCCCGCTGCGCTTGCAGCGTCTCATCTCGAGAAATGCTACTTTCTCGCCATCTCGCCTTGCTCCATAAACTCTTCTTCCTTTTCACCCCAATAAGAGTCTGGAAATTCTTTTCTGACCCACGTGCACAGACCACGACAGGCACCCTGAACACAACTGCCTGTGAGTCAAAGATCATAACCGCATGCTTTTTTTCAGGGACTTTCTTAGATTGCCCTGATCCCGATCAAGCCCTTTTCACATGCCTTTTTATTTTAGGAAAAACCCAGATCACCAGGAACACGCCGAGATCTCAAGACACCCACTTAGATGACTGAGGTGTCCCCAAAGAAAGTAGGCTCAACCCTGATTCTTACCCAGGACCCTGTTTTTCTCCCCTTTTTTTATTTTTTTACTGTCAAACTCCCTGAAATTCTTCCCAATGGAGGGCACAGTCTTTAAGGTATCTGCCTGCCATGGCCATCTTTGCCTGGAAAAGCAATAAAAGCTATTCTGTTTCCTTTCACCCCAAACTCTGTCTCCGTGCTTCTATTTGGCACTGGTGCACACAGGCCGAATTTTGGCGACAGGAACAGCCTTCCACTGACCACAGCCTTGGCGCACAGGGGCCAGGGGAAAGGGGGAAGCTGTCCCTCGGCCACGTTCATACCAACTCTTGGGTGTACGTTCTCCAAGCCCGTCTTAAGTGGCATGGGCTCCTTTGCTTGGTGTGGAATCTGGCGTCACACTGGAGCCTGGCCAAGAGTTGGGGATCTCATGGCTTTTGCTACAAGGAAGGGAGCCCTGGACCCCCAAGAACCCGCTTCCCTGGGGCGGGGTGAGCACGCCTCTGCTCTTTATCCCGTCTACACAGCCATTCCTTCCACTCACCATCCCCACCCCGTCCCAAACATCAAGGAGACCGAAGACGGTCACAGGTGCCTGTGGGGAGGGGAGGGGTGCAGCCAGTGCCCAGGTCCATCCGGCCCCTCTGCCTGCTGAAGGCGGCCCCCCAGGGAGGTGCGACCTGCAGTTCGAACCCATGCAGTTCGCAGGCTGAGGCTTGCGGTTCTCCAAACGGAGAACCGTTGCCATGACAACCGTGGCATCCCAGAACCCGGGGACTATACTGAGACACTAAGCCAGGAGCCTCGCTTTACACAGATTCGGTACTGACAGGTCCCCAGGAGGACGGAAAAAGCCCCCCCACCCCACCCCGGGAATGCAGCCCTTAGAGCTGGACAGCGAGAGACAGCCGTCCACGGGAAACCAAGGCCTGCGGAGGTGAACCACCTGAAGCTGTGTCGCCCCCAGGACGGCAGTTCCTGGTGCTGCGCCTGCCTGGTCGTGAGACTCTGACCCCAACCATGCTCTCGCTTTGTGTAACTTTTCCCTTATAATCGTCCCTGCCACAATCACCGGATCATGGGACAAGGCCCCCCACCCCCCACCCCTTCCCCAAATTGCGGGTGTCCTTGCATCGTCCTCGCCACAAATTCCCACCACGACCCTTCATAAGACTCACTTCTCACGGTCGGGGCTGGCGCCTCCTCAAGCTCAGCCCACCGGTTTCGGACGCCCTAGGAAGTCTCTGTTGCTTTCCGGACGTGGCCTCGCGCCTTCCTCCTTCAGCGAACCCAACAGATACGACGGGCTTTGAAGCCGCTGACGATCTGGGACGAGACCCGTGAGCAGCCAGAGGAAGGAGGTCTCCCCACGGATGACACAGACAAGGCCCCAGGAGCGACACCTGCCGCGAGGCAGGATGCCATGGCCCGAGGCACTTCATGAGCAAAATTAGAAGCCGGAAACGGCAGATCTCAGGCTGGAGGCCCACAGGATCCTCGCCTGTCTCAGGGCAGCCCAGAGACGATGCCAGCGTCCAGGGCTGTTCCACGAGAGGGACGCCGAGCTGACCCGCCGGGCCTCTGCCCTTCCCAGGAACTGCAGCGGAGAACTCCCCGGGGGGCAGCGCCCACGGCAGCCACCACCGGCTCCACGCTCACTGTTTCCGCGGCTTTCTGCCAGTTCATGTCCAACCTGGCTGCTGTTCATGACCCTCTGGAAGTATCAGGACACTAGATGGTGACGCCAACAAGAAGACAGGATGGGTTTGCTCCCAGCTCTTAGAGAGTGACCTGTGGCCAGCACGCTGGACACACGATCCTCACCACCATGGGGCGGTCGGTGACACAAACAGAAAGACGGCTGGGCTTCAACACGGCCCTTCGGACAGCGTGAAGAATACCTACGTCTACCCATCTCGGCTGGCACTTATCGGACGCCCACTTGGTACCAGACGCTGCGGGCCACGGCCACGCCTGACCTCACTGCCAAGCACAGCGCCCCCAGCTCTGAGCGGTGGTGGAAAAATTCTACGAAAACCCTCTGGGCATGTGTCCAGAGGCAGCACCTGCTCTCCTGGTGGCCAGAGGCACGGCCACCCCAACGCCTGACGCCCTTCAGCCTGGTCCACCCGAACACGGACAGAGGCCTGGAGAATTCCAGAAGGACCCAGAGCCCTTCACACCCGCTCTTGGTGCATTCTGTCCACTGGTAGAGGGGCACAGATTTTAGCAACTGGAATCAGCTCAGCCCCAGTGAGAAATGAACAAAGATGACTGCCTGCCCGCCCCCCAGTTCCTGGTCACACAAACTTTGTCATGATTCTCTCACTAATACTTTACTTTCTGGAGCTCCCACTGTGGCTCAGTGGGTTAAGAAGCTGACTGGTATCCACGAGGATGCGGGTGCGACCCCTGGCCTCGTTCAGTGGTTGAAGCATCTGGCATCGCCGCGAGCTGCAGCGTAGGTCGCAGATGCGGCTTGGATCTGGTGTTGCTGTGGCCGTGGTGTGGGGCGGGCAGCTGCAACTCTGATTCCATCCCTAGCCTGGGGACCTCCATGTGCCGCAGGTGCGGCCCTAAAAAGAAAAACAAGATTTAACTTCTGTTCCGGGCAGCGAAAAGGACACGGATAAACCGCTAACACAAGATGCGAACCACGGTATTCTTCAATATCTTCCCCTCGGCGGCACCTCCATGTCGCATCTATCTTCTGCTGCCGCCAGCCTCCAAGAGGAAGCAGCGGGCGTGACGGACGAGGCCAGGGTCAGGCCCCAAGGAGGAGCGGGTGGTTTGGGGGAATTGCCAGCCGTCTGAGCCAAGCGTCAGCAGTGACTGTGTAGCAAGTCCGCCTGCACTCTTACCTGCCCTTCTCTGCTCCTCTCCGGCATCCTCACCCCGCCACCTGCCGTGGGACGGCCGCATAACCTTGAACCGGCCAGCAGCCGACAGACAAAGGAAAGGCGATTTAAGGGAAGGGTCAGTTCCAGCCCTGAGCCCGGTCGCCCCCTCCAGGCCACGGCAGCCGTCCTGCCTGCTCTCTCCAGCTCTCCCGAGGAAAAGCCCCCGTGGACCCCCCAAGGTCTGGTCCAGGGGAAGGAAAACGCTTTCTGGGGCTGTTTATTGTCCTTTTCCCGGACATGCCTCCATCTTGGTGGCCTTTTTTCTTTTTCTTTTTTGGCCACCCCATGGGGTAAGGTAAGGAGTTCCCAGGTCAGGGAACAGATCCGAGGCACTGTTTCAACCTAAGCCACAACTGTGGAAACACCAGATCCTTTAACCCACTGCTGTGCTGGGCTGGGGATCGAACCTGTGTCCTGATGCTGCAGAGATGCCACTGACCCTTTGTGCCATGGCAGGAACTCCCATTTTTGGGGACTGTGCCCGAGGCACGCGGGAGTTCCTGGGCCAGGGATCGAACCTGTGCCACAGCAGTGGCCATGCCAGATCCTTAACCCGCTGAGCTCCCTGGGTGGCCTCACTGGGCGGGGCCCCCAGGATGAGGGCAGACTGACGTCTGCGCTGCGCCTGGACCCGGCTGAGAGAGGACCCGAGACCCATCACCGCTTAAGCTAAGACGGCGCCTTTTTCCCTCCTCCCGCCTCCTTTCTGACCACGTGACGCTTCCCGCGCTTCTCATCCAGCTCTTGCTCAAAGACGCCCCGCTTCTGTGCATGCGGGGATGGGTTCTTCTTTCTCCGAAACCACCCTGGAACCCTCCCATTCGCACTCACGAAACCCAGAACAGAAATCCCTCGCGCCTTCGGCCGGGTTCCGCCCCGCCTGGTCCTCCAAGCCCACGTGTGAGGCACAGGTACTTGCAAAGGCACCAAGAACGTCAAGAGAAGACACTGTTCTCTCTGTTTTGAGTCTGGGCTCAGCCCTGAAGACGAGTCCTCGGTGCGGCGGCGCGGCCGCTCAGGGGGTGCAGCTGCCGGGGCTCCCCACAGAAGACTCCGGGCGGAACCCGCCAGCTCCGGCACTTGGCTGAATGCCCTCTCCGGGTTGCACCACGCGCTGCTTTGGCGGCTAAATGGCAGCGACGAGTCCCTGACCCCGTGCTGACACAGCAGCTCTGGGTGGCCGTACCCCGGGGCGTGTGCCCTTCTCCGACGGCCACGTGGGGCTCTGCTGGGCTCGCTGAGAACGGACGGTTCCCCAGAAGCAGGACCCTGGGGGAGGGACCCCCTCTCCCGGCCCGACCGGGGTCTTTTCTGGGGTCCTGCAGTCAGACCCAGGCCTGGCGAGTCAGGGACCCCACAACAGAAGTCATGGGTGGGGGGTCAGGGCAGAGCAGAGTCCAAATGGGACCCGGCACTCTCGCAGCAGCCAGAAAGGAAGCTTCCAGGGTTTGAGAAGCTGCCACCCACGGCGTGTCCCATCTGCTCTACTGCCAGCTCTGAAGGGACAAGGAAGGTAGGTCCCAGAGGCTGGAGCCATGGGTGCTGGGAACCCATCCAGCCTGGGGGGCCGTGCACCCCGATTTCTGTGAAATAAGCATCTACTCTTAATGTAGAAGGGAGTCCGGCAGACGGGAGAATTTGGGGGAGAGGGGCTTGTGGGGGCACTGGCAGGGAAGGACTTGCGGGGGGCGGCTGGCAGGGAAGGCTGGGGTGACCCACGGAGGCAGCAAAGGAGCTCTGAGGAAGGGGGCGGCCTGGACAGAGGCCCGGCAGCTGGATGGCCAGCAGCTGTCCGACTGCATGGAAGGGGCTGGAAGGCAAGGCCGGACGGGTGGGCGGGTGGCGTCCAGGAGGAGCACAGGTCTTCTTAGCTCGGCTGGGGTGGGGGTGGGCTCAGCAGGCAGAACCCAGAAAGCGCTGGCAAGCTCAGCCAGGAGCACTGGGGGTGGGGGAGGGATGGGGGCCCTCAGCGCCCCCCTGGAAGGTGGCTGCTGGTCCATGGGGAAGACCGGTGTTGGGGAGTCACCTGCTGGCCCCCCAGGAGGCTAGTCTGCAGGGGAGCAGCAACTTGCGGGGGTGGGGCGCAGCCTGTCTGAGGTCCCCGCAGTGGGGCAGGGAGGGTCCAGGAACTCAAGGCGGCCAGGAGACGCACAAAGGGTTAAGGAGGCACCTGGCAGATGAGGGGCAGGTCGGAACAGGTTTCCGAGCTCTGGAGCCTCACTCTCCTCGTCCGTCAAATGGAGACAGCGACAGCGCCACCTCCCTGGGGGCATCCAGCAGAAGCACTGAGTGCGATCCAGGCACGAAAGGACCCGCAAACAGCATTAACTGCTTCTGCCGTTTACACCCCTGCTGCCTCCTCCTCCAGGAAGCCACCCCGACTCTACGGCCCCTGGGATCTGAGGCGCCCCAGGCAGAGAGAAGAAAGAACGGGCAGTGGGACCTAGCCCGGCCTGGGCCAAGACGAGGGCCTTGGAAACGCGGGCGAGGTCGCAGCAGGACCGGGAGGCTCCAGGTGGGAGAAGGGGGACAGCGGGGCCAGAAGAACCTCCTAGCACCCACGTGCCCACCCGCTGGAAGGGCATCTGCGCTCGCCCTGGCCCACCCCGGGACCCTGGGGTCATCATGACGCACCCAGGGCCTGGGCAGGAGAGCCAGGGCCCGGGACCAGAGGCCAGGCCTCGGAAGCAGACCCTGGACTTGGAGATGCTACCTCTGACCCGCCCCCTCTCGGACTCACAGACTCACATCCATTTGCACGGACAGTCACCGAACTTTCTGGAAATGCAGCTGCTACATTGCAGGGACAGGGTGTCTCTGGTGTTTGGTCCAGAACTTGGCTGAGCCGAGCTGACGATTTCAGGGAAACACAGCACTGGGGGTGGGGCCCTCCTGGTGTCGCCGAGGGGGCTCTGGAGTTTGAGGGTGAATGCGCTCACAGGGCTGCTCCCAGCCCGGTGCTGGCCCGAGGGTGTGGGACACCCCACCCTCCCGCGGACGAGCAGGTCGTCTGCCCGTTCCTGGGTTCCCATTCCTTCCGCGACTGTTAAAAACGCCACGTGTGTGTGTGTCAGGTTATCTGCTCTGCAGATTTCACTCGAAGACAATGAAGCTGTGCTACGCAATCGTGGCTGAAAAGGGGCTGGGTCCTGACATGCTTGGGACCTGCACAAGGACCCACTCACCTCAGAGGGAGCCGAGTGGGGCTGCAGTGCAGAGTCAAGGGCGGACAGCAGGCCTCTGGGGATGGAGTGGGGGAGAGGCTGTCCCGAGGGGCCGGAGCTGCCCAGGACCAGGAAGCCAGCAGCTGGGCAGGGCTGGGGACCAGGTCAGCTCGGAGAAGGGGCAGGAGTAAGTGTGTGTGTGAGCAGGCGGGTGGATTCTCCGAGCACCTCAGCTGGGGCCCACGCTCCAGCAGCCATGCCCGTCCCCTAGCCAGGGCCAGCACAGCCAGGGACACCGTGAGGACGTGTGCCCAGCCTCCGAGGCCTCGTGCACACATGAGCGAATAAAAAGGCAGCTGGGGAGTCCTGGGGGGGGGGGTCCCAGGGGCATAACGGAGCTGGTGAAGCAGGTGGGACAGGAAGTCGGGGCGTGTGGCCACGCCTGTGCCCTCGGAGAACCAGGACGACCGGTGTCCCCGGGAGGACAGCGAGCACAGCAGCTGCGATGGACCAAGGCCATGCTGGACCCCCAGTGGACACTCTCCGAACATGGATGCCAGGCGTCGGCCACACACAAAAACGCCATCCCGACGGAACACAACAGCGCCCTGCGGTGTCACAGATGGGCACGCCTTAGCTCGCGGCCCCAGCATCTCGGTTACACGTCAGTGTGCGGGGATAAAACCTGTAAACTGGTCCACGTGGGGGGAGGGGAGGGAGCCGCAGCAGCGAGCACAAGACCGGACACCGAGAGGAGAAGGATGGAAGCCCCAGGCGGCAGATGGCACACGGCGGGGCTGGCGACACTAGGACACGGCAAGGAGGCGGCCACGTGCGCGGGGACGGGGATCCTGGCCGGGGCAGCCCCCCCAACGCCGCGCAGCCCCTCGGCCCCGAGAGGGAGGTGACACAAGAGCAGAGTCAGCCGCGGCGGGTGACAGCGGGCTGCTCACATCCGCTCGGGCTGCTGCGTCTGCTTTACCACGCCTCCCCTCTCCCCACCCTCAGCAGCTTTGGCTTTGAACATATTCTCTGGGAATCCAGGCGACAGCTGCGATGGCTGCATAATTCCGGGTAACAGATGAGCCGGGCTTTCCTCAGGAAGCCTCGTTCCCAAGGTTCACAAGGGGGAGACAGACCCCAAAGGAGCCGGTCTGATGAAATGAAACGGGCTGGGGGGTGGGTTGTCCCGGGACCTGCTGGCTGTACGGGCAAACGCCGGACGCCAGGTTCACGTAACACCAACGTCTACGTGGCACAGTAAGTAGCACATTTTACAGCCCCCGGGGCCAGGAAATCCGAGTACTCTGTCATACCACATCTATTTCATTGCACAGCAGGCGAGAGCTACCAAACAGGTTATTTTTTTTTTTTTTTAAAGAATCATGGCTCAATAGCAGCATGGATTCCCCATTCTCACACACAAACACACCCAGGCACAGCAACCCCAAAATAATGCATTAAGAAATCTGTTTGAAAACACCACCCTCCCTCCATCATCATCATACATATCGGAAGCGTAATTACACAGACACTCGGTCTTGAAACCTAGCAACAGTATCCAAGCGTTGCTTGGGCGGCTGATCAGACACCCAGACTCACACATCAGCTCAATGGGCTTCGTTTTAAGCAAACACGAACCTCTCGCTTCTCTCCCCATAGCGCGGAGGGACAAGATGCATAAAAACAAACCTTGTTCCGCTGAAGAGGCACAGCCCATGTCATTTAATCCGTCTGACAGTGCGGCTCAGAGAGCCAGGCAAAAACAAAAATAACAAAGGCTGTAAAAAAGAGGTTATCCCAGAGCAAGGCTTATCAGCTTGCAACATGCTTAATCTTTGCATGACTACTGCGGACTCGAGCGCACCGGCTCCCCAACAGCCTTGCTTTGGGGGCCCTCTGTCCCACCGCCCGAGGCCATTGCCAGCGCTCGATGGCAAAAGCTTTTAAAACCTGCTGGGTTCATGGATTCAGCCACAGCTCAGCACTGGATGACAACGGGCGGGATTAACTTTGGTGTTCACGCTGGCTTTTAAACCATCACTTTCTCCGAGTTGGCAAATAAAATAACCAAATGGAGGTCACATTTAATTTTTGAAAGAGGAAGGGAGTTTAAAAAAAAGAAAAAGAGCCACAGCACCAGCGAGCGAGCAGCGACACAGATGCTGGCTGGACGGTGGCGGGAACAGTTCGGCACAAGATGTCACCTCTCCTTTAAAGGCACAGGGTTGCAACCACATGGCATCCTGGATCCCTTTCCGATTCCAGGGACCTCCGTGGGCCCATTAATCTCCTTGCCATGTTTCCACCCGCTCACCGTCTTTCCCCTAAATCCACACTGGAGCCTCTTAAGTGCCCTGATCTCCCGTTGCACTCTCGGGTCTGGAAAACAAAGGCTCTGTGGCTCCGAGGCAGAGACTATCCGATCCCCCAAAGGGACTTTTGGGGAAGTCATCCCACTGACGAGGCTGTCTGCAGGAAGTCGGGGGCACGGGATGCGTTTTCGTTTCCTCACTTTGCAGCATCTAGATCAACCCCACTCCCAGCCTGGACGCTGGGAACCCTTCCACCAAAATGCACACCCAACACGATGCAGGCAAAGGCGAGCCCCACCCTCAGTTCCTCTCTGAGTTCAGAATCCTGACACGTGACGCTGGGTTCTCCAAGGTGCTACCCCAGCCCCACAGCCGTCTGATAAACAGAATGCTGCCAGCAAGTATCACGGGCGCCTGCTGAGAGCCCAGAGCCCCAAGCATGTAGGGGACGCGCGCCCGTTCTTCTGTATTTCTCCTGCGCTGTGGTGTTGCTCAGAAGTCAAACTTTGCTGAAGATCAAAGCGGCAATCAGGCCCCCGGGCCGTCCGTCCCCAGCGCCCCTCCCTGTGATTCCTGAGGCTGCCCGTGGAAGAGAGACGGCCGTGGAAATCAAGTTGGAGGTGCCCAGTAATCATACCAGGGGCCCACCCCCTAAAGTCCGGGGCAGCAAACACTGGCTCTGACCAAGGCTGACTCGGATGGCAGCCTCGGCGGACACACAGGATGCGGGGGGGCGGGGGCACAGGAGCTGGAACGGGAAAGCCATGGGGTCACGGAGCCTCACACTCGACAGTTCAGGACTCCCGATCTCAGCACACGCTGGGAGGGCCGAGAACACTGCCCCCAACGCAACCCACTGCCCCTGCCCCCGCCCCTGAGCATGCTTCTGGGCTGTGGGGGGGTTTAAAACTTTACACTCCTGCAGACGCATCCAATCCCAGAACTGATTTGCCCACAGAGGCTTGGGTCCTAGGCACCTAGCTCTGCAGGTGCCTGGACACTGGGATTCAAGGTCAAGAAGAGAGTGTGGGGGAGGGGCTGACCGTGCAGTGGGAGCAGCACCGAAAGGGTCACTCAGTTAACAGACGTCCCCCGAGGCCCCGTGGTGTGCCTGGCGCTGTAACAGCCTAGAAAGATGGTCACACAGCAACAAGAGCGCCCCCCCACCCCGCCCCGGCGGGTTGATGGCAGCCCCCCAAAGACGTGGCCATGTCCTAACCCCTGGATCCTATCACTGCGGCCTAATTGGGAAATAAGGCCTTTGCAGGTGTAATTTTTTTTTTTTTAATGACTGCACCTGTAGCACATGAAAGTTTGCAGGCTAGGGGCTGAAAGGGAGCTGCCGCTGCCGGCCTGCGCCACAGCCACAGTCACGCAGGACCCAAGCCGCGTCTGTGACCCACACCACAGCTCATGGCAATGCCGGATCCTTAACCCACTGAGTGAGGCCAGGGATCGAACCCGCATCCTCATGGATACCAGTCAGGTTCTTAACCTGCTGAGCCACAGTGGAAACTCCTGCAGCGTAATTAACTTCAGGATCCCAAGAAGAGATGGCGCTGGGTTTCGAGGGAGGGGGCTCTAAACGCAGAGACTGATGTCAGATCAGAACAGGAGAGGAGGCCGAGGAGCCGCGAGGAAGCCGTGTGAGGGAGGAGGGGTCCGCCCACAACCCCGGGAGTGTCTAGGGTTGCCGGGGACCAGCACGAGCTGGGAAGAGGCGTGGAGGGAGCCTGGCCCTCCGGAGGGACCAGCCCCGCCGACACCCTAACTTTGCACTTGCGGCTGCCAGAGCATCAGAAGAATACACTTCTGTTCTTTGAAGCCACCCGGATGGTGGCTTTTGGTTATGGCCGCCCCATCCTCAGGCTCTGAGCAAGCGCACTGGAGGTGAGGGGGGACAGGCAGGCCTGGAGGGTCCCGGGAGGCAGAGGTGGGCTGGGGCCTGGATGTCCATCCTCAGAGCAGCTGGAGGGCATGAAATGGCGATGGCAGAGACCACCCCGGACCTGGTCAGGCTCTCGGGGGGCTGCTCTGAGCACCTGCCATGTGCACAAGCTCTCCAGAGGCACCCAAACCTGGCACGTGCGCTCAGCACTGGGGAGGCTTGGGACTTTCGGTCAGCGAGTCAAGAGCCGTTAAGGAGAGTAAGGGACCCCCGATTAGGGGATCAACTGCCGGCAGCACTGAACACTTGCTGGGGTGGGGGTGGGGGGCAGCAAGGCAGCCGGGGCGTCGGGGACCGGGACGTGGGGCAGGCGGGCGGATGCAACGATCAGCGGCCAAGTGCACCATTCTCCCCGGAACAGTGGGGACGGGAGGTGCCCCTTTGGGAGGTGCAGGGGTCTGCGTTCCTCTAAGCGCAGCTGCTGAACCCAGGGGGCAGGGCGGTGTGGAGGACCTCGGCCCCTGTGCTACCACCCCTAAAGGGCCAGGCCTGGGATGAGCCGACGTCTCCGGACCCGCAATCAGCACAGGGCCCAAGGGGACAGGACGTGCCAGGAAGATGGTCCTGGCGAGATGGTGGCCGTTTCCCTGCCCCCAGGCTTCTAGGGTTGCTCACAGGCAGCACAGAGGGGCAGGGGGCGGGTGGGGGGGGCATCCGCTTCCCTCGGGAGGCAGGACTCCTTCTGGAGTCCGGAAGGAACGGGGTGCGGGGGTGGTGTTAGAGGTCTGAGCCACCACCTCTGAGGTCCCCAAGTCAGAGTTCGGTGTCCCCATGGAGATGGCGCCCGCAGAAAGCTTTGTCCTTGTGCCTCCTGCTCCCTGTTCTTGGTAAGGCCTCCTGGGGACCTGACCCAGAAGCGGTGGCACTCCCGGGGGAGGGGAGTGTCAGGAACAACATTTCTCCTTGAAACGTGAGAACTGAGGCGGAAGCCTGGGGGGACTCGGGACTTGGGGAGAAAACAATGGATTCTGCAGGTGAGAGCTGAATCTGGGACTTGGGTGAAGTCCAAGTGACTGTCCTCCCGAGCGGGGGAGGGGCGGCACACGCGGGTGGAGGTGGGGGGATCGTCCTGACGGCCCAGGGCGAGGCTGCTGCGGGTCTGCAGGGCCTGC
This sequence comes from Catagonus wagneri, assembly GCA_004024745.2. Classification (NCBI taxonomy): domain Eukaryota; kingdom Metazoa; phylum Chordata; class Mammalia; order Artiodactyla; family Tayassuidae; genus Catagonus; species Catagonus wagneri. Next base: position 393,861 of record PVHT021183669.1, on the reverse strand, counting down.
CGCTTGGTCCCGATGCTACTGACTCTCAGACAGCCTCTCTGCAGCCTCCAGAGCGTCCTCCGCCACCCCCGTCCCTGACCTCTGAGCCCAGCTGGGGAGCAGAGTTCAGCAGAGAGATGCTTAACTCTGGCGGCCACAGAGCACCGGACACGGCCCCCTGTCAGCCGGCTGGAACCCGGGGACCCTCTGCGCCCCCATCCAGCTACCCCGTCCAGCCTTGGCTCCAGCACCAGCCCGTGTGAAGACCCCACCCCCCGCCCCAGCCCTCAGTGCTGCCTGAGGCTCTTGCGTGGGGCCCCCTGTTCTTCTGGGGTTCACAGGGAGGCAGGGGACCTGCTGGTGAAGAGCCCAGAGCACCCCAGGGTCCCATGGGCCTGGCCTCAAACCCGTGCTCGGCCAGTCACTCCAGCGAGTGGGAGAGCCCTGCCTGGAGGGTGCCACCGGAGCCCTGCCTGCACACCCTGGCACTCAGTGCACCCTGGACACGCCGGGCCGCTCGCACCCACAGGCACCTGCACCCGCCCCAGGAGGTCTGCCCTGGCACGGAGCAGGCCAGGGCTCACGGGAGCGTGACCAAGTGGGTCAACACACAGATCGCCTTCCCCCGGGATGGTCCAAGGCCAAGGAAGGCGAGCTCCCGCGGCCTCAGAGCTCCCAAGGGACTGGACCTCAGGTGTCTGCAGGCACCTGTTCATTAATGCACCTGAGCTAGCGTCCCGTCCTCCCGGACTTACACCCCGTGCTCCCACTTGCCCTCAGATCCTTGCTTCAAGGTCTGTTTCTAGGGAAACTCAACCCAAACGCCACACCCAGTGTCAGCTCCGTCCTCAGTCCCATGGAAACAGCGACCACTTCAGGACTCGGGGGGTGACAGGGCTGGGCGCGCAGGTCGGGAAGGGGTGGCCGTCTCCCTGGGGCTATGCCCCTGCCGGAGGCCGGGCCGCTCTCCGAGGCAGCAGGCACAGACCCGCACACAGGACGCAGCAAGACCCACGCACAGGCTGCGGGGAGGGACGGCCCCGGAGTCTCCCCGCCACGCGCCCAGCATCTGGCCCCGCCAAGAACGGGGGCAGGTGCAGAGCTGGGGCAGCCCCGGGGGCACAGAGCCACCGACCCACTCGGCCCGGGGGCTGAGTTAACAGGACGCTGAATCAGCTCTGACGGCGGCTCACTGCGCCTCCGAGAGCGAGCGCACCGCGTGTCGTCTGCATCCACAGAGGACCCACAGCCCGTGCCCCGCGTCGCCTCTGCAAATCGACTTAGACGGCACAGCCGCTAGTGCAGTCACAGGCGCGTCGTCAGACGCCTCAGAGGAGAAGAGAGGTGCCTGTCTCTTTTTCTTCTTTGGAGATGCTGAAAGGACCCGGCGGCGAAGCACAGATTTTCCCTGCTAACTTTTCTCTTCGGGACACGCCAGGGACAGCCCACCGCGCAGGTAACAAGGAGCCTGGCCGCCCTGCCTCCCTGATTGGAAAAGCTGCTCGGCAGATTCACGCAGCCCCAGGGCGCACCCACAAAGGCACAGCGTCGGGCCTCAAACCCCGGTCCCCGCATCGTGAAGCACTGAGGGTGTGCGGGGCGTGCCGGCCGAGTGCTGCCCCCCAGTAGGGACGTTTAAATCAATCACTGATCAGACCCAGTGAGTGGTAATTAAACTGCATTCGCCCAACAAACAGGTGTTACATTTTTTTTGCGGGGCGGGGGTGCACCTGCGGCGGGTGGTGGTTCCCAGGCCGGGGACCGAACCAGAGGCACACCGGTGACAACGCCAGACCCTTAACCCACTCGGCCACCAGAGAACTCAGTGTTTCATAACAAGCAAATCTCTGCTTATAAAGAAGTGTTTACACCTAAAAATGGAAGAGACGAGGCAGGAACCTCCTGGGCCCGGGTTTTAAAATGGGCGGTTTCGCGGAGGCTGGGTTAGTGGCTGCGGGCGGGAAGGGGCATGGATCTAGGGCCGCCTCCCTTTGGCACCCGGGTCCCAGTCCCAGTCGCTCTGTGGCCACCACGAGGGCAGGCCTGAGCTTGAAACCACGGCAGAAACTCAGAGATCCGGTCCTGGGGCCACGACCCACCCCGCAGCCGTGGGCGGGGCCTGCGCCCCTCTCTTTGCCGCCTGCCCTTGCTTGCTAGGGTTCCGATCCCCTTGGCAGCAAGCGGTCTTTTCAGACCTCAAGCCAACCCCACCCCGCTGTGCTGCTCTCTCGTATCGGGCAGCGGGGGAAACACCGTGGGCACCGGGAGAGCTCGGCCCATCTTCTAAATCGCTTTGCAGACGTTAAGGCATCAATCTCCATCAGCTGCCGTCTCTCGGCTCGGAGATGCTGATGCCGCCGCGGTGGAGGCCCGGAGCGCGGAGCAATGAATGGGTTTGCCCTGGCTCACGGGCGCGCTCCTGCCGCATCGGGGGCGGCCCTGGGGAGACCCTGGTGCCCGGCCCCAGGCGCCCGGAGACGCGAAGCAAGGCTCCGGCTCTGCATCTCTGTGCAGACCTCGGAGACGCCGGGCGCCAGCCAGACACTCGACACGGTAAGGATGGGACAGTCACACGCACGGACGGGTTCGGCACCAAACACGGGGAGCAGCGCAGGCAACGAGACACGGACGCCCTCGGGCTCCTCCTCCAGGAGCCTGGGAGCCCCGCTGCCCACCCCCTGGAGCGGAGGGCACGTCTGGAAATCTCACCGCGGCCGGTCCGGTGCGACTGCTCCCCGCTGCAGGTCCTGTGCAAGCCCGGGGCCGGAGGAAACAGGCCAGCGGGCTCCTCCAAGACGCAGGGCGGGCCCGCGGGGCGACGGGAGAGAGGAGGCGCCCCAGGGACAGTCCTCCTGGTTGGCACGAGGGGGACTAGAAAGGGGAGCGGTGGTCAGCACAGCGGCGGGGACAGAGGGCACGACACGGAGGAGGCGGGGTCAGGGGAGCTCCTGGCTCCTTCTCGCCTCACTCTGTCGCCGTCTCTTCTTTCAGAGGGAACCGTGCACGCAACAGAAGCTTCCATGAACCCACCTCAGTCAGCTGCGGAGTGATCTGACCCACTGGTGGGCCGGCGGGGCACAGACCCACGTCCGAGTTCCCTGCCCCAACCCTCCAACCTGCCACGGGTGAAGGGAACGCAGCAACAGAGGCAGGAAAAGGGCTGGGAGGGTGCTGCCCGCTCGGGTCGGCTGAAAGCAGGCGCGGCACCCATCTGAGGAGCACGGCCCGACGGAGCCCCTCCGTCCCCCCACGGGCGGCCCACTCACCGATGTCGGTCTCCTTGTGGTTCTTGATGTACTCGGCCAGCTCGAAGTTGCCGGCTATGATTGCCACCTGCAAGAGCAGAAATCACGTTAAAACGCCAATTGCCAGACACGCCTTCACATCGCGGCCGGCCCAACAGCACATCGAGTCCAGTCCCGGCTCTTCTTTTTCAGATCACAGATGTCCCCCTTTTTCTGTTTTATTGAGTGAGATACGGTTGATATGCAGCCCCCAGCTTTTTAAGTTTAAGGTGCACGGCATCATGACCTGACTTTCGCAGGCTGCAAAACAATGACCGCGGGAAGTTCAGCTAACACCCGGTCACCCTCAGGTGGTTGCAACAAAATTTTCTCTCGGCAACTTTGCAATGGACCACCAGCGGCATCACCTACAACCACGGTGCCGGACGTGACATCTCCAAGCCAATTTCCCCGGTGACCGGAAACCCGCACCCCTCCCCCGACTCCCCGCCTCTGGGAACCACAAATCTGCTTTCCCTTTCTACGCGTTTGATTTAGATTCACGTCTTCGTATTTGTCTTTCTTGGGCTGATTGCAGGCAGCATAGCGCCCCCCCAGGCCCACCCACGGTGTCATGACGGCAAGACCGACCTAACCTTCAAAACGGCAGCCACAGACCCATCAGCTCCACGTGAAGAGACATCTTGCCGCTTTGCCCCACTCTGGGGCCCTGGCCACTCTTTTTTTTTTTTTAACGATTTTTATTTTTTCCATTATAGCTGGTTTACGTGACAAAGCCATCACTCCGTGAGAATCTGCATGACAGTGAGAATCTGCATGACAGAGTGCTCTGCCCAGAAGGCCACCGCGGGGGGCGGATCAAGGGGCTGGGCCTGGAAAGCCCCGCATGGAGCGCGTCCCCGTGCCCACCAGGCCGGCCTGGTTCCAACACACTCCCTTGTGGGGAATCCGTCCCTCTGCTTGGTCCCCAAAACCGGAGGGAGGGGGAAACCTCAAAAAAGCATTCACAGCTCTCCACTGGGTTTCAACCAAGCGGAAAAATCTCCACCCGCGCCCAGGCAGAGCATCAAACCACAGCACCTACAGGACGCAGTCCGGCTCGGGCCCCACAGATCCACCCACCAAAGCAAGAAGGCCACGTGGTCCTGGACACGCTGAGGCAGCCAGGCAGGTGAAGCCGAAGCCCCCTGGGGTGGCCGGGGGCCCCCAGGGCGACCTGCACCTGGCCCGTGTGGGCTGGGGTCCTGGGCCCAGCCTGGGAGACCTGGGCCTGCAGGCGCCGCCTCCCCGCTCCAACGAGCCGGCGTTCGGACGCCAGCCTGCAGACACACGCCGGCCAACAGCCGGCTTCCAGCGGTACTGTGGGTGGCTCCCCATCACTGGAGGCCTTCAGAGCAAAAACTGAGATTTCCTGGAGGAGAAATTCTGCGTCAAGATCACAGCACCAGCTCCTGCCTGAGCTTCCAGCCTGCCCTTCAGACGGCAGACTTGCCAGCCCCCACAGTCTCGGAGCCAACTCCTTAAGGGAAATTTCTTAAGTGTATATACATATATATATAGCTCCATCCTGCCAGCTCCGTTTCCCAGGAGAGCCCCGTCTGATGCAGCATCGCACAGAGGCTGGGGCTGCGGCGCTGCGGAGACCCAGGGACCCCAGAGCGCTGTCCTTGGCGGTGGCATGGGTGTTACAGCGAAATCCAGCCCCCTCCCGGGCCAGGCAATGTCAGGGTCATGGCCGGCCCGGTGCGCACCAGCGGGGGCCATGGGTGGAAAGCAGAGGCCGCTGCGAGGGAGACCCTGGTTCTGCAGATGCAGCGGTGGCGTTAGAAACATCTGCAGGAGCTCCGCTGGCCTCCCGCAGAGTGACCCTCCCTCTGGGACCCGAATCCCCGGTTCCAACCCTCTCCCCTTGAAAGAACGGGGATGGAGGTGGGGAGCCCAGGTCCACGTAGGCCCGCAGGCCAGCGGCCTGGGATGCTGGCATTCTGACACGAACGCAGGAGCAGCCGTCTGCAGGCTGCACATAATAAAGAACCCATGGCCACGGATGGACCTAGAAATCACCGTGCTAAGTGAAGTCAGCCAATGAGACACCAACATCAAATGCCATCACGTCCACGCGGTATCTCAGAAAAGGACACAATGAACTTCTTTGCAGAACAGATACTGACTCACAGACTTCAAAAAACTTAGGGTTTCCCCAGGAGACAGGTTGGGGGGGTGGGGGTGGCGCTGAGGGGTTGGGATGGAAACGCTATAAAAATTTGTTTGTGATGATGGTTGTACACGTAGAAATGTAATAAAATTCATGAAGTAATTAAAGAAAAAAAAGAGGAACCCATGGCACTTCGGTGCATCGGGTCAGAGTCCTTCCAGGTGAACCCTCAAAGGTACACCTCGCTCCCACCCATCAGGCCGGGGACTCCAGAAAACGACAGGGCTGGCCAGGCGGTGAGGAAGCAGGGCGCCTGTGTATTGACGGTGGGAACGCAAAGGGGTGCAGGCGCCGTGGAAAACAGCACTGAGGGTCCTCAAAAATAAATTCTCCATAGAACTACTGTCGGATCCAGCCACTTCCCTTTTGGGGATACGCACAAAGGACCCGAAGGCAGGTGTAATGGTTCATCTTACACGTCAACCTGGCCGGGCCAGGCGTTTGGCCAGACACTGTCCTGGGGGTCTGCGGATGAGGTTAACATCAGGATCCGTAGGTCAGGTACAGCAGAATGCCCTCCCCAGTGTGGGCGGGCCTCGCCCCATCAGTCGATAACCCGACTGGAACCAAAAGGCCGAGTAAGAGGGAACTCCTGCTGCCTCTTTGGTCCTGGAGGTTCTTCTCCACCCGCCTGTGTCCATCAGAGCCCAGAAATGATGTCCTTCTAGAACCCTGTGCTCCGCTGAGCCCCGACCTCTTTCCGGCCTCTGTGTGAGCAGGCAGGGCCCATCCCAAGGAGGTGCCCCCATTCCCAGGGAGCCCCTCACTTCAGGTGCTTATTTCAACCTCGAGTCTGAGTCCGGCATATTCTCCCGTCCACCCAGACCCTGCACCCCCCCACCAGCGACGCTGGCGGGTTTACTGGCCGCAGACCCTGGACCTCGGTGACTGTCCCCTTCAGACTCAGGGACACACCCCTCAGTGAGTACACAGAGCAAAATGGCAAGAGGTCGCTGTCCAGGGTGCTGAAACGGTCTGGGCCTTGTGCCAAAGGGCCGAGCTGGTTCCCACGGGCTGGAGCGTGTAGGGGCAGGTCAGGGTGTGTGGTGCAGCTGAGGGCGCCCTCTGCTAGGGGTCCCACAGGTGGTACGAGTTGTCATCCCTTCCACACCAGGGACTGCCTGCTGTCCGTCCCCAAGTCGATACAGGAGGACAACCCTGCACACCTCTGCACCAGGCTTTTTGTGCCAGACACTCCGGGGCCCAGATGAAATCTCAGTCCTGTCCCCAAGAGCATCTCACAGCCAGATGGCTGGAATCCTACACCGTCTCCTAACTCGCTGTGTCCCCCCACCCGCCCAGTCCACGGGGCTTAAAGACCAACATGGTGAAAATCTAGGAACAGAACGTGCTGGAAGCCTCACACGGCAGGAGAGGGCACATACACCCCCAGAAGGAGAGACCCGGGGGAATGCGGACCTGGGAGACTTGGAGGAGGACTAACCCGACTGGCAGGCAGGGAGGAGACTATGAGGAGACGGTGCTGAAACTCTACTGACCTATTTCTACCCTTCCTGTATGAGGCAGTGCCTTCCGAAGAGGTTCCTGGGAGACTCCAGCACTGTGCACAAAACACCCTCTGTGGTCTCAAGCCACCCATTCACTGAATCGTCCACTTATCCATCCACCCACCCATCCATTCATCCATCCACACTTCCACTAATCCATCCCCCACCTACCCATGTAACCATCCATCCACTCATCCATCCATCCACCCACCCATCCATCCATCCATTCAGCCATCCATCCATCCATCCATCCACACACCCATCCATCCACACATCTACCATCCACCCACCCATCCATTCAACCATCCACACCTCCACTAATCCATCCCCCACCTACCCATGTAACCATCCATCCACTCATCCATCCATCCACCCACCCATCCATCCATCCATTCATCCATCCACACCTCCACTAATCCATCCCTAACCCACTCATGTATCCATCCATCCACTCATCCACTCATCCATCTTCCACCCACCCATTCGTCCATCTATCCACACTTCCACTAAACCACCCATCCACCCACCCATCCATCCTCCATCCATCCACCCACCACCCACTTATCTATTCAATGACCCATCCAGTCACCTTCTCATCCATCCATCCATCCATCCATCCACTCATCCACCCACACATCCATCCATCCAAACACCCATCCATCCTCCATCCATCCATCCATCCGCCCACCCTCTTCTCTATTCAATGACCCATCCAGTCGCCTTCTCATCCACCCACCCATCCATCCAACCATCCACTCATCAAATCACCTACTAATGGACCCAGCCAGCCACCGATCGTCCACTCATCCTGCCCCCCACCCATCCATCCACATACCACAGCCACCATTAACTGAGAACCACCACTTGCCACACCCTAGGCCATGTAGCATTTAACTTGGTCTGTTTAAAGTTCTCCTTGGCTCATGTAAGCTGGCACCCAAGTGAGGGGGATGACTCCGAGCCCGACTATCAAGCGGACTCCCATCCTTTTCCCTGGTCCAGTGCTGGGTTCCCACTAGCTACCAAAAAACTCCTGCCTTCCTGCTAGGGTGGGGGAGGGGGAGGGCACATGGACACCTTTTACAGCAGTCAAGCTGCCGGGGAGCTGAGCCGCCCCGTCTGGACCCTCCACTCGGTCTCCTGGCTCTGGTGGAGAGACAGTGCTGCCCTGCCGTGTGCCCCCGGTGGCCCCACCACACCCTGCTGAGCTGGCACTGGAGCTGGAAGCTGGGTGAAGGGAGTCGCTGCCTCTGCTCTCACTGCTGGCTAAGCCGTCATCTCCTGGGACCTGCGGCCAGAACGCGGAGGAAGCCCTGCCCCCGCCCCGGTGACGCGCCTCCTCCTGCCGGAGCAATGCGCTGCCCAACACAGACAGCTATTTACCGCGGCTCTGCGATGCTGACACGTCCTCGCCAAGACCGGAGGACCGCTCCACGCCGAGACAGCGATGGAAACCGTGGGCGCGGAGCCTTCCCTCCCTGGTTTCCTTCCAGGTGACACCGTGTCCCCCACTCAGACTCTGATGGCAAATCGAGAAGCGACTGACACCCGAAGCCCCGGGGGCCGGGGAAGGCCTAGTTCTGAGCATCCCGCAAGCATGTGGGGACGGGGACTGGGCCCCTGGCTCGGGGGTCAGAGGTCACTGAACCCCATCAGACAAACTCCACGGGGGTCTCTGCCGTCTCTTGGCTGAAGCCTCGAGCCAGCGAGGCAGTGGGCAAACCGACAGATTGCAGACTGCGGCCTGAGGCCCTGGCAAATCCCCTGTGGGGCCAGGAGCCTTTGCAAAGTGATGTGTTACCTGGAGGCTCAGGGACACCCCCCAGCTCCATCTGGACTGGGCTGTGGAGGCCAGCAGCATCCGCAGCACCACGAAGTCCTGTCTCCAGGGGCTTCGGGCCAGGCCCCGAGCCAGAGCAAGTGGCCAGGGCTGCGAGGCTGCCCTAAGGATGCTGCCGTGCCGGGCGACCCAACAGGCCTCCGCAGCTGCACGGGGACCCTGAGCACTCCTGGGGGACGGCCCAGCAAGGCCCTTCCTTTACTGGCGCCCCAAAGTTGGGGATGAAAGGGCCCCTTTAAGCCCTGGCCTAGGAGGGACGGGGACACCCTGGGCAGTGGCCAGCCTCCACCCGGCCAGCACAGTGCAGGGGTCAGGGCCCCAGACCTCCTGGTGCAGATCCTTCAGGCAAGGGGACCGCAGACCAGCTACTCCTCCTCCTCGGTAAAGGGGATAACACCGCAAGCCTAACCCTTGCGCAGCAGCTGTGTGATTAAAACAGTTCCTACGGATACAAACGCCTTCAACAGAGGCTCAGGTCCCGCAGAAAAACCACAGTCCCGGGTGGCTTCTCGAACGAACCCTCCCAAACACAGAAGGCGGAACTAACCCCAATCTTACCCAAATCCCTCCAGAGAACAAAGAGAGAGGTCTCCCAACCCAACGCCAGGCCAGCGAGGCCTCAGTGTCAGGGCTCACCAGGGGCAAGAGTTAGCGCTCCCAGAGACGTGGGAATCCCAGACACAGGCCAGCCAACCGGGCACAGGGCCGTATGTGTGAAGAAGACATCATGCAGGCTTATTACGGGAAGAAAACATGAATTAGTGTAATTCATCACGTTAACACAAACGATGGGGAAATCTGGAGACCGTCTTGATGGCCGCAGCATCCGTTACCAATTTCGGTAAATGCTTTACCGAAAAGCATTTTACGAACCTTAACACTGATCCATGGACAACCCTAATGGACTAGGCGTAGAAGGGAAGGCCAAGGCGCTGGCCTGCTGCCTGGGAAGCCACTGCAAAGCTAAGAGGGCCGTGGCCCCGAGGACCGCAGATCCGGGCTCCCCGTGCCTCCCGTGGGCGCCAGGGCCCTCCCCGCAGTCTCGGCACTGACTGCGGCCACACGTTTGCTCCCGTGGACCGCCCGTCCTGTGCAGACCTCACCGGCCCCCTCCCACCGCGGGCTCAGGACTGTGCTCCCCATGGGTGAACCTTAAAACTGCAAGGCCCCCAGAGGGTGGGCGTGCCGAACAACTTCTGGAATATTCTACTGGTCAGAGAAGACCAGATCCTAGGCCCGAGGGGAAATGGACCCCACCTCTTTACGGGAGGGGCCGCAACACACTGTGTCCACGCTTCTCCATCTATACAGTCCACGCTGGCCGGTGACCACGACATGGGCACACTCACTGGTCCCCACGGCATGGCCTGGTCTGTCCTTCTGCACCTGAGACCAGGTGGAAGCCCCGGCAGTCACGCAGCCATTTGGGATTTGACTCCAGGCTCCGGAGCTTCTGCTTCTGAGTGAGGCGCATGCGTGGTGCTGTCGGGTCAAGGCCGTCTCCAGACAGGGCGCTGGTACCTGCGACTCACCCCCAGGGTGACCCCAACCTTAACCTGAACTGCTGAATCCTGGGGGTCAGCACCAGAGTTACCCCCTGTTCACAAGGGAGACGCCAAACCCTGTGGTTGGCGCTGAGAGTTCATAGGTACAGAGAAAACCAACCTTCAGTGTTCAGAAGTTTCTGACCTGATCAACAGGGGAGGTCAGACCACCATCCAGCTGGTCCACCTCCATCTTGGTCGCTCAGTTTCTCGCGGTGGAGACACTGACCAAGAGAGGAACCTCCCAGCTTGCGGAGGGGGCCTCAACCTCCAGCCCCTCTTATGCAGAAGAGACCCGACGCACAGTATTACCCAGCCCTCAGTTGTAGAAAATACTCATGATTGTCAAGGGAAAAGGAGCTGCGAAAAACATCTGCAAGGCGCAAAAGTCTACCATGCATACAAAGACCGAGAAGTGATTCCTCCACAGAGACCAAAAGCATCCTCTGGATCTGCCATTAAAAAGGCACATCTCTCCTCTAAAATAACAATGGCTTTGAAGGACACCTGTTTGAACAGATGGCTGCACCCCAGTGTTCATAGCAGCACTACTCACCATAGCCAAGACGCGGAAGCAACCTAAATGTCCATCGACAGAGAGATGGATAAAGAAGATGTGGAACATAAATACCAGGAAATACTGCTCAGCCATGGAATGAATGAAATAATTCCATTTGCAGCAACATGGATGGACCTAGAGATGCTGATACTAAGCGAAGTCAGATAGTGAAAGACAAACATCATAAGGATACAAATGAACAAATTTGCAGAACAGAAACAGACTCAGTCTTTGAAAACAAACTTACGGGTACCCGAGGGGACAGGTTGGGGGGAGAGGGATGGACTGGGGGCTTGGGACTGGCCTATGCACGCTGAGGTATGTGGAATGACTGGCCAACAGGACCGGCTGCATGGCACGGATAACTCTCTGCAGTATTCTGTGATCATCTATGTGCGAAAAGAATCTGAGAGAGAACGTGTGTGCGCATATAACTGAATCACTGTGTTGCACAGCAGAAATGACGGCAACCTTGTAAATGAACTCTACTTCAACACAACTGTAACAAACGACAAAAAGCAAACGGTTCTTCCCCGTTTGCAGAGAAACAGCCCTCACGAGGGCAGCTCCCGTTGGGACCACCAGTCTGGGGCGGGGGCATGGATTCGTGGTGGATGTGGGATTTCTCCCCTTGGCTCCCAGCCCCCTGACTCTCAGAATGTACAAGACCACTGTGGGCAGCATCCGAGATTTCGGGGACCTATAGGTGTTGCTCGCCGGGCTTCGACCACGTGGCGGGCAGTCAGGCTGACTACGGCGACCAAACTCGCGGCAAAGAGAGCGGTGCCCATTGCACGACGCAGGCTCACTCGAGTATCTGCTTTAATCCTCACCCCGGGAAGCAGAGCTCCTGTGACTGCCGTTCCCAGACGATGGAACAGGCTTTGAGGACTCCAGGGGGTTACAGTGTACCTGTCATGCAGGTGGAACTTGTCCCCTGGTGCTAAAGCCTGTGGCTGTGGCCAGGGGCTACGCACATGGCCTCACATGGCTCCCACCCCAGCAAGTTCTTCCCGCACCTCAGTGGAGGCACAGCCGCCTTGCTTGAAAAGACATCCGAGATTAATCACGAGATCTGATTCAGACGCGGAAATGCAGCACTGTTTCCCGCGGGTTGGTCGGCAGAGAAAGGAATAAGAGTTGAGGCCACCAGACACCTGTGAATGAGTCCGCTCAGGCCCCCAGAACCCAGGCGCACAGCCTGGGCAGCTCAGACAGCAGACATTCGAGTCTCCCGTCCTGGAGGCTGGAGTCCAAGCCCCAGGGGTGGACAGGGCTGGTCCCTCCCGAGGCCTCTCTCCTGGGCGTGCAGACGGCCCTCCCCGTGTCCTCGCAGGGCCGTCCCTCCGCGTGTGTCTGTGTCCTGACCTCCTCTTCCTCTAAGGTCACCGGTCCTGTGGGATCAGGGCCCCACCCCGGTGACCTCGCTTGACCTTCATCTCTGCTTTAAAGACCCTCTCTCCTAATAGAGGCACATTCTGAGGTTGTGCGGGTCACCCACCAAAACCTAAAGCCCTTCAAGGGGGATCTGACCCTCGCGTCTTCTCGCTCAGCTCCCCAGCAGCTGCAGCCACTCTACAGACCTTCCAAGATGAGTTCCAGATCCGGTCTACTGTCTCCCCAACTTCTCCAGCAAAGAAGCAGAAAAGGAGACGAAGCCCTCTCTCCCGGTACCCCCGTCCCCCCAGCTCGTCCTGGTGCGTTTATAAATGGATTCAGACTAGGTCACGCCCTTCAGACAAAAAAAGCATCAACTTATGATTAATCCCAGTGCTCCAGAAGAAACGTATTAACTAAAGAGAGTTTTCTTCTTCCTTTGCCAGCGTACATCCTAAATCGCACATCCTCTGATGACGGCTCTGATCACTCAGGGGACATGACAGACACCCAGCGGAGTCCACCTGCTAAATGGGCAGGACGGACGTGAATTACATTCAACACGAGTAAATAGCATAAAATTGCACAGAAAGACTGTTGGGAATTGAAAAACCACAGCAACAAAAGACATTTACTTTATTAGGAAAAACCTGGGGGCGGTGCTATTTCAGTACTTCGTAAACAGCAGGTAAAGTCTGGAAGAAAGAAAAACAAAGAGCGAGAGAGAAGGCAGAAAAGCAAGGAAGCCGGCAAAGAAAAGGGGGCAGTTTTCTTAGGTGAGCTTTGACTTTAAAGCACTGAAGGAGTTCCGGGTGGTACAGCGGGTTCAGGTTCTGGTGGTGACACTGCTGTGGCTTGGGCTGCTGCTGTGGCGTGGGTTCGATCCCCGGCCGGGACTTCTGCATGCCACAGTCCTGACCCAATATATAAATAAACCACTGAAAATGTAAGTCAAGGATTCAAATGCTCCCACCTTGGGGTATGGGTGCTAAAGAGATGATTCCGTGTTTAGATGTTGGCGTGTTTTAAAACCTGCCCTGCAAAATTTATGTATGTAAGTGTGTGTGTGTGTGTGTGTGTGTGTGTGTGAGAGAGAGAGAGAGAGAGAGAGAGAGAGAGAGAGAGAGAGGGAGAGAGAGGGAGAGAGGGAGAGAGGGAGAGAGGGAGAGGGAGAGGGAGAGAGCGCGCACACCCAGGTCACTTTGCTGTACAGCAGATATTGATACAACATGGTAAATCAATGCTTTAATAAAAATAAATTAAAACTTGCCCCAGACCTCATGGGAAAACACCCCCCACCAAAGGGTCTTTTTCCAGGAAAGGGAACTGTCTGCCTGGGCCCCTGGTGGAACTGCAGGCTGATTGGGCCTGTACCCGCGGCCCAATCAGAGCCGCCCTTTCGGTTTCCACGCTGACAACCCCACTCGATTTAACCCCACAATCATCTAACTGTTCGGGTAAGGCTCGCCGCGCTCCATTAGGGAAAGCAGCTGGCGACCTATGTGAGTGTTTACTGCTTTTAAATTAATCCACTTCTCAATGTAGCGTATTTACAGTGGTGCAGCCAACAGAAGCAGCCCTGGCCTTGAAGGGTCTACCCCGCCCACGAGCAGGTGCTTGGAGCCTTTGTTTGGGACGTGGAGCCTGTGGCCTTGACAGCCCCTGCTGACACGGAGCCCCGTGACCACGGCCCCCGCGTTTCCCCTGAGATGCTGCTTCTCTCCAACTCTCTGGGTCTCTCTTTTGGGCGCAGCCCACCGGCCACCAGGGGAGTCAGCAGCTCCCAAACTCGGGCTAGAGGAAAATCGACCCCACCTGCCCACCCGGGGCCCCCAGAACCCCAGAGGGAGATGGGAAACTGTGAGTTGGCACCGAAAGGCCCCTCTGAATGACTGCCATGTAAGCAAACGCGGATGACGACTCTACGAAAAGGAAGACAAATCTGCTGCTGAAAGCATTTAGCCATCGACCTTAGGAAGCTTTGGGGTCAGAGCGCTGATCACTTCGGAAGTGCCCTTATTCAGTGGGATCTTTGCACCGGCCCCTGCCTCCTTCATCTCAGTCACATGCTGCGGGGTCAGCTGGCTGCCCCCTGCTGTGGGCTTATGTCACGTTTACCTGAGGATGGTTTCTGGGTACTCCTTGCCTGCCATGTTCCTCCTTGGTCCTGACACTACAGATCAAAATATGAATGGGATATCTTCTTTTACTTATACATTTTTTAACAGCCGCATCCACGGCATATGGGAGTTCCCGGGCCAGGGATCGAATCCGAGCTGCAGCCACGACCCACACAGCAGCTGTGGCAATGCCGGATCCTTAATCCACTGTGCCGGGCTGGGGATCCTCTCCTCCCTGGACACACCCTGGGTGCCCTCCAGGGCTGGAGATGTCACAGAGGTGGGCTCAGGGGCCTGGACCCTCTGATCTAACCCGCTGCGTCCCCTGGGAGCCGGGGCACAGGCACTGACAGGTGTGGCCCTGGGCCGCTTCCGAAGTGGGTGCCATCACTGCGTCTGCTCATCGAGGGCCTCAGAGCAATTCTCAGATTATTCTCCCTCGTTATCTGCCCACAGACGGCTCTAGGAATTAAAGTGTGAGGCACCAGCATGGCGTTGCCAAGGGATTTTTTTTTTGAGGGGGGTGTACTGTCTGCTTACACATGCTGGGAGGGCCCCTTGCACAGGGTGATGGGAGGGCGGGGCTGCAAGGACAGAGCCCAGCCCGCCGACAGAAGGATGTAAACTCAGGGTCCTGCTAAGCCTTCTGGACTGTCTAACGACACTTGAGCAAATCATTCCTTTTGAAAAATGACACTTGCACCATGTTGTTTTGTTTCAGAGGGCGCACCTGGACCACAGACACCCACGTGCTGCTCCGTGCTCCCTGAACCTCGCTGCACGTGCGCCTTCGGGGGCGGCGGCCCCTCCTTCTGGAGCTGCATGCGTCTGGGGGTCAGCAGGAAAGGGCTGGAGAGCTAATGATGCTGCTGGTCTGCCCAAAGCCACCATAAACGGACTGGGTGCTGCCCGGGAGTCCCAGGACGCGTGGCCCTCGGCCGCCCATGGCTCCCCTGGCACAGGGCAGACCGGAGCAGACACCCCGTCCCCTGGGACATCTCCTGCGGGTGTGCTCTCACGGGCGCTGCTCTGCGGAAAGGGCGGAGGGTGTGGGGACAGCCTAGAGGGACGGAGCGGGAGCCAGAGCAGAAGACCCCGCCCATGCCCCCTCTGCTGACCTGTCATGCGGCCACAGTGTGGACGGAGGCAGCAAAGTGCTTGGAGCTTTCTGGATGTGGGGCTGGCAGACACCAGAGATGCTAAATCCTGCATCAGCTGTGCGCAGATCTCACACTCACACACACACACACACACACACACACACACACACACACCCTGCGGCCCCGTGCCGCCCCCACCAGCTTCCACGGGGTAGCACAGCAAGCTGCAGAAGCAGCTCCCAGAATTCCGATGGAGCACACGAGTCACTGCAGAGTGGACACGGCTCTAAGCACGCACGCGTGTCGCTCTCGGTGAGGAGCCCGCCCCCGCCCCGCGCAGCGCTCAGCACCGCCCTGCGTCTGCGCAGAGGTTTCAACAAGTGAGTCTGATGGCGAAGGGTCTGTCCCCTCCAAACCCGCGTGTGCGCTCACCCGGGGCCGGCCGGGGAGAGGTGAGCCGCGGCCAGATGGGGGCCGAGGGTCACGGAGGAGCCAGCGGCGGTGCAGGCAGGCCAAGGCCCGCCCCCGACGGGCAGAGCCGCGTTTCTAAGTCCTCGTGGTCCCGGAGGTCTGGGACAAGGAGGGCGTGAGTGTGTGTGTGTGTGTGTGTGTGTGTCTGTGTGTATGTACGTGGTGTGTGTAGGGTGAGTATACACAGGCTATGTGAGTGTGTGTGTGTGTGTATGTGTGTATGTGTATACGTGTGCACACGTGTGCATCCGTGTGTGTGTGTAACTGTGTGTGAGAGTGTATCTGTGTGAGTGTATCTGTGTGTGACTGCGTCTGTGAGTGTGTGTCCGTGTGTGTGGAGGGGGGCTCGGGGCACCAGGCCATCCACCCTGGGTTCATTTTTATCGGGACGCAGGCGACGGGAAGCAGGCCGACAGTGAGAGGCGACCGGAAGAGGCCCGTGCAGCGGGGTGGGGGCCGCTGGCCTGGGTGGTTCTGCTCCGCGGCTGCTGCTCGAGGGGCCCAAGGGTTAAGGTCACCCCGGTAAGCCTGAGCTCTGCAAACTGTCAAGCCAGCCCACACGTTAAATGATTCCACCGTGGGAGCCAGGAAGGAAAAGCAGGTACCAAAACACCGGCACCCACTCAGCTCCCGTGACACGGGCCAGGTCGCTGGGGAAATCGATCCCCACGGCTGGGGGGGGGCGGTCAGGGCAGCAGGTTACTGGGCGCTGCTTCAGGCGTTCCTGCCCCAGCTCCGAGGACCCGGTCGGCGAGGTTCCTGATATACAGCCACAGCCCCACTCGCCCCGTGCCAGTGGCCCCAATTTCCGTGACAGAGTTATGCCCAAGACTCCCCAGGAACCAGCCACTCCTAGGTTGTCATCTGCACCTGGAACAAACTGGCTCAGGCGAAGAAGTGCCAAGTCTCCCCGGATACTTTAAAACTCATCCATCTGAAGAAACCCACCGTCCCTCAATAAACAACAGCTTGCAAAGCATCGTGGTCAGGCTGGGGGAAGACCCAACTCCTAGTTCTGGGCGTAGTTTCTGTTCTGTGTGCCTTGGGCTATGTTAATGAACCTCTCTGAGCCTCAGCTTGCTCATTTGTAAACAGACCCTACCCCACAGATATCTTGTCAATTAAGGTGAGAGAATGCTGGCACATTAATAGCAGTACTGCCTGGTATGTAAGCCCTCAGTGAATGGTAGGAATGACGTATTATTATTATTATTATCATTAATTATTGCTTTTTAGGGCCAAACCTGTTGCATATGGAGGTTCCCAGGCTAGGGGTAGAGTCGGAGCTGTAGCCGCCAGCCAACACCACAGCCACAGCAACGCCAGATCCAAACAGTGTCTGTGACCTATACCACAGCGCACGGCAACACCAGATCCTTAACCCACTGAGCAAGGCCAGGGATCAAACCCGTATCCTCATGGATGCTAGTCGGATTCATTTCTGCTATGCCAAGATGGGAACTCGTTGATAAGTATTTTTTAAAAACATTCTATATAAGCAACAGGAGGATCTGTTTTTAGAAATTATGCCCTAAGGGGAGAAAAAACAACAGAAGAGAATGGGAAAGAAGAAATGTTCGACTTCTTTGTACTTACCTTGTTTTACAGCTTGAATTTGAAGAATATGTCAACATTTTACATAATCACACAAAAATTAAAAATCTAAAAAGCAACCACTAAAAATTAAAAATAACATCAAACAGGGAGCTCCCGTTGTGGCTCAGTGAGTTAAGAACCCGAATAACATCTATGAGGATGTAGGTTCAATCCCTGGCCTCACTCAGTGGGATAAGGATCCGGCGTTGCCGTGAGCTGTGGTGTAGATTGAAGACACGGCTCGGATCCCGCGTTGCTGTGGCTATGGTGTAGGCTGGCAGCTGTAGCTCCAGTTCGACCCCTAGCCTTGGAACCTCCATATGCCGGGGGTGTGGCCCTAAAAAAAAACAAGACAAAAAATATATGAAACAAATGAGCCTGTATGTGTATGTAGATGATGGCAAACACAAACAGAGAAAAATTATTCCAAGTGACTTTCAAACACAGTAATTTGATTGCAGATCCCTAAGAAGAGCTCCTCTGGGGACAAAACCTAACTGCAACTGAAAATATTAAACTAGGGAACTGCTGTCATGGTGCAGCAGAAAGAAATCTGAATAGTATCCATGAGGATGTGGGTTCCATCCCTGGCCTCGCTCAGTGGGTCAGGGATCTGGCATTGCTGTGAGCTGTGGTATAGGTTGCAGTTGCAGCTCAGATTCCGTGTTGCTGTGGCTGTGGCTGTGGTGTAGGCCTGCAGCTGCAGCTCTGATTTGACCCCTAGCCTGCAAACCTCCATATGCTGCAGGTGCGGCCCTAAAAAACCAAAAAAAAAAAAAAGAAAAAGAAAAAAAGATAATCTTAAACCATCTGAACATCATATTGTTGGAAGTGTTGGCAATATGACCTGGAGGAAGAAGCCAGGACAAGAGTGATGCTGCTGATGAAACTTGCAGCTTGGGGTGTGGCAGAAAGGAGGCACAGATGTTAGTTTCAAAGAAATTAACAAAAGCCTTGTCCTGAATAGGCAACACCAGGAAGCCTCATGACGCATGTCATCTTTAAAATAAAGCCCTCCTTGCACATAGAACATAACCCCTGACATCCATCTGAAATGAAAAAAAAAAAAAAAATATGAAGCTTCCCTGGGAACACGACTGATTCCATGTCCAAGAAGAGACATTTACTAAAGGAGCAGAAAACATCTGGCCGCACCAGAAAATAAGGACACTCTCCGTGATGGTGAGGTCAGGTCAAAAGGACCCAGGGAATGATCTAAATAAGGCTCTGCTGAGCACAGACAGGTGCGGTGATGTCGCCAGAGGTGAGTGTAAGTTCCCGCCAAGGAGAACAGGAGACAACAGACAAACACAACGCAAGAGACATCTCTGTAGAGCGTCATCTGTCCACGGAAGCAGCAGAGACCAGGGCGCCCAAGTTCTGAGAGGGGAGAGCAGCCAGAAGTGAGCTGACAGTCCAGAGCCAGCCAGCCGTCCCCCTGGGATCGAATGCACATTCCCGACTCGGGGCAGGGCTGAGAACCCGAGGGCCAATCCCTGCTGGGCGCAGAGAAACCAGCACTTTCCAGCAGTCAGGCGGGGCTGGCGAGCAGTCCAAACCACAGACCTGGAGGGCCAGAGTCTGGATGGAATGGGAGGTGGGGGAAACTGAATGAGACATCCAGCTGCTGTCTTCTCAGAATGTTTAGCAAACTCTGAGACTGAGAGGGATGGGAGGCTAAAAATCTATTCACGAGAATTTAAATGCTGGACCCACCAGGCAGAGGGTCACAGAGACACACTGGGCTCTCAGCTGAGGGTATCTCAGGACTATACTTCAGAAGTAAAGAGAGCTTTCGGAAGAACAAATCCAGCTCTTTTATTTTTTGTTTTTGGGGGCACATCCGCAGCATATGGACGTTCTCAGGCTAGGGGCTGAATAGGAGCTGCAGCTGCCAGTCTATACCACAGCTGCACACCGAAGGATCCAAGCTGCATCTGTGACCTATATCGCAGCTTGCAGCAGCAGCAGATCCTTAAACCACTGAGGCCAGGGATCAAACCCACATCCTTACAGAGACAACGTTGGGTCTTTAACCTGCTGAGCCACAATGGGAACTCCCAACCCAGCTTCGACTCACATCAGTCTCTGACCAGGAGAAAAGGCCCCTGCCCTGTCAACCCTGCATAAGAAACAATGGTGCTCTCCAAAAGAAAATTATATTCCCCAGAGTTCCTACAGTTTTGTAAGTATCTGCCAGCCCCACCTTCCGTAAACCATCATGAAATTATTTCTAGAGACGGTACCAAGGGTTGGAAAACAAAGAGAAACAACAGTCACTAGAAACAGACCCAGAGTTCCCGTCATGGCTCAGTGGTTAACGAATCCAACTAAGAACCATGAGGTTGTGGGTTCGATCCCTGGTCTTGCTCAGTGGGTTAAGGATCCGACGTTGCCGTGAGCTGTGGTGTAGGTCGCAGACGTGGCTCAGATCCCGCGTTGCTGTGGCTGTGGCGAAGGCCGGCAGCTACAGCTGCTGTTAGACCCCTAGCCTGGGAACCTCCATATGCTGCGGGTGCGGCCCTAGACAACGTAAAAAGACAAAAAAAAAGAAAGAAAGAAACAGACCCAAGGATGATCCAGGCACTAGCATGAGCAGCTAGGAACTTCAAAATTATTACTATCTGCCAGAAAATAAAGGAAATACTAGAGAAAATAGCTGAAAAGATGCAAAACATTTCACGAGGAATTGAAATGTACACAAAAAAGAACCAGTGGTAAACTCTGGACCGGAAAGCACAGCATCTCTAATTACGGAAGTACCAGGAGGAGTTAGGATCAGGTTACACATAGAAGACGGACAGGGAAACTGGCAAATAGATCAAAAGAAAATGCACAAACTACAGCTCAGGGAGAAGAACGGAAAACATGGGAGGGAGAGCCGTAACTCCGCAAATCTCTGACTTTTGCGTGATTGGACACCTAGGAGAGGAGACAGATACTAGCACAGAAACACTATTTAACGTTAAGCCTAAACCAATGACATACGTAACCCATAGATTCAGAAAGCTGTATGAGTTTCAAGCAAGATAAATACAGGAAAAAAACTACAAATAGACACACACACCATCAATACTAAGGGCAAAGAGAAAGTTCCTAAAGCGGCCATAGCACCTGACTGCTGTGGACAGTTACACTGACAGAATTCTTTTCAGGAAAGTAACAGCCAGGGAAGTTTTCATACCTAACAAAGGCATCCTCTACCAACAAGGCTGAATCAAACTATTCCCAGAAAAATCAAAGTAGAGAGTCTCTCACCAGCATGAAATAGAAAGGGGACCCCTTCTGGCAAAAGAAAAATGGTCCCACCAAAAAAACCTAGAAATTCAGGAAGGAATGGAAAAAGCAAATGGGAATCAAATGAGCAAAGTAGAAAGAACACAAAAATGCATGGGTGGAAAATGTCTAAATGTGTCACCCAAGCCAGGAGACAATGAGGAGAAAGCTCACTTGGTCACATAAAAAAATAAAAATAAAAAAATAGGAGTTCCCGTTGTGGCACAGTGGAAACGAATCCGACTAGGAACCATGAGGTTGCAGGTTCGATCCCTGGCCTTGCTCAGTGGGTTAAGGATCCGGCGTTGCCGTGAGCTGTGGTGTAGGTCGCAGACACGCCTCGGATCTGGTGTTGCTGTGGCTGTGGTGCAGGCCGGCGGCTACAGGTCTGATTGGGCCCCTAGCCTGGGAACCTCCTTATGCCGTAGGTGCGGCCCTAAAAGACAAAAAAAAAAAAAAGCACTACAAGTTTCTCGTCTTAAAAAAGAAACAACAACAACTAGACGCAAAGGTAAAGGAGCGGATTAATTTGAAAAAAGCCTACAACCTGTGGTTTGTAAGAGGTGCAATATCGATTTTATTATTATAAACCTACAACAGACAGGCTCAAACCCAAACTGGAAAACAGGAAAAACAACAGGAGAGTTTTTATATTAAAGACTCAACAGGTGCCAAGTGGGTGGTAAGAACCACGAGAAAAAGGGGACCATCCGCGCCGCGCGGTGGGCGGGGCCCGATGTCCGCGCTGTGCGGTGGGCGGGGCTCCTCAGGGATGCGGGTGCAGTGTTCTGTCACCACAGCCCCAAGCCCTGGTATCATTTTGTCGAACCCCGACTAGCTTCACTAGCAGCCCCTCTTCCCTTCCAGCCTCCGGCCTCCAGCCTCCGAGAGGGTGGCTACAGACGTGTCCGTCTCCGCCCAGGGACCCTCCACAAGCGCCGAGGGACACAGCGGCGAGCCCCGCGCCTGCCCAGTGGGAGGGGACACGAGGCTGGCTGAGTACCCCGGGTCCTGGGTGCTGCCTGCCGTGAAACACTGCTTTTCAGACGTGCTCGAGTCAGAGCCCCCCACCTGCCCTCCCGGAGAGGGCTTGGCTGAGAACCCTGGGCTCGGGGCAGAAGTACTTTCTCCCCATCAAGAGGCTTCCGTGGGCAGCCGCGCCAGGAAGTTTCATCCCGGCAGCTGGCAGCATAGACGGCGGACCACGCTCAAAGCCCTCCTTTGCGATGCTGCCCTGAGACCTCGGGACAGCTCCACGTCCCTTCTGTCCTTCCTTCTTCGAGCTCCCCCCACCGCGCGTACACAGGGAGGCCACAGGCCTCTGACAAACGGCACCTATAACCAGCAACTCTGGACGCGGCTTCCCTGTCCCCCTAAACGCAACACTCTGTGGCACAGTGTCCCCCAGAGTTCCTGTTCTCTGGCTGTCACCCACCCCCGTCCCACAATTTCAACCGGATCCTCCCTCCCATCACCATTCCGGTCCACCCTCAAACCCCAGGCCAGATTCTTGGCCAGTGGACTTTAAAACCGTTGCCCGCTCCAGACTGTTCAGCTGAGCTTCCTGCCACCGGTGGGTAAGGAGCCGTACAAAACTGGCCACAGGATGACAGTGCCTAGCGCCGATGGATGGAGGCTGAGCGGGGCTTCCCAGTGGGCCACTATTTATATGCGCATGAATCAGCAGCCTTAAGCTGCTTCTGTACGTTTAAGAAAGCAACGGTTAATAACACGCCCCATTTCATCAGCGACTACAGAATAAACGTTGCTAAGGAGCCCTGCTGATTCTGAGCTAAGAAACCTGCATCAGACTGCAGCCGACCCGCCAGAGTGAAAATGCCCTGTAAATGCTCGCACGTGAGATCGCTACCCAACTCCCCAGGCCACGGAGTAAGGAAATGGCCTGTTCACGGAACGTGTCCTTTCGGTCTCTTCACTATCGGGGCCCCATCCTCTGCACCTGCAGTCAGCACAGACCAAATATCTTTCTTTTTTGGTCTTTTTAGGGCCGCACCTGAGGCAGATGGAAGTTCCCGGGCTAGGGTTCGAATCAGAGCTGCAGCTGCCGGCCTGCACCACAGCCTGAGCCACACCTACAGCCTACACCACAGCTCATGGCAACACCAGATCCTAAACCCACTGAGCGAGGCCAGGGATCGAACCTGCATCCTCATGGATACTAGTCGGGGTCTTAACCCACTGAGCTACAGTGGTAACTCCAGAGGAGAAATCCTGAAATGTCCCAGTGGGTTCCTGCCGGCCCAAGATCACAGTTGCATCAACCCATCAGGACACGTTCTTCTGTTCAGAGACGCTTTATGGAATACATATTGTTGATTCACTAACACTGAACTGACAGCCGGCAGCACCATAACTCGCATCTGGACGAAGCTTATCTCACGCCCGTACTTTCTCCATCAGGCACGCTGAGCGGCCTCCCGGCACACGGGACACTGGCCGGCACCCCGGCGCTACTGCTGGAGGCAACTTTATGTAGCACCATCACCAACAAAAAGCACAGAAATGTGAAAAATGCTGCAAGTTGTCATGTGGGCGTTCAAACTCAATTGTAATAAGCAGGTGAATCCGCAAATACAGAATCTGCAAGTAACAAGACGGACGGGCACAGAGTTTTCAGAATCCCCTGGTCTGACCAGTCTCCCTTCTGTCCTCAGGCTGGTTCCTCCCCACCAGGTGACAACACCGGGAGAGGCAAATCTCACCGTCCGGATCCTCGGCCCCACTGTGGCTGAAAAGCACAGCCCCAGGCAGGCTCGCGTCACCTGCTGGTTAAGGTGTCGCAACATGGTACCTTCTTTGTTTAAAAAAAAATAAGGGCCCACAATAAGAAAGAGACTCAGAAGAAACACATGGAGACAAAAGAGTCTTCGTAGCTATTTTATAAACAAGGATGCCTCCCACACTGTTAAAATGAATAACCACCCCTGAACGTCCCTTTTAAATATTCATTAAGATTCTGAACTCTACCTCCAGGCAAGACTCCACAATTAACTATTCCCTCTGCCTGGCTGAGAGTGGGGTGGGCTTGTCTTGTGGGACTGGAGAATTGGGGCCAGGTGAGACTGACGGGGGCCAACGGGGGGAACCAGCGTGCAGGTCAACACAAGGAAGAGAGCTCAAGACAGCAGGCCACCCGGCAGGTAATGAGCTCTCCGTCCCTGAAGGGGATTCAAGCCAGGGAGGGCAAGTTCTTAAAAATATGACAATTGTGGTTTAGCGAAGAACCCATTAGTATCCATGAGGATGTGGGTTCGATCCCTGGCCTCGCTCAGTGGGTTAAGGATCCGGCGTTGCCGTGAGCTGTGGTGTAGGTTGCAGACGCGGCTCGGATCTGGTGTGGCTGTGGTTGTGGTGTAGGCCAGTGGCTACAGCTCTGATTTAAGCCCTAGCCTGGGAACCTCCATGTGCCACAGATGCGGCCCTAAAAAAAAAAAAAAAAATAGGACCACTGCCATGAAGACACAGGCGGGGGCCAGGGGGTCCTCACGACGTTCCACACCACGGATCACACACCCCAAGACTCACACACGTGAGGATCTTCCTTCCAAGGAAGAGGGGGAAGTATCTTGGGAAGCGGCTGAGGAAAAAGCCGTCGGGGGCCGGGAGCAGGCACCACCGTTTAGCCGTCGCCTGGGTCCCGCAGGCTGAAAGGCACTGCCGGTCTGATGAACGGGCCTCTCCGCCCAGAGACACGCTCTCGACACCCTGATTATTTTTCCAAAGTGAAAATCATCCTCCTAACATTTTTTAAAGTAAGAATGAAAACCGTCATCCATTTTCAAGGCCACAGAAACCTTGGCAATTCAAAATCAGCATAACAAATATTATTTTTTGAAGAAAACTCTGGAAGTGTCTCTATATGCGATATTTATGACTCATTTCCATAAGCCCACTCTAAACTCAGAATTACCATAATCTCTCTGACACGGCATCTTCCATTGGAAATGGCTTTTTTTTTTTTTTCCAAGCTGAAGCTGTGATGTCCTTGGAAGAAAAGACACCGTTTGGGGGACATCCGATTCTAGACAAAAGCATTGGTTCTGCCTTGGTGACATGAGCCTTAGCCACAAAAATACAGTCCCTCTCAGGAAACAAAGTCATTGCCTCTGATGAGACCAATGGGAAATAAGTTTCCAGATGCACCAGTTCTTATCTTGAGCCATGGCCTATGCAAAGCAGAGTCTCATTTGAGACTCTCCAGAAACAGGATGTATGAGCAGGGGACACCCGTGTCACTAGCCTCAGGCCGGTTCCCAGGAAACCAGCTCTGACGTCCACCATCCCAGGCGGGCTGCTGGACCACAGGGTCCCAGGGCGTGAGCAGGCATCTTCTCACGAGGACTGAGTGTCCTGTCAGTATAGAGGCAGCGGAGAGGTAACCAGGCCCCCCAGAACCCCTGGGGGTCCAGCACCTGGGGGGCGGAGGGTGTTCTCATCCTCGTCGCACCTGGGCTCAAGGTCTCCTTGCCATGGGGGGGGGGGGGCTGGTGGTTGCCATAGAAACCAAACTCCCTAAAGACACAGAGCACAGCAGCTCACACCCACCAGGATGGCTGTGACACAGACGAGAAACCCACGAGTGTCGGTCGGGACGTGGAGGGATCGGACCCTGGCGCCCTGTGGGTGTGGATGAAAGTGGTGCCGTTGCCGTGGAAACGGTGTGGCGGCTCCTCAAAGCATTAGACACAGATCAGCCACGTGACACCCCACATTCCACCTGTCGGCATTTACCCCGAAGAAGAGAAAGCGGGGGCCTGAAGGGCCACCTGGACACCCATGTTCAGAAGCCACACTAGTCCCAGCAGCCCAGGGTAGAAGCAACCCTGCGTCCATCCACGGATGGAGGGATAAGCCGAGCGCAGCCCTCTTATACAGCGGATGATTATCTGGCCCTTAAAAGGAGGAGCAGGCTGACATCTCCAAGCCCAAGAATGAACCTTGAGGACATCGTGCTAAGTTAAATGAGCCAGGCAGACACAAAAGGACAAATCCCGCTTGATTCCATTCATGAGGTCCCTAGGAGTCACCTTCACAGAGACAGACGGCAGGAGGGTGGGGACCGGGCTGGGCGGGGGGAGGGGAGTGAGCGTTGAATGGGGACAGTGTCAGTTTGGGAAAGAAGAAACTCTGGAGATGGAGGGCGTGACGGCTGTATGGCAAGGTGAAGGCCCCTGGTACTTGACGCCACTGAGCTGCACACTTCCAGACAGATGGCTAAAGAAGTCATTTTTGCAGCATGTATATTTTACCACAAGTATAGAGAATCTGAAGTTCTAAATTCCCTCGAAAAACAGGAAGATCTAGCAACATCGGATACATATGTTTCAACATAATTTTTTTAAAAGCCAACGTAACAAAACAACAAAAATACAGGTGCACACTTCTCATTGCAAACCCAGGGCCAGCCCGTGAGAGCGACCAGGGCTCTGCGCATCGGACCAGCACCCACCCCTCCTCCGCCCCCTACAGCCGGCACCTTCGCGCGGCGGGACTTCCAAACACGGGGCCCTGGTCTGAGAAGCCGCCCTCCCCACCCACCTTCCTGCCTCTGAGCCAATTCACTTCCAGATGCCAGAGGAAATGCTGCTTCCGGGGGAACCGCGCTGGTCCCCAGGCCAAGGCTCCCTGGACCATCCCCCGCGCCTGTGGCCCTAGTGGCCACCCTGTTTCATCAAATACGAGACATCTCTGACATGTGATTTTATTTTATGTGGCCAGTGACGGAAAGGAAGCCGGTGAGAAATCAAAAACCACAGATGGCATCGATGACATGCGAGGGGGTGGCCCCAAGGGACAGACGGGACCCAGCACGGAACTCGGAAGGTCGCGGGTGACCCTCAGACAGAGGCTGGTCTGGGCTCTTGGGGACAGCAGCGAGCTTGTCACTGTGGGACGTCCCTCCCCTGGACCCAGAGACACACGTGGGGTTTTCGGTACGTTTTTGCTGAATGATGGATAAGCCTGGACATCGCGGTCAGGGGGCCAGGGGACCAGGGGCCGGAACCCGCCGAGGGGTACACGCCCGGGCAGAGGGATACCCTCCCGGGACCAAGTGGGGCCTCCTGCCCCAGACACACTGCATTGGCGGCAGGTCTGCTCGGCCGAGGTGGGCACCGAGAGCCCCCAGATTTTCCGGAACACCACAGGGGTCTCCCGGGAGCACGCTGGCTCTAGAGAACTGGGGAGCGGTGTGGGGGCCCAAACGCCTTCCCTCAGCCCCCCGCCAGAACGGTCGCTGCGGTAATTTATCAGCAAGGTCGCCAAGGCTCCCCAAGATGGGCAGACCCGTCTGCGTCGCACAGACCGGCCATCTGAGCCTCTGCGATGCCGTGTTACCAAGGAGACGAGAGGGTGCAATTCATCAAGGCCGGTGACGTTAACAACTGGACCTAACATCTAGAACTTTCCTGTCTTGAGCTGCCAGCCTCTTGCCAGGGCCCAGGATAGAAGCCAAGCCGCGGAGCTGGAGTGTGGACCTGCGTCAGCTGCCCTAGCCCAGTTACCCCACGAATTCTCCACAGTCAAACGGCTGGGTTGATTGTCCCGTTTCGCAGGTAGAAGAGCTGAGTCTTAGGGCAGGAACTAGCCCTGCTGGTGTGGTTAGCTGGGGGTTAAAGAAACAATCCGGGGCAGGCCTGGGGGCTCTAAGACACTGCTGAGCTGACCAGAAGCCACGTCGGGGAGGTCACGTGAAACACTGTCACCCTCTTGACACCCCAAAATCTAAAGCCTCGACCAGTTCTTCTCCAAACCTGGGAAGCGAACACCTCTGACTCATTTGTTCCATCAACAAGCACCCCTACTCCGTGCCGAGCCCCGAGCTGGGCACTTTGGAGATGAATAAAACACAGACTCTCAGAAAACTAAAAATAGAACTATCATAGGATCCAGCAATCCCATTCCTGGGCACATATCCAGAGAAAAGTCTAATTCGAAAACATACATGCACCCCTGGCGTTCACAGCAGCACTATTCACAACAGCCAAGACACGGAAGTGACCTCAGTATCCACCGAGAGAGGAATGGATAAAGATGCATGCAATGGAATATTACTCGGCCATAAAAAAAGAACAAAATCGTGCCATTTGCGTGATGGACCCAGAGATCATCATACGAAGTGAGGTAAATAAGAGCAAGACAAATATCATATGAGATGATTAATATGTGGAATCTAATAAAAATGATACAAACGAACTTAATCACAAAATAGAAACAGATGCAAAGGTGGCAAAACCACACTTATGGCTACCAGAGGGGAAATGCTGGGGCGAGGATAAATTAGGGGGCTGGGATTAACACATAAATACTACTATATATAAAACAGATGGGTAACAAGGACCTACTGTGTGGCACAGAGAAATCTAACCCTATCTATGTAATAACCTACATGGGAAAAGAATCTGAAAAGGAACCGATATACATATATGCAGAACTGACCCACTTTGCTGTACACCCAGAACGAACACAACACTGTAACACAACTACACTTCCAAGAAATTTAAGAAAGGCTACCAAACAGTAACTGGAAGCCATATGGAGAAATAAAAATATCAATAAACGTAAAGAGATGGGCTTATGTGACCTCAGAAAAAAAAAAAGACCAGACTCTGTTCTAGAAGACATTTCTAAGATGAGCAAGCCCTCCGCGAGAAGGCAGTTTGAGGACGCTTTCACTTTTTAAAATTTCTTATTATTTATTTCTTTTTAGGGCCACCCCCAGTGCCTATGGAAGTTCCCAGCCTCGGGGTTGAAGTGGAGCTCCAGCTGCCTGCCTGCGCCACGGCCACAGCGACCTGGGATCCAAGCTGCATCTGCGACCTACACCACAGCTGACAGCAACACCCGATCCTTAACCCACTGAGCGAGGCCAGGGACCAAACCCACATCTCCATGGAGACTAGTTGGGTTCTTAACCCACTGAGCCACAAGGGGAGCTCCCAAGGATGCTTTTAAAACTGGAAAAAGTTCTGAAACGGAGATCCGATCTTTATTCCCCGTTCCCTCTGTGCGATGCTAAGAGGCGTTTAGGCTGGACCCCGTGCTGTGACTCGCTCCTCATGAGGCACAGACATGGAGGCGTCCATCGCAGAGCTTGGGGCTCACTTCCGAGAGGGACCGACTGGGGTCTGCGCCCCCCACCCCAGCAGCACTGCGTGAAGCGCAGGGGGTGCTATTCCTGGGTCCCAAGGCGGAAGTCCCCCACTCACTGAGAGCCATCTGGCAGTACAGTGTCACAGCTGGCTGAGTTTCCTCTCTCTTGAATAAATATCATTCCTTCAACACCAGTTCTCCGGAGCTTATTCCCAAAATGTTACAAGGCGATCGGGGAAGAAACTCAAGGCGGAAACCAACAGAGGACGTATAAGTACCTTTAAAGCAGAGATCAAAGAAGCGAGAACCCCCTGCCCCGTTTGTCTTTGTTATCTACGTGTCCATTTTGTTGGCAATCCTTTTGGTTTCTAAGGACCGTGGTGATTAGAAGCCACCAGCTCCCACCGAGGGGCAGCTGTCCACCCCCACCTGCCGGCTTCAACACCCCCAATGCCCCACAGCCCTCCATAAAGAAGGGGGGTCTGGGGTTGGCTGCAAGTGAAAAGCCCTGAAGACCCCAAACACGGACCTCCCTGGGAGACACAACGGTCCTTGCGGACGCCAGCCTTCCGTGTCCCTTTCCTTCCCTGGGACTTTGTGACTGGCGCGCCCTTTGCTGAAATGTCGCTGCTAGCTGCGGCTCTTAAATGGCAAGCCTGGAATGTGGAGCACCAAGGCAGGCACTTCCGTCCTGCCCCAACCCCGCTTCCCCGCCTGGCGCTAGAACAGGACGTGCTGGCCCCGGACCAGCTCAGACGCCGAGCGGAGGGACTCCGGGTTTTGAATAAAGTAACAGGATCAATATTGCCTGTGTCGGGAGGCAATGTTTAAACCACCAAACAGCAGGGACCCAGATGCTTTCAAAAACCGAGAGGGAATGGAAGAAAATGTCCCTGGAGGAGAGGCAGTGACGGAGGGTACAGGAATCGTAGAAACCTCCCGAGCCATGCGCCAACAGGGGATGTCCCCACCCCAAAGCAGACAGGAATGCAGAGCCCTCTGCGGACTGGCTCTGCCGAGGGCCCAGCCTGAATGAGACCCTCCCCCAGCTGAGCTTCGGGTGGCGTGGGTGGCCGTGCCATCACCAGCCCCTTGGCGTCTCCCTGACCCCAAACTTCCTGAGGGCCCGGGGGCAAGGTCAGCCCCGCCTCCGTGGATGACCAGGCACCGGGCACGCTCTGGAAAAGAGTTGCTCGCAGCCACACAGGCTCGGTGCCAGTGAGCACAGTTCCTCCTCAACCCGGGAACTGCCTATATTAGAAGCACACAAACCCACTTATTGACCCAACCAAAAAGGGAGTTTTAGGGGAAATCTCATGAAAATCCAGTGCAGGATGTCCAGTCTCTTCATCTGCATGTGCGTGTGTGTGTGAGCATGTGTGTGTGTGTACGTGTGTGCATGCCTGTGCATGTGTGTACATGTGTGTGCATGTCCGCCTGTGCGTGTGTGCATGTCTATTTGTATGTCTGTGCACGCCTGTATGTCTGTATGTGTGTGCATGTGTGTGCATGTCCGCCTGTGCGTGTGTGCATGTCTATTTGTATGTCTGTGCACGCCTGTATGTCTGTATGTGTGTGCATGTGTGTGTATGTCCGCCTGTGCGTGTGCCTGTATGTCTGTGTGTACGTGTGTGCATGTCTGTCTGTATGTCTGTGCATGCCTGTATGTGTGTGCATGTGTTTGTACGTGTGTGCATGCCTATATGTCTGTGTGTACCTGTGTGTGCATGTCTTTTTGTATGTCTGTGCATGTCTGTATGTGTGCTTGTACATGTGGCTGTCTGTCTGTCTTACCCTCTCCTGACCCACAACGTCTCCTCGCTCTGTTTCCCTCCACCCCACCCTCCCTTCTGCTGCCCAGGCTCTGGGTTGCCAGGGGGTCTTTACAACCCTGCCTTCTCTCCTCTCAATCCCAGTTTCCAAGGGCACACAAGCCAATTGGCTCCAAATCAGCCAATCAGATGAGGACCAGCTTGTGGGGGGAGGGGAGTGAGACCAGGATCCCAGATACTCAGGGGCCCAGCATCGCTGGGGCGGGGGCGCGGTCCCAGGCACATCTTTAACCCTAAGCCTGGAAGGGACACTCAGAAGCTCAGGTAACTCCCGAGCAGAGGAGGCAGCCTGGCTCCGCGGAGGTTATCAGTCCAGTTGCTGCCCCGGGACCCTGCAGGAACACAGGGTTCCCTCCCCAACGAGGAGGACGAATCCCTAGAAACAAACACTCGTACTGGCTCAAAGGGAACGCATCAAAAGGTTCGAAAGGACAGAGGCCACTGGAGCGCCAATAAAAGCCCCTGTGAGTACCACCCTGTTCACTGAAATCTAACCAGTAACAGACGCTGGCGGCAGCCTGGGAAGGGCCATCCCGGGATCCGGGGGACGAGAGGAGGTTTGGCCCCGAGGAAACGCCGTCTGTAGGGAAGGCAGACGGACACCCCAGAGGCAATGACGGCGCAGGTGAGCGGGCCTCCAGGGGCACCGCACCCACCTCAGGGCAGGGCTGGAGCGTCCTGGAGGGAAATGAGTGAAGGTGAGCCAGCCGGGGCGGCGGGGCTCCAGGCAGAGGGAACAGCACCTGCCAAGCTCTAGAGGTCAGAGGCAGGTGAGCGCAGGAGGGAACAGGGAGAGACGGGAGTCCTGTGGGGGACTCTGAGGCGCCCCCTTGGCTGGGGAGGTGTGACGTCAGCCCCATGCAGGGGCGGGGGGGCTGGGGACAAGCTGGTGGAATCTGAATCCGAATCGGGGAGAAGCACTGGGGCTCAAGGGCTGCGGGCACGGGGGTGGGGTGAACCCTGGGGACACAGCAGGAGCAGGGGAGAGCTCCGGGTTGGGGGCACGCTGATGGGTCCCGGCAATTTTTTTTTTATCCTAAATAAGATGATGGAAAGAAAAAAAAATAAAGTGAGCTCATGGTAACGGGCAAGGGGGAATACGAAAGATTTTCTTTAAAGTATGAAGTCAAATGTTTGCCTTTATCGCCGCCTCGCATGCGGAGGGACGGTCTGCACGGTCAAACCTGTCTGCGCAGGTGCAAGCTCCGCCCTCCGCCCGGACCCGCCCCCCAGACACGCGCGTCCCGGCCACTTTCAACGCCTGCTCCTGCTTTCTCAGTCCTTTGCCCCTGTTTCTAAACCGCACACGCTGGGTGCTCTGTCTGGACTTCTTTCCACCTAAACATTAGTTATTGCCGTGCTGCTGGCAGATGGAACGCTCAGCTCCCATGTCACGCAGCCAAGGTGTATCCCAGGCTTTGGTTAATCGTCACCCGGGCTTAGGTGTGCGTGGCTAACTGCATCTTCCCCGCGGCCCAGAGGGCCAGCCCACCGTGGTTCTCTCCCATTTATTTATTTATTTATTTATTTATTTGGTCTTTTTGTCTTTTAGGGCCGCACCCGTGACACGTGGAGGTTCCCAGCCTAGGGGTCCAGTCGGAGCTGCAGCCGCCAACCTCCAGCACAGCCGCAGCCACGCGGGATCAGAGCCACATCTGCGACCTACACCACAGCTCACGGCAATGCCGGACCCTTCAGAAGGCCAGGATCCCTAACCTGCTGAGAGAGGCCGGGGATCGAACCACTGTCCTTATGGATGCTGGTCGGGTTCGCTAACCACTGAGCCACAACGGGAACTCCCACAGTTGCATTTTAAAATCTGCTTTTCTGTTTACCTGTAAATAGAAGGCTCTGACAGAGGCCTCCCCCAGCTGCCAACACATCAGGCCATCTCTCTGTTTCTTTCGTTTCCAGGAGATACCCACCCCTCCCCTTGCCCACCTAGGCTGGTGCCCGCGGGTCCCTCCAGGCAAGGGTCTTCTGTCTCCTCGAGGACCCCTTTGCCGGGTGCAGCTCACCTTCTAGCAGCTTCTGGGAACAGCACGTGCATGTCTGGGGCTGCTTTGTAAAACCCTCACGCTCACGTACTAGAACGCTGGTTTAAAAGCCTTTCCCAGAGTTCCCGTCGTGGCGCAGAGGTTAACAAATCCAACTGGGAACCACGAGGTTGTGGGTTCGATCCCTGGCCTCGCTCAGTGGGTTGAGGATTCAGCATTTCCATGAGCTGTGGTGTAGATTGCAGATGCGGTTTGGATTCCGTGTTGCTGCGGCTGTGGCAAAGGCCGGCGGCTACAGCTCTGATTGGACCCCTAGCCTGGGAACCTCCATATGCCGTGGGTGCAGCCCTAGTTAAGGCAAATAAATAAATAAATAAAATTAAAAGCCTTTCCCCTCAGAACAGGAGGAAGGGTGAAATTCACGGTCCATGAGCTTCCAGGGCTGCGGCTGACACATTTGACCCCCATCCTCTCTATGGAAATTGGTTCCCCCCGCCCCGAAACTGAAGGATTATATTTTTATTTTCATTCCCGAAGTTCACAACCTGTCTTTGCTGTGGACACTGGCTCACAGTTTGGAAATCCAGGGGCCTTTCCAGACTTTGTGTCCTGTCTGGCAGTTCCACTGTGCAGGTACCCACCCGCTCCTGGATGATCTCACGTCCCAATCCTCCCGTCCATCTCTCGTCCTTTTTGTTTGTTTGTTTGTCTGTTTTTCTTTTTCAGCTGCACCACAGCGTACGGAAGTTCCCGGACCAGGGACGGAATCCGAGCCACGGCTGTGACCTACGCGGCAGCTGCCGCAGACCCCAGATCCTCCAACCCACTGTGCCGGGCCAGGGGCTGAACCTGTAACTCCACGGGGACCGAGCCGCCGCAGTCGGATTCTTAACCCGCAGCGGCGCCACGGCGGGAAGTCACGTCTCTCAGCTTCCGCAGCAGCCCCGCGCTCAAAGCTCGGCCGCCACTCCCACTGTGACGAGCCGCCGAACGCCGCACTTCCCCAGCGCTGTCCCCTCTCACCGCGCTGCGAATACGGGGTACATATTTTTGAAGCTCCCTTCTGTTCTCTGCATTTCTCAGTTGCTCCCACTGTCTTTATTTCTGCTTGTCTGGTGTCCGCCTTTCACGCTGCCGCTTTTCCCTTAATGACGGGTGGTCCTCAGCTGTCTGTTCCCATTTCTGATTTGAGGTATTTGCGTGCAGAACGGAGACTCTGGCAGTGGGTTGTTCTTATCAGCGGGAGGACGCCCTGCCCCGGGGCTTCCCCTGGGGCGGGTGACACAGAACGCCTGGGGGAGGGGTTCTATTCACAGCAGTGACCGCAGGTGCAAAGGCCCCGGGGCAGCGTGTGTCTGGCTGGGTGAATGCAGGAGGCCAGGGTGTCTGGGGCAGAGGAAGCAAGTTGCAGGAGTGTCAGGTCAGTGAGCCCCCGCGAGCCTGGTCATACAGGCCGTGTGGGTTCAGCCAGCACTTCTCTTTCCAGCCTCACCAGCAGCCTCAGCACAAAGAAGCCTGGCCTCCCGCACTCAGCGATCCAGGGTCCTGACCCCAGGTCCGGCCGGCTCCTAGCTCTGCCCACTGACGGCAGGCAGGCCGGTTTCCCTAAAGCTCTTTGCCCTCCTTCTCTCCCTCCTGGCCCTGGGGGACGCTGGCCACTCCTCCTTCATTCCACATAATAGGGAAGGGCTCGGAGTTCCCACTGTGGCTCAGCTGGGTAAGAACCCGACTAGCATCCACGAGGATGCAGGTTCGATCCCTGGCCTCGCTCAGTGGGTTAAGGATCCGGCGTTGCTGTGAACTGTGGTGTAGGTTGCAGACGCGGCTCGGATCTGGCGTGGCTGTGGCTGTGGCATAGGCCAGCAGCTGCATCTGCCACAGGTGCAACCCTAAAAAGGAGAAAATGGGGGGGGGTCTCACCTGCCTTCCTGACCTTCCCGTATTATATGTAGCACCTGCAAACTTACCTCCTTGGGTCCCAAC
This sequence comes from Catagonus wagneri, assembly GCA_004024745.2. Classification (NCBI taxonomy): domain Eukaryota; kingdom Metazoa; phylum Chordata; class Mammalia; order Artiodactyla; family Tayassuidae; genus Catagonus; species Catagonus wagneri. Next base: position 359,107 of record PVHT021183669.1, on the reverse strand, counting down.
TTGGCCCTGGCCATGTGGCTGTGTGCCTGGGGATAGGGGCGTGGGCGTGGACTCTCAAGGCTGGTGGCACATTGATCAGTGTAGGTGGACAGAGTACAACTTCAGACGCGTCACACCCGGGGGACCACTCCGCAGCGGGGCAGGGGGTCCAGGGGAGCGCACTGGGGACTCGCCCCTCCCCCACCAGGCGCCCACCCACCGCTCCCCTGGGCCCTCAGTCCAGGGGTTCGAGGGTTCGGGCCTCAAGCCAGCCCCTTCCCGGCCTGGCTCTCCGCCCTGCCGCCCCTTCCCTCCTGTTGCCCAGCCAGCCAAGGATGAGGAACCCCTCCCCGTCCTGACCCCGAGCTGATTCAGTTCATGAGGCGCCCCTCGCTCGTGTCATTTAAAGGGCAGAGAGACGCCCTGCTTTTCACGTGAAAACATGACGGCTGACTTCGCTTTCAGAGTTTTCTTCAGTCCTCGCTCGGAGCAAAGCCCGACATCCCTGCCCAGTCACGGGCCCCTCTTTGGCCTGGCTCCCCTGCTCTCCCAGCCGGCTGGGCTCCTTCCTGCCCCTCAACCAGCCGGGCGGGCTGCAACCCCAGGGCCTTTGCACGTGCTAGCTCCCCTCCCCCAGCTAGCTGCATGGCCCCCTCCCTGCCTCCCTTTCTCCCGCTCCCATCCTAAAAGAGCCCCACTCCCGCGGTACCACCCCCGTCCCTCCCCCCAGCACCCCGTCTCTCCACCCCCACTTCACTTTGCTTCATGTAATTTAGCAGCCCCGATGCGCTACCCATGTATCCATTAGCATGTTGACAATGAGTCTGACGCAGGTACACTCCGCGAGAGCAGGAGCGGCGACACTGACATACGTCCCAGCACACAGAAAAGAGGGGGCCTCTTAGCGGGAACTCGGTGCGTGCCGGGGGAATAATGAACTTGATCCGATTACTCTTTGTCACAGAGAAGCACAGCTGACCAAGCCAAAACACGGTGCCTTCCTGGGTTTCAATGCCCTCGTCTAGAAACACAACTTCCACTTTCCTGTTTCTATGGGAACACGGTGTCTGAATCCCAAATAAGACCTAGAGGAGAACTTTTAAAAGAAGTCACTTAAAAATGAATGGGCTGCCCATCCGCATGGCCTAAGCAGGGATCAGGGGCCAAAGTGCTTGAGGGACCAGCCAGGCCACAGAGAGGCAGGTCAGTGGTGGGCAGTAAGGAGGGGTGGGGACTGTGGCAGGCTGGGAGGTGCCACCTTCCCAAAGGGGCGGTGCTCCCCAACCCCAGCCAAACGCCAACACACACAAAAGCTTCCCGGCAGTGGCTGCCTTTCCTGGTTATTCGAGGGAAGCTGGAAATTAGAATTTTTATATGAAATGCCTGGATATTTAAAGGTTGACGAAGAATTTAATGTTTAAAAAACTCTGGGCAGGCCATAGTCAAAGTCTCTGCAGTGACTAAATAGACATTTCTCCAAAGAAGACATACAGACGACTAATAGGCACATGAAAAGATGCTCGGCATCACTAATGATTAGAAAAACGCGAATCAAAACTACCACACCAGTCAGAATGGCCATCAGCAAAACGTCTACGAATAACAAATGCTGGAGAGGGTGTGGAGAAAAGGGAGCCCTCCCGTACTGTTGTATGGGGGTAGCCACTGCAGAAAACAGTACGGAGGTTCCTCAAAAAGCTAAAAACAGAACTACCATATGATTCAGCAATCTCATCTGCTGGGCACATATATCCAGGCAAGACTCTAATTTGAAAAGATACCTGCATCCCTGTGTTCACTGCGGCACTATTCACAGTAGCCAAGACACGGGGACAACCCAAACGTCCATCAACATACAAATGGATAAAGGAGGTGTGGAGTGTATACACACACACACACACACACACACACACACACACACTGGAATACTACTCAGCCATAAAAAGGGAGGTCATGTCATTTGCCGCAGCACGAATGGACCTAAAGATTATCATTCTGAGTGAACTAAGTCAGACAGAGAAAAACACCATATGATGGCGCTTCTATGTGGACTGTAAAATATGACACAAATGAACCTACCTCCAGAACAGAAACAGGCTCACAGACAAGGAGCACAGGCTTGGGGTTGCCAAGGGGAGGGGAGGACGGATGGGTGGGGAGGTGGGGCTTTGCAGAGGCAAA
>PVHT021183669.1:333555-349667 GCA_004024745.2 Catagonus wagneri | reverse complement strand
CAGGGGTCTGGGGGGAGCCTAACGGGTTTCTGTTCAGGGTGATGAGAATGTTCAGCATTGACTGTGGCGATAGTTATACAACCGTGTAAACAGACCGAAAACACTGCCATCACCTGTTTTAGATGGACACATCGTATAGCGTGAGTTATGGCTGGACAAAGGTGCCGCGTATTAGAAAAGTAAGAGAAAGAGAGACCAGAGGCTAAGGGAGACCCAGAGGGAGACAGAGACAGCAGAGCCAGCAGAGAAGGCGGGCGGGCTTCGCTCGCACCCGCCAGTCCAGCCGAGGGCACAGCCGGGTCTGGCGAAGCACCGCGGGGCTGCCTGGTCCGCCTGATGCTATTAATGAGGAAACCGCTCGTGAACGGGGCAAGCGGGACCCTTGCTCTCTGAGCTGCGGTCGGGGGGTGGGCAGGCATCAGAGAGGGTGTGGGCTGCTCGCAACCACGCGGCCGCGGGTGGGGGGACCTGAGCTCTGCAGAAAAAGGCCGTGGCCGGCGGTCCTGGGCCTCGGCTGCACCTCCCGGGGACGCCGCCTGTGCGGGCCGCTGCCTGCTGAGGGGTGGACGCGGCTGCAGGCCTGGACGGAGGCTGCCCTCCGCGGCTGCTGTGGGCAAAGAGACGGCCCGGGGACCACAGAGCGCTGGGTCCCCAAGGAGGGACAGAAGACACGGGGCCATCGGGGGGAAGGCAGCCCCCACGCAGAGGCGGGAGGAACACTTGGAGGCAGAGGTTAGGAGAGAGACAGCGGAGAGAACTGCGGGCCAGGAGCCCCGCGTGACGGCAATCAGCCCCGAGCGCGTGACAGCATCCTGGCGGCGAGGCGGGGCCCGCAGCACAGTCAGGGCTGGAAACTGAGTAACAGCTGAGACGTCCACGCCCTCCGCGCTTTTCCCACGAACGTGAATGCGTGACTAACGAAAAACGTTTAAGAAAATTAACTTAACCGTTTTTTACACATTGATTTTCTTTTGTTAATTTACTTAAACGTTTCAACTTTTTTTTTTTTCCAGCTGCACCGGGGGCACGTGTAAGTTCCCCGCCCAAGGACTGAAACTGCTGCAGCTGCGTGGTAGCTCTGGCAACGCCTATTTTAACCCCCGGCACCACGAGGGACTTCTTCTTAATTAATTAATTAATTGTTTTTGGCTGCACCTGCAGCATATGCAGACGTTCCCAGGCCAAGGACTGAACCTGTGCCATAGCAGTGACCTAAGCCATGGTGGGGAGATGGCAGGTCTTTAACCCGCTGAGCCACCAGGGAACTCCAAGAAAATTTTAAAACATTTATATCAGCAAACACACCTTTCATAGTTGGGGTACCGGCAAACTCAGAGTTTAAAAGTAGGGTCCTGGAGTTACAGAAAGTGGTGACAACCCTGGATCCCAGCCTGAGGTGGCACACGTGGGGCTGAGGCCAATGAAGACCCCACCTGGGCCGTGACATTGTATTCGAGAGCCTCAGCTCCTGCCCAGCTGGCTTTATGCATCAAGTTCCACTTGAACACAGGCTCCTGAGGTCTCCTTGCCCCTGCCTGGGCTTCGAGAACCCCCTCCAGCCTCCCCTTCTCCTCTTGAACTAGACCAAAGAAGATTAATTCAATCAACAGTGTTATCGTGCGACAGCGAGCGGTGTTTGCCAGGAGAGAAAGAAAGGAGAGGCTGTTTGGTAGAGTCCTGGCGGAGACGGGAACTCGGGGCCAGGGGATGAGCAGAATCTCAGCAGGTCACCATCTGGGGTGTGGGGGTGTAGGTCAGAGAACAGTGTGAAGCCCTGGGGCAGAAAGCGGGGGACCCCACTAGGGGCTCAGGGACCCACACACTGCCTAGGGGTCTCACCCCCCAAATTGAATTCACCCTGGGCTGAAGTGTGCCCTGGCCCAGTTCAAGGGCCGCCCAGAAGGACCAGCCAGCTGGCCATCCGCAGGCGCCCGGAGCAACCTGGCCAGTCGGGACCCAGGACAAGAGCCTGGCTCAGTAATTCCTTGTAAAGGCTCCCCTCGGCTCAGCAAGGCCATCTGCTGACAAGGCCCATCAGAGGGAAGTTTATTTCCTGTGAAAGTAAGAATAAATCCTCGCCAGGCACTGCCGGGCACTCTCCCAGGAGGGGTCCAGCCCAAATCCCAGACGGGCGACTTTACACCCCACCGCTCTGGCGTTCACCAGACTTCAAAGGAAGAACACGTCCCCCGGACGGGGATTTCAAAACTGAAGGGCAAGCGGGTCACAGGGTTTCATAACAATGACACGTGTGGAGTTCCCTTCGTGGCTCAGTGGTTAACGAATCCGACTAAGAACCATGAGGTTGTGCGTTTGATCCCTGGCCTTGCTCAGTGGGTTAAGGATCTGGCGTTGCTGTGAGCTGTGGTGTAGGTTGCAGACGCGGCTCGGATCCCGCGTTGCTGTGGCTGTGGCAAAGGCTGGCAGCTGCAGCTCCGATTAGACCCCTAGCCTGGGAACCTCCATGTGCCGCAGGTGCGGCTCTACATAAAGGCCAAAAAAAAAAAAATGACACGTGTGTGTGTGTGTGTGTGTGTGTGTGTGTGCACATGTGGTACAGGCATGTGTGCGCGTGTGTCCGTGTGTGCAGGCACGGATGCTCCTTGATTCCACTCTCACAGCATCCTTGCCGGGGTCCCATTTCACAGATAAGGCAGACGAGGCCAGGAAGGATTAAGTAAAATCTTGTTTCAGAAAAGGAGGTGTGACCCAGAGGAATCACTGATGGGAGCCTCGCGGTTCCCGGGTCCCTCCTGAGCTTGTACGATACACCCAGTCTTTGTCCTTCTAGACACACCGATCAAGTACCGATACAGACTCAGTCTGCGTAATTTGGTACTAAAGCGTCAGGAAGAATGCCCAGTCATCTCCTGAGCATGGATTTCGGAGACATTACCGTCAACAAATGTACCCGACACTCCTTCTCCTCAAGCATCTTGGAGACTCACCCCGGCCCAGCCGGGCCACGTGGCCCTTGAGGTCACCACGTCCCGACAGGAGCCCAGGCGCGTCACTTTCATTTTATGCACAGAAAGCGTACACAGGCATGCGTGCAACCAGCGCACACAGAGTGTCTGCCCTGCCAGGTACCACCCTGTCCCCTGGAGACACAGCCCCGAAAACCATACAGAGGGTCACGTGACGGAGAGAGTGAGGTCAGCAGTCAGGGAAGGCTCGCTGAGGAGCTGGCCTCTGAGCTGTGCCTCAGCAATGAGGAAAGAGGCCTGTGGCGAATGGGGCAGCATTCCTGGCAGGGGGAAGCCGCGGGTGCAAAGGCCCTGGGGCTGCAGGAAGCTGCGCGGAGTGGGCAGCAGACAACTGGGGTGGGGGGCAGGGTCCTTGGGAGTTTTCCATGGGGACACAGACTGACCCGCCCAGTATAAAGCCACTTGGGAGTTCTGCAGAAAGTGAGGGAATGAAGCCCGGGAGGCTGGGGACCGCTGCGGGGCGAATGCAGCCATTAAGGGCAAGATGCCAGTGGCCTGGGCCAGGGTGGGAGGGGACAGAAGGAAGCCGACCAGATCTGGGATGGGGAGAGGGGGATGGTGAGCAACAGGAGGGCCTCCCAGACTCCAGGCTGGAGCCACGGAGAGGCAGCGCTGTCCACACCGCAGGAGGCGCTGTTACTGGAGCTGCCGATGCACGGCGATGTCTGCGGGGCGGGGGCATCGGTGCCCCCAGCCCGGGGAGACGCGGGCGGCCACGTGCCGATCGTGGCCGTGAGTGTTTTCTAGAAGATACCGAAGGGCACAGACAGGGAGATCTGGGGCAACAGGGGCGGGGACGCCCCTAAGAGAGGAACTGCGCGGGGGCGGAGGCGCGACCACAGCGCCGCCACGTGGGGCTGTCCCGCCGCCCGAAGCGAGGAGGGGTGCGGTCTGACTGCGTGTCCTGCGGGAGAACGGGAGTGGGACGTGGAGGCCGAGGTCCAGCCAAGCGGGACGAGACCGCGGGGCGGACCTGCCGAGGAGCCGGGCGGCGCTGAGCGGCCGCGAGCGGGGAGGGGCGTCTGCGCATGCGCGTGCAGCCCGCGGGACGAAACCGGCTCCGGCAGCGCTTGGCCTCAAGTGACTCACGTGGCCGTGGCTTTATCTCCACGTCCCCCAGGCCGCACCCCCCGCCGCCACCCCAGAGCTCCCATTTCCAGTGCACCGAGGCCATCTTTGCTAAATGTCACAGGCGCGAACTACTCCTACTCCAGATTACAAGTCAGCAATCCCTTTCCAGTTTAAATTATCCCTTGAAACGAGCCTGGCCGGAAAAACAAATCCAAGAGGAGCCGAGATACAGGCACTTAGTAAAACGGTCGAGTGCAAAGATTTGGGACGTTAATGCCACGGGGGTGGGGGCTGGAAACTGGCTCCAGAGACCCACCTGCTGGAGGGCGGTGCCCCAGAGACCTCGCCTGTCTCACCCACTGAAGCCCCGGCCCCCCACCCAGGGGTTACAGGAACACGTCAGTCCGCAAAGCCTGCAGGAGGAGAAATAGAGGGAGGGGCGTGAAGCCCAGTGCTGGCGTTTGCCAGCCCAGCACCTTTGGCCCAAGCCTGCCCATCCTGGCCGGTACAACGGAGTGGTAACCAACAGCCACCAAGGGCTCCTTGGGGGTGGGGGTGGGGTCTAAGGTCAGCTGGGACGCCTTTTCACAGCCCTCAATGCTCAGGGCGTTCTTACCCCTGCGACAGCACCCATGGAGGTCCCCATCAGTTGTGGGGCGGACCTGCGCTCCCTAGGCTGCAGAAAGGGCACAGAGACGCGAACAGAACAAAGCCTGTGTCTTCTTGCTCTGGCTTCACCAGAACCAAGAGGTCTTTTCCAGAGAGGCAGGGTTTATTTTTCATCCTCCAGACAGACTGGCCTGGCCCAGTAACCTCTGATATTTAGAATGCCCTCTCTTCCTTCATTATCCAGGGTAGAAAAACAGACACCAGGCTGCATCCTTCTTTCCAGGGCTCCTGGAAAGCCAGCAGCAGGCCAAGGGAGTTGGCAGATTAGGTACAATTTGCTGCTTACAATCAAACTCCTAATTAGCTGATTTCATAAGAGAAGAAGAGAGAATATTCTGATCACAGCGTGTTTTACTAGGAGTGTGCAGATGAGGTCTGCCTAAAATTAATAAACACACACATCGATCCATAAGCCTGATGCTTTTGTATTTAATGAGAGGGTCTGTAACTCAAATTAACAGCAGTACCAGCAGCATCACCATCTCCATCCTAATCCCACCTTCACCATCACCGTCCTTGTCATCACCGCGATGTCACCATCCTCACCACCACCATCACTATCCCCGTCATCATCAGCACCGTTAACACCATCGTTGTCATCATCACCACCGGCACCACCATCGCTGTAGCCACCACCCACCAGCACCACCACCATTACAGCCACTTTTACTGACAATCTACCGTGTGCCAGGCATACCATATGTTTGTTTTCTATTTTAAGCCTCTTAGCAACCCTGAGAGCGAGGTATAATTATCTCCACATTACAGAGGAGGGACTTCAGAGCTCATGGGAGGTGGCGCCTTGCCCGAGACAGCACAGCACGGTGATGGTTTAGACCACCTGGAACCAGACCGCCAGGTCCCACGCCACTGCAGCTCCTCCTCGCTGAAGCTGCTGCTTCAGCCCTTTTCCTGACTCCTCCCCTGACCCAAAGGCACCGTGTCCCCACCACTGGGGCAGTCTGTTTCTCAACACTGCTCCCCAGAGCGCCCTGAACAACACGCCTTTCTGCTTGAAGTTGCAGAGCTGTTTCTCTCGTCTGCCCTGAGCCCAGCCTCACGCAGCCACACGCATCCCATGTGTGTAGAAAGAAGAAGGGGGCACAGCCAGGAGGCCAGCACGTTGGTGACTCAGGGAAGACAGGGCTTCCGGTCAGTAACAATTGTGGGGCTTGCTGGACAAAGGCTGGGGGCCCCCCACGCCTCCCTCCATGCCTCCCCCCATCCCCGGAGGACAGCTCACTCCGAGGATGCTGGTGCCTACAGAGCTGTGTGTCCTGGACCAGCCTGTCTTACAGTATCGGTGAGACACCGCAACAGTTGCAGGGGCGGGTGCGAGGGGAAAGATTCAAAGATCACACGAGCATCCAACGGAGAGGCGTGCAGGATCCCAGAGCACCCGGTGACTCCCAACTGGACCTGCCGTCTAGGGGCCCTGAGGCCTCCGAGCGCGAGCCTGAGACCCTCCACAATGGCCGCTGGGACGTGATGCAAGGCCGGCTGTCCAAAACAGCGGGTGTCACCTAAGGCGTGTCTACCCATGCTGCAGCCGAGGGACAGATGGGCGGCGCTAAACGGGCCATGGTGGTCCCAGGATGACCCCAGAGAGGGAACAGCTCTCATGCCCCCACAGGGTGGCTCCCTGGTACGCTGGGAGGAAGACACTCGGGCCTGGAGCTGTGGTCTGTCCTTGACTCTTGTCTGGAGAGGGGACAGATGCGGCCCTCTGCGCCTGGCTTGGCAAACTGGGACCCACAGGCTCAACTGGCCCGCTGCCTGTTTTATAAATAAAGTTTTATTGGCACACAGCCACTGCATATCATCCGGGGCTGAGTTCATAAGGCTGAGGAGCTGTGAAGAAGTCCACACGGTCTTAAAAGCCGAAATATTAACTAAGTGACTCTTTACAGAAAGAAAAAGGCCGCTGAACCCTCTAACCTGAGGCAGGACGGGGAGCGGTCCCCCTGAGGGCCCCGGGCAGCTCTGGCCCCTCCTGAAACCTCGGCTCAGAGGTGGGGACAGGTCCCAGAGCATGGAGGGTGACACCAGTCAAACCCAGGCCCGTGAATAACTCAGAATGCAGACTCCCAAGATGTCTTAACCTCTCCTCGTGGAAAGGTTACCCTTTCAAAGACCACAGCTTAGCCACAATGATTTCAAATGACAGAAAACATGGTTTTTTCTGTTTTTTTTTTTTTCCGTGATAAAATATGCCCAAAATCTACTGGGGAAAATTAAGGAATGTTTTTCCCTCTAAGGCAATAATTAAGAAGCACATGTTGGCACAGATGTTTAGCAGCAAAGCCAAGCCTCGTGCTGTTTTCTAGTGCCGCAGAGCAAGACAGCTCTGTGCTCACAACGCCATTCCAACATGCAAATGCCACGCCGCCGCCTGCCCCAGCTACGCGCAGATCCCACCAACATGCTTTGGTTAAGAAGGGAGCCAGCCGCTCTCAGAACACTCCTTGAAGTCAAACTGAAATGCCTCCCCAAACCCACCTCGCTGAGCTGCCTCCCTGTGCCAAGTGCAGCGCACAGCCTGAAAGATGGTGCTTTATGCCCCTGAGAGGGTGGGCCCGTGGTGGGGGGGATGGCAGTAGAGAAGACAGGTAAGTTCACCTGCTGTGCCTCAAAGGGCGGCAGAGTGAAAAATCCAACCGACTCTACCAGGAAGGAAAGGCTCGACTGAGGGCAGGATATCTAAACTGGGTTTTGAAGGATGCATAGGAGTTTCCCAGGGCAAAGAATCTAGGGGGGGTTCAATAGCTGGAAGCCAAATAGGGCTTCAGAGTGACCCGAGAGGCCTGGGATGGAGTAGCTATGGGGCAGCAGGGAAAGGACTTAGGTGTCGGCCAAGACTGGGGATTCACTCAAAACATGGAATCGTTGCTTTGGGTGGGGATGGCAGATGGGTGGGGATGGCAGAGAGAGAACGAGCAGCGTGCACACGGCCTGGGGGCCCCAGCAGTCACCCTGATCTCTCCTCTGTTCCTCCAGGTGCTGGGTCCCCACCCTCTTCTGCTTGGCTGCTTCCTGGAGCGCCACACCTCGCCCACCCTCCAGATCTGAAGTTCCTTGAAATCAGAGAAAGAAAAGAATAAAGAAGAGGAGGCAGAGGCGCCCCTGCCAGTGATGCTCGGCAACTCCCTTGACTTTGGACACCAAGGAAACTGACACCACCCACCGGTCTCCGGGCAGCCCGCCCCCTGCCACGCCCCCACCGGCCCCGCCCACTTCCGGCCTCCCCCTGCCCCTCGGCGCCTCACTCCCCACGCGGCAGCGGCAGCGCGGGGCTTGCGCAGTACCGGGCATGTGCTCTGTCATTTAGGATTCACCGCGCCCCGCTTCCCAAGCAGCCTCACGTGTGGCTCGCCTTGATTTTCAGCACAGAAGACTGATCGGTATGGGTTTTATACAAATGGTTCGCACTGAGGCTCCACTTGGGGGTGTGTCCCCCACAAAAAAAGAGATCCGGGTCCTGAAGACAGCTTTGCATCCCACCTCCCCCTCCCCCTGCCTCAGGATAGCAGATTCGCAGCCGCCCAGAGGTGGAGACAACCCACGTCCCCTGATGGATGAATGGATACAAGGTGGCCTGGCCGCACAGCAGAATATTTACTCAGCCTGAAAAAAGCCAGGACACTCTGATGCTGGCTGCACCCCGCGCAAACCCTGAGGACCTCTCGCTCCGTGAAATAAGCGCGACGGCACAGGACGCCTCCTGTGGGACTCCACACCCGGGAGGTCCCTGGAGCGTCCTTCACAGACAGGAAGCAGATGGAGACGCGGGGGAGGGGGAGGGCAGTGAGTGTCCAGAGGGGACAGGGTTTCAGTTTGGGAAGATGGAAAGTTCTGGAGATAGAGGGTGGGCATGCTTGCACAGCGTCAATGCACCTGAAGCACTGAAACGCATACTTAAAAACGGGACGGTCAAATTTCTGTTCCGGTTCATACATTTAACCACAATTAAAAAGGTGTTGAAAAGCAGCCCCCCGCACCCCGAGGACCTGTCTATACAGGCTGTGGTGCCATCGAGGCCTGGCGGGGTACCACAGCTGTCCGGGGGGCTCTGTCAGCCACGCCCTCCCCATCCGGCAAATCCAACCTGCCCCCCTCCAGGCCCCAGCTGCGACCTGCTGTGAGGGACATGTGACCCAGCTGCAGAGTTTGCTGCTGGGGTTGCTCCTAGGTACCAACTGCGCCCCAGGCCGCTCGTATCCCTTCCTGTGACTCGGTTCCTCTTCAGTAGCGGGGACACCCATTCTCAACGAAGCAGACGGGGACCGCTCCCCGCTGTGCAGTGGCTGTCTGTGCCCCCCCAGATGCCCAGGGAGACTGCATTTGGGGATGGAGAGCAGGAGGTGAGCAGGTCAGGTGAGGCCACGGGGCTGGGGGGGGCCCTGATCTGGGAGGATTAGGTTCTTGACCCACGGAGCCACAACAGGAACTCCTGAAACGTCTGTTATTAAGCCCCCCCCCGCCCCCGGCGGCGGGATTTTGTGAGCGGTCGCTGGGGCTGGATGCGCACCCCCAGGCGTTGGCACGGCCGGCCGCGGCGCACTGACCTGGTTGTAGAGGGCGCAGATGTGCAGGGCGGTGTTCCCCGAGGCGTTCTGGGCCCCCATGTCGGCCCCGTAGAAGAGCAGGTGCTCCAGGTGCTGCACGTGCCCGTACCTGCAGGCCTGAAACGAGAGTCCGCGCTGAGAACCGGACGCCTCCCAGGGCACCCGGGGCTCCCCGGGAACTGGTGGTGCGGCCGGCAGAGCCCAGCCCCGCCCGGGACCAGGCGCCAGGCAGACCCCCCGGCGGGGACCGGGCGCAGGCGCTCCTCACGGCTCGGGGATGGCCAAGGGGCCCCGTTCCTTCCCTTCGGGCCCACAGAGACTGGGGTGCGACTTTGACCCTGGCCTCGGCGACCTGCCCCAGGAAACGCAGACCTGGGTGCTCAGTCCCCCGAGGAGGCGTGAAAACGGCCGGGAGGGCCTCAGGGACCTGGCTTTGGGGGGTCACCCCGATCTGGCCCCGTCTTCCAGAACTTTCACTCTGAGCCTATGTCTTCACACGTAAGGGAAACCCTACTCTTCACAGGGTTCTTCTGAAAGTCGTGTGACTAAGGGGCCTGGAAGGCCCCCCGGCGATGCTCGGGGCCAGGCCAGCCCCCCCCAGCTCACGGGGAGCAGGGAGGGGGTGGGGGTGGGGTGCTGTTCAGCTGCTCGAGGCCGGGCAGCCCTTGACCCTGCGGAGCAAGCCGCATCCGACTGACCCGCCCCATCCACAGGCACCTCTTGGACACCCAGCCAGGGGCACCCACTCTCGCTGTGTCAGAGCAGCAATCTGGACGGGAGACAGGAGAGGCCAGGAAGCGGGGGTCCTGACCCGACACGGCTCCCAGGGAGGGTGGGGAGGCGACGGCGGGAGCCCCGCCGCCAGGACGGGCGGCTGTGGGCGGACGGGTCGCGCAGCACAGCAGCCAGAGGAAAGCCAGGCTCACTAACCCGCCTCCGCGGTAGCTGAGACGGTGAGGAGAAGCTCACCTCCGCACAGGATGGGCCGCACCTCGCCAAGCAGTAGCGAGCAGCACTGACGGGGAAGACACGGGGACTAGTCATCGGATGAGCTTAAAAATAAAAGCCTGAGAAACATGCACTTACAACGCCTGTGCCGCCCGTGAAATCATCTCATCAGCTTTTTGTGGGTTTGCCTTTTTTTTTTTTTGTCTTTTTAGGGCCGCACCCACAGCATATGGAGGGTCCCAGGCTAGGGGTCAAATCGGAGCTATAGCCGCTGGCCTGCACCACAGCCACGCCAGATTCAAGCCATGTCTGTGACCTACACCAGAGCTCACGGCAATGCCGGATCCCCAACCCACTGAGTGAGGCCAGGGATCGAACCTGCATCCTCAAGGATGCTAGTCAGATTCATTTCCGCTGAGCCACGATGGGAACTCCAGTCGTCTGATCAGTTACAGAGCAGGTCGCTTCCGCAGACGAGGCTGCTTTCACCTGCCCGCCCCACCTTCCCCTCTGGTGGTGGCAGCCCTGCCTCTGCCTTTGCGGCCACCCGGCCCCACTCCTGGAAGTCTGGGGGCCGGCCCCACCCCTGTCCTGCAGTGGACACGGAACATTCTGTCTCCTGGCCACAGGGACGGGCTGGGGACGAGCGTGCGACCAAGGCCAAGGCTGGCACTTTTGGCAAAATGACAGAAAATGAAGTTCTCTCCATCCGGCAGGATGGCCGGCGAAAAAGTCACAGAAGCCCAGAGCTACAGAGGACAGGAGGTTTGGGAACCAAGGGGAGGAGAAAACATCACACACACACACACACGTGTGTACACGCACATACACACAAATGCACATACACACACGTATGTGCACACACACACACATGCATGCACGCTCACATATATACACACATGCACGCACACACACATGCACATACATACACACACGCACACACACACACACACACACACACACACGACCAAGGTGACCCCGGGAATCCCACTCAGCTACGACTACGCCTGGGCTTGTCAGGACCTAAGCTGAGGCATGATTTTAATCTTCCCCTTAAACCAGTCTGAGTTGGGATTTCTATTCCGCCACATGAAGGAAGCCTGGCTAATGCGCTCTCTGCAAAGGACTTCCGGGAGGCTGATTTAATTGTCCTGTAGTCCATAACAAAGGGAGCCGTCTTGGTGTGAAAACACTTAGCAGCCCATCCAGATATGTGGTCCCCCTCCCCCGAGTTAATCTGAAGTTGTGAGGCTTTATGTCACATCCCTGGGGTGGCGTCACCCTGTCCTAACTAAGGGTCCCCGCGCAATCAGCCCGAAGAGAGTAAATAAAGCCGTTCCCTCCAGACTGACTGTCCGGGGACGGGTCCCCCCAGGGCCTCCTTCCATCCCTGCCTTCCTCCTCCTCCAAGCCTATTGTCGGGAACAAACAGAACCAGAAAATTCAGACAAGGGCTGAATCAAAAATAAAATCTCCCACAATCCCGCAGTCTTAAATTCTACCTGCACTCTGTCCAAGGATCACTTTTGCTGGTCTCTTAAACCACGGGTTGTTCCGTGATAAAAAGCCAGGCTTGCGGAGGAAGGGGCCTGGCAGGCGGGGTGGGGTGAAGGGAGTAGATCTGAGGAAGGTTGGCGGCCTGAGAGGTCAGCGACCTGGCTGCACTTGGGCGGGGGGGGGGGGGGCTGAGCAACAAGTAAATGAAGGAAAAGGGAGCAGGCAATCCACTGTCAAAGAAAGGAGTTACCAACACAGAGCAGGGGAAATGGGAATAAACTCTGTGCTGTTAGCCTCTCAGCCATGAGCACACCGTTTTCAGTGGAGAAAAAAGCAAGAAAGAGAGTTCCCGTCGTGGCTCAGTGGAAATGCATCTAACTAGCATCCATGAGGATGCAGGTTCGGTCCCTGGCCTTGCTCAGTGGGTTAAGGATCCAGCGTTGCTGTGAGCGGTGGGGTAGGCTGGTGACTACAGGTCTGATTGGACCCCTAACCTGGGGACCTCCACATGTCACGGGTATGGCCCTAAAAAGACAAAAACTAAATAAAAAAGAAAAGAAAGAAAATGAGTACGCACACCTGGACGTACATGGAAATGGGTTCCTAAATCCCGCTGCTGAGGGGGCCTCGGAGCAGCAACAGCCCAGGAGCAGTGAGCACACTCGATGCCCGGATCTTGGGTTCTAGATACCACTCTATACTCAGATGAACCTCGGACCCTTACAGAGATGGCTGATCCCAGAGCTGAGGCAGGAAAAGAACAAGATGAGATTGGAATGCTTTGCTGAGCCAGAAGGAGAGAAGGTGCTCGAAAACGGATGGGGGTGTGTCCCCAGGACAAACAGGCCATCCTGCAGGAGCTCCCACAAACCCAGAGCGAGACAATGTTAACAGCAAGCCCCCTGTGAAGACACAGAAACTCAGAGAACCACGCCGCTATAAATGAGTGCCTCAACAAACAAGGAAAACAAGCTCTTCCTGATAACAGAAAGCCAGCTAATAAGTGGGAGAAACAAAGATGGGAGTCAAAAAACTCCATTTAGCAATTAATTGTTTAACTCAGGCCAGAAATACCAATGGCTGCTAAAACTCGCGTCCCTTTTGGCAAAGGAAGTTTATTAAACATGTGTTAGCATCTTCAGAAGAAACAAAGGAGCGGAATGAGATGAGGGGTTTTCTAAAGAGTCTAGAGATCTAGCAACACACTAACTACAAAAAGAAGCAGAAATTGTGCTGAAACACCTGGCAGATTCCACCTGACCGGGTGGTCAAGGTGAGCATTCCCAAAAAAGGAAGCCAGCTGACTGGACGCGTGGCTGGGAACACACATCTCTTCCATGATTCCTGACAAAACAAACATCCTGCGTGTCACTGTTGGAAGCACCAAGCAAACCAAACTGGGGACAGTCTCCGAAATGACTGCCCTAGAAGCTTCAGGAGAATCAAGAGGAAGACTGATGAACGCTCCTGGATGAAAGGGTTCTTGCAGGATCCCAGACTGATCCTTTTACTACCAGAGCCTTTATGGGACAACGGGAAGAGCTCAGATGTGGTCTCTGCACTGTTCTTGCGACACTTCTGTGAGTGAGACGGAAATCAGGGGTCATTCACGATTTAAAAAAAAAAAAAAGAAATTAGGACTTGCTTGACACAAAGACCTCAAAGCTCACCAAAGTAAGAATTTATCCTCTGCCAAGATAGATTTTTCCACAGCCGCACCCTGTGGCATATGGAAGTCCCCGGGCGAGGGGTTGTATTGGAGCCGCCACTGCCAGCCGACACCACAGCCATGGCAGCACTGGATCTGAGCCGCGTCTGCGACCTATGCTGCACCCTGCGACAATGCCAGATCCTTAACCCAGAGAGGCCAGGGATGGGACCCACATCCTCATAGGGACAACGTTGGGTCCTTAAGCTGCTGAGCCACAAGGGGAATGCCTTTCTTTCTTTCTTTCTTTCTTTTTTTGAAACGGGTGCTGTGCTTTCTGACCCTTGAGAGACAGATTAAAAGGGTTGGCAACGAGTAACGAGAATATAAAACCAAACAGCAGCCCCTTATGCTCCCATAGCATCTCATTTCTTCTGAGATGCTTTTTGGAAAACGCACGCATGGAAAATGCATAGCTACTGCCTGCAGCTCTCCTGGGCACGTGTATTTGGAGGAGCTTCCCCTACGAAATTTGGGATTTGGGATTTGGGATTCACCCACGTCCGCTGAGTGTCTCCCCATCACTGGTGTCAATTAGGGAAAAGGGTGCTCCTTCCTTCAAGCTCATCACTGCCACCTGCTGGAACCTGTTGCAATAAATCTACAAGCCGAAGAAATTTACAGCCAGCGAAACGGCGCCCCCCCGAGGCTGCGCAATGCAGTTGGAGCAATAGGGAGCCCGCTGCACTGCAAACGCTTCTGCTTGGTTCTGTGCCACAAGCGGAATGATTTAAGTCCATGCCACAATGAGGCACTTCTCCTACAGCGTGCGCTTTTTAACACGAACTGGAGATGTGACAGCAGAACAGTTAGCATGCAGCACCCACGCAAACCTCACACCCTGCTGTGAGCGCCACCAGGGAACCTCCCAGAGGCCTGTCCCCTTACCGCGGGGCTTGGACCCAGAGCTGAAGGTGAGCGGAGGTAAGCCCAGAGAGAACGAGGGAGGGGACGCGACGGTGGCCCCAAACCGTGATTTCCTTAAGGTTAAAACTCCTCATTTGAAAATGAAACAGCAGCCAATAACAAAATTAAGACCAAACGATAAAAATGTCCTCTACAAAATTGCCACAGAAATCAAATGAGATCTATGTGAAGGCCTGTGAGCAAACTGGTTAAGTTGCTCTCTGTCAAGCATCATTTCTGAGAGACAAAACCAGATGGGCCCTGAGGAGGAGGAGGAGGGCGATAGTGACGATGGGGGCGTGGCCAGGTGATAGTGAGGCCAGGGGTGTGGTCATAGGATAATGACAATGATGGTGATGATGGGGACAAGGCCAGGTGAGAGGCTGGGGGCGTGGCCAGATGACGGCGAGAATGGGGGCGTGGCCAGATGGTGCCGACAGGGCTGTGGCTGGCATTTATTGAGCTCTTCCTAGATGCCGGGCGCTACAGTCAGTGCATCGCTTAACTATCTGCGGGGCTCTATGAATTATTACTCTTTAGAGATTAGCAAAGAAGCTCAGAGAGGGTAACTCAGCCTCAGGGGACTCATGTTGAGGGGGTTTTGCAACCCTGGGATGCGCTGACACTTAGCCCAGAATATATTCTACTCGCAGCACGAGAAGGAACTCCCATGTACCCCCGCCCCAAATAGAATCGGATATAATGCAGGAAGGAGGAAAGGAGCCGACGCCCCACGTGGGCCAGTCCCAAGGGCACAGCTGGGCAGGAAGGTGTGGAAAGCTGCAGCCGGCTCCTTCACCAAGCGCTGTCCTCTCACTGGGGATGGCCGGCCTCTCCAGGGGCCCTTGGCCTCACCAGTAACATTCTCGAGTCCTGAGACGGCCAAACCCACCGTTCCTCAGGCGGGAGCTGGGAGCTAGGCGCTGCACAGATGAACGCCCCCTCACTGGACCCACCATGTTCCTGGGCTGTGGGAATGCATTTGGGCGTTTTTCACTTATTTGCTCATGCTTTTGCATATTTTCAAAGAATTCCATGTTGAGCAGGTATTTCTTTTGTAATAAAAAAAAAAATTAGGGTAACACGCCTAACAAGTTTAACAGGGCTCGCAGAGAGCTGTTCAAAAAGTCGCTGTTCCAAAGTCAGCCTGCAGGGGGCGGCATCCCCAACCGCAGGGCCTGGGGGCTGATCCGAAAGCCTCCTTTTGCAATTAAACACCAGCCCCAGGCAAGGCCCTGGAGAGCCGCCCAAGCCGCCTCGCGCAGCTGTAAGCAGGCCTGGCCGCGGGAGCTCAGGATCCTCGTGAGGATGGGGCGCCAGCGGCTGCGACGGAGCCAGCTATCGGGGCCACGCCAAGGCGGCCGTAGACCCGGAGCCAGGATCTGGGTGATGCAACCTCTCCTGACCCCTATCTACTTCCTCCTGCCACAAGTGCGCTGTCATCCGAGGGTGGCTTCTGCCTGAAGGCGCTGCAGGCGGGACTGTGATCCAGGCTCCTGGCCCGAGCTGCGTTGGAAGTGAGCCCGGCAGTGCCCACCTGTGGCCTTGGGCAGCCACTCACCCTCTTGGACCCGGCTAACTTGGAGACAAGCAGGTGTCTGGGAGGGTGGCTGGAGGGGTGTGAAGAGATGGCGGGGACGGCGTTTGCTGGGTGACTGTGACTCCTGACGGAGGATGATAATGGGGGGGTTGGCAGCGCTGTCCCAGGTTCCTCACGGAGCCCTGGCACCTGCGGGCCACAGCGGCACTGGTGAACAGCAG
>PVHT021183669.1:268237-326475 GCA_004024745.2 Catagonus wagneri | reverse complement strand
GATTCTAAGAGCAACTACAGCAAGGTGGGGCCGAGGGGTTGGAGAAGGGCCAGATGGCACTTCCAAGCTCCATTTGGAACCCCATCTGGGGTGCCCTCGGGTGACCGCTGTGGGGTGGGGATGGGGGACAGGGCAGACGCTGGGGGCAGGACGAGGGGTCATCACCGGGTAATTTGGGCCCCGCGTGTACCTTCAGAGCCGGCAGGTTCCTGGCCCGGGCGGCTTTGTGCAGGGCTGTCATGCCGTCTTTGGCTCGGAAGTCCAGGTGGGCGCCGCCGTTTCGGAGGGCTTTGATCACCTCCACAGGGTCGTCCAACTGCGCGGCCAAGGTCAGGGGAGTCTCTAAGGGCCCAAGCAAATGCACGCATGTTAGAAGCAGCACTTGGGGAAAAGCAAGCAGGTCACATCAGCCCCTCTGCACACTTGGCCAAGTTCAAACGTCCCAAATTGAGCCTGACAACGGACCCCCAGGGCATCAGGGCTCCCACCCGGCTGCTGACCCCAGTGGTCCACACAGTTAGCATGGCTCCGACAACCCTAGTGCTGATGGCGGTGACTCCTGGGAACGGAGGCAGGGCTCAGTGTCATCGCCTGTGGGCTCTGAGTCCAAGAAGCCACCCCTGCTGCCACTGCCCTGAGCACACGGCATCCTACCGCCCCAGCTGGCACTCCCTGCAGGAGGAGGATGCGTCAGGGTCGCCATTAACGAGCAGAAAGGCAGACACCTGCCTTACTTCATTGCATGACACCTATGGGCACCTCGGTAGATGCCAGAGCTTGAGCTGCTGGAGTATAAACATAAATGAGACACAGAGTGGTACCCCAAAGGGGTCTCCACTGGGTGAGCAGGGACCCGGGACAGTCATTGTAACGGGATGGGACCAGCGCAAGGAAGCACCCACAGACGAGGTGGAGCAGACGCCCAGGGGGTGGCGGGCTGAAGCCGGCCTCCCTTGGAGACAAGGCGCAGACGGCCCTGGACCAGTCTGCAGGCGGCTGTCGGTCTTCGCTCTCAAACACCTCTGCTCTCCCTCAGCCGCCCTCGCGTGCCCGCCATCACCGTTGAGCAGGGCGTGTGACTTTGGTGTGGCCCGCTGGAGAAGCTCTCAGAGTACAGAGACACGAAGGAACAACACGACCCAGGAACGCCAGTGGTTAACCCCGGGTTGTTCTGCCTTCGAGCACGTTTCGAGAGCTGGAGAACGGGGGCGTCCCTCCTGGGGCCGAACTCCTGTCTGACCACCCACGGCGGTCACATCACCTTCCGTTCCCGGAAAAGGCAACTGCATTACGAATTTAGATTGACTCCCCCATCCATTTTTAATGCCTACATTTACCCACACACAGGCACGGCTCTGAGTGCTTTAAAAATTCCGTCGGAATACCCCTCTGTGCCTTGATTTTCGTGGTGAGATGTCGGGGCTTAACCTGCTCCTGGTAAGGTGTCCGGAGGAGGCAGACATGCCCGGGACTGTGTGTAAGATGCAGTTTATAGCTCTCTCCCGATTGAACCTGCACCTCTGCAGCAACCTGTCTGCTGCAGTCAGGTTCTCAACCCACTGTGCCTCAGCAGGAACTCTGCTTCATTATATTATAATAATAAAAGCAATTTCTAAAATGAATCCTGAAGCCACTGCGTACCCCTGGGTCGACGCTAGCCCTGGACAGGCACGACCCCACGTGACTTTCTTTCTTAGCAAGCGACAGGGCACCCAGGATGCAGGACAAGTGAAACAAGCACTTGCAGACCTACTAAGCGCTCTGCCCTGTGCTGGGGGCTGGGGCTGTCCGGGGTGGGGGGGACAGGGCAAGCCTCCCTGAGCAATTACAAGACAGACGGACACACAGAGAGACAGACGGATGGGCAGATATGAGGGAGGAAGGGGAGCAGGGAGGGAGGGAGTGGACGGAGGACAGACAGACAGAGATTCGGACATGCGCAGACTGAGATGAGGTAAACCGGAGATCACTACTTGAGCCCAGGCTTGAACAAGGCAGCACGAAGCATGCAGTCCACTTATCTTAGTAAACAATTTACCCGTAACTGAATATAAAACCCATTAGTGCATTACTCCTGATTGACAGATCACCCCCCACCGCCCTGCACCTGTCCAGTTCACCCCAGACCCGGGTGGGAAGAGCCTGGCTCTGGGGCGGGAACCTTCGAGTTCCAGTCTGGCCTCAGCTGTTCCAGAAGCCCTGCATCCCATGGGGTGCAGGCTCCCCAACCTGAACCCTGGCTCAGCCCACAGAAGGTCATGACCTTAAATAGGCTTCGCCTGAGGGGGCAAAGGACCCGTGGTGACAGCACAGGTAGAATCATCGCATCAGCTTAACCTAGAAATAGGTTCCCCGCGAGACACCTGAGGGCGAGGGCCACCCGAGCCCAGCGGAATCAGGGCTTCCGTCTTTACTCACGTAAACACAGCCTCACTTTCATAAAACAACCTGTTGGATGCAAACATGCAGCTCGAAAACAGGACATCCAAGATGCAGAGCTCTGGACAGCGACCCAAGACACTTTCCAGAACAGGAAGGTCAGCAAAAGCCATTTGTTTTTTGTTTTGTTTTGTTTTTAATAGCGCTGCACCTGCAGCATATAAAGGTTCCCAGGTTAGGGGTCGAATCAGAGCTGTAGCTGCTGGCCTACGCTGCAACTCACAGCAACGCCGGATCCTTAACCCACTGAGCAAGGCCAGGGATCGAACCTGCGTCCTCATGGATACCAGGCAGATCTGTTTCCACTGAACCACAACGGGAACTCCAGCAAAAGCCATTTGTGACCGTCCTTGCTAAACCCCCAGTGACCTCAGCCAAACCTCAAAATTCCCAGGGTCCAGGAAGAGGAAACACGGAGCTTGGGAATTCCTTCCTCATGACCCAGAACAGCGTTTCTCAGGCTTTGGCACCTGTTGACTCACTCACGGAGCTGGTTAATGCACAGCATGCTGTCTCCACTCCCAGAATGGAAGGGCTGAGAACCTGCACCCTAAGAGTGAGCCTGGAGGTCCGAGGGACACACTCTGCTGAAGACACCGCTTTACGACCTTGACCGCAGAGTGACATCCTGTGGCCCCTCCCCCAGGGAGGGGTGCTAATTTAATGGGTGTGACCTGAGGACTACCCCTGGGACAGCTTCCCATAGCGGTGTTTAACATGCAGCTGAGTTTGAGAACCACTGCTCTAACCATCTGCTAATTCAAAGGCATTCCGTGAATGGCGTCACGGGCACGACCTGCAAGTGGTCAGAAATACAAAATCAGGAGTTTCCATTGTGGCTCCTCGGGTTAAGGACCTGACGTGGTCTCTGTGAGGATGGGTTTGATCCCTGGCTTCGCTCAGTGGATTAAGGATCTGGCATTGCCATAAGCTGCAGCACAGGTCGCAGATGCAGCTCAGATTTGGTGAGGCCGGGCTGTGATGGGGCTGTGGCCGGCAGCTCCAGCTCTGATTTGACCCCCAGCCTGGGAACTTCCATATGCCACAGGTGTGGCCCTAAAAATGAAAACAGAAAGAAAGAAAGGAAGGAAGGAAGGAAGGGAGGGAAGGAAGGAAATGCAAAAGCTCTGGCCCCAGCACAAGAGCTAAAGAATCAGGGTGGACATTTTCACGAGATGCCCAGGCAGCTCACAGACATCGAGTCCCAACGCTGGGACCTAGGCTGCTATGCTCCCACTTTGGAGTTCCTGTCATGGCTCAGTGGTTAACGAATCCGACTAGGAACCATGAGGTTGTGGGTTTGATCCCTGGCCTCGCTCAGTGGGTTAAGGATCCGGCGCTGCCATGAGCTGTAGCATAGGTCACAAACGTGGCTAGGATCCCGTGTTGCTGTGGCTGTGGTGTAGGCCGGCGTCTACAGCTCCGATTAGGCCCCTAGCCTGGGAACCTCCATACGCTGCGGGTGCGGTCCTAGAAAAGGCAAAAAGACAAAAAAAAAAAGGAAAAATGGTGGCGTGTTCCCCCCTCCCCACGGCTCTATCTCTTTTATTTATACGTCATACACGGAGTTCTCATCGTGGCGCAGTAGAAATGAATCCGACTAGGAACCATGAGGTTGCGGGTTCGATCCCTGGCCTCGCTAAGTGGGTTAAGGATCTGGCGTTGCCGTGAGCTGTGGTGTAGGTTGCAGACGCAGTTCAGATCCCGCATTGCTGTGGCTGTGGTGTAGGCCGGCGGCTACAGCTCCGATTAGACCCCTAGCCTGGGAACCTCTATATGCCATAGGTGCGGCCCTAGAAAAGGCAAAAAGACCATAAAAAATAATAATATAAGTCACACACAACCATGGGCAAAGTCTTTTAAACAAGTGGTGCTGTGTCGGCCGGACACCCGCATGCAAAGGAACGAAGTCGGAGCCCCTCCCCAACGCCATATACAAAACTTAATTCAAAATGGATCACAGAACGAAATGTTAAGAGCTAAAACCGTAAACTTGTAGAAGAGAACATGGGCTCAAATAAATCCTCGTGACATTGGCTTAGGCAATTATCTTTTACATATGAAACCCAAAGCGCAAGCAACCAAAGAAAACTAGATAAATCAGATGTTATCAAAATTTAAAAGTTTTCCTCATCAAAGCATACCATCAAGAAAGTACAAAGAGGGAGTTCCTATCGTGGCACAGCAGTAATGAACCCGACTAGTATCCATGAGGATGTGGGTTTGATCCCTGGCCTTGCTCAGTGGGTTAAGGATCTGGCGTTGCCGTGAGCTGTGGTGTAGGTCGCAGACGCGGCTCGGATCCTGCGTTGCTGTGGCTGTGGTGTAGGCTGGCGGCTACAGCTCCTGTTAGACCCCTAGCCTGGGAACCTCCATATGCTGCAGGTGCAGTCCTAAAAAGGCAAAAAAAATAAAGGAAACAACAACAGACGTGTTTGTATCAAGGACTGCACCTGACATGCCACAGGCACCCGGCCATCTCGGAGTCGCTGGCTCCTCGGCCCTCAAGCCGACCCCGTGGCGCTGAGTAATCTGTGCGTCTTAGACCCTCAGCAGACCGATGTCCACAAAGTCCCAGGTCCGTGTCCCCCAAGGTGCTGTTATTTCTGGGGAGTTTCCCATCAGGACTTGCTCAGGGGCTGTGACAGGACAGCACTCTGCAGACCAAAGGGCACTGCCAGTGGACAGGGACCCAGTGTCCAAGAAACCCGCTAATTGGGCCGTGTGGGAGCTGGGCAGGGCTCCCCAGGCACCAGGCTGCAGGGACATCTCAGCCTGGATGACAAACATCGGCCTGGAAACTAACGGCATCGCTGGATCTCATAAACGAAGCCCAGTTCATCACAGGCACTCTGCAAAAGCAGCCGGTCGATGCGTATTCTCTTTCCTGCTTCTCATAGTGACACTTCAAGGGCGGAAAGGTGTTTCTAGCTGTATTACGGCCCTGCTTCTGGTGCGCCCAGGCTGCTTTCAAGCGTAGGAAGACAGTGCAAAATAAAAGCCCTAAGTTTTGCTCAAGTTGTTAGTTTCATTTTTTTTTCCGGGCTCGAAATTCCACCCGTCTCGTCCCAGGGGTTCCAAACAGAACAGGAGATGAGGCGAGACCCCAGGGGCGAGTCTGTTTCTTTCTGCCACTTTCATCATCGCCGAATGAAATTTCCACCAGGACAGGTTCCAGACAGGTGGTTGGAAGAACAGGGGCTGCTTTATTTTAATTGACAGGTCATTCCTCTCAGATTTAATTATCTCCTGTGCAACCCTCAGTCCAGAAGTGCCACCAGGTCCCATGCGGGTCCCCGAGCCCCACCAGGAACACCGGAAAACTGGCACTTCCTGGGCTCAGGAAAAAAACCGCATTCAGTTCTCTGCTCGCAGAGCAAAGTCTGGTTTCCAGCAGATTCTGCCGCTTGCAGGGTGGCTTTTGAGGAAGTCACAGAACTCAGCCTGGGCCTCTGAGACACAAACACATCCTGCGGCTGGCAGAGCGGCTGAGACAACAGCGCAGCATCCGGAGTAAAGCGGGGGCGGGGGCAGGCCGCTCTGCCCAGGACCCGCTGCACCAGCCACGGCCACGGCCATGGCCACGCCCTGCCAGTCACAGCACGTGGGAAGGGAGCCCACCGCCTGCCTCAACTTCCTGGGGTCCGAGGGCCAGCCAGCCGGCCTCTGGCTCCTCCCTCGTGGTCACCTGGCATCCGAGCTCCACTGTCAGAGCCCCCGGCTCCTCCAGGGACGCTGGCCTCCGAGAGGACCTGCCCCGTACGAGCACGAGGACAGAGGCAGATGGGCCTCCACGTCCTGGCCGCATCGTCGGGCCCCAGGAGGTCCTTGTTTAACCTCAGCCGTCACTGTTAAGTGCCCCCGTCATGCCCCGGGAGACTGGTCTAAGGTCCAGCCCGTCTGGGATCAAAGCTTTCCTGGACGTGGACCCTCAGCGCAAAAACCAAGGCCAGCCCAGGAAACCTGGGACAAGCTGGTCACACGACCCACTGCCCCCGCAGCCGCACCCTTTCTTCCCTCCGGGGCCACAAGGAGAAAAAAACAGGTACCGAGTCTCCACAGTGCTGCTGACAGAGGAACATTCTGGAGACCCTTCCACGGCTGGCCCGCTGGCGCGCATGGGCCGTGTCCCCAGCCTGTGGCTACTGTCACCGTGGGGCAGACAGAGGCCAAAGGGGAAGCGTGCCTCTCCCCTCCAACGGCAGGCGCCGGGCTCTCAGCCGAGCCTGGGTTACCGCCAGTGTCTCCTCTGTGTTTGCAGCGTCGCCCTGTGTCGCCGACCCGAGAACTGACCCTGCTTAGTTCGTCTCCAGGAACGTCCACCCCAGCGTCCGCTTCTCCCATTTCACTCTCGGCCCTCGGCCCATTCCGCCTGCCTCCCCCACCAGAGCGGTCTGCTTCTCCCCAGATCTGGGGACACGAGCAAAAATTCCCAAGAGGTGGAGAGTGACGTCAGGAGCCTGGACGAGACGTCTCCTGCAGCAGCAGCATCTCAGGGCCTCTGGTTCAGAACTTTCCACCTTTCCCTGCGGGCTAGTTGTAAAGATATCTTTTTTTTTAGTCTTAAAAAAAGCCACTGTGAGTTCTCTTTATGGCACAGAGGAAACGAATCTGACTGGTATCCATGAGGACTCGGGTTTGATCCCTGGCCTCGCTCAGTGGGTTAAGGATTCAGCGTTGCTGTGGCTGTGGTACAGGCTGGCAACTGTAGCTCTGACTCGACCCCTAGCCTGGGAACTTCCATAAGCTGTGGGTGCAGCCCTAAAAATAAGTAAGTAAATAAATAAAAACAACCCAATGTGGCTGATCACTGTCAATTCTGTCCACCCAAAAATGTGCACACGGATGTTTCTAACTGCTTCATGCATAATTGCCAAAGCTCAGAAGCCACCAAGATTCCCGTCAGTAGGTGGAAGGATAAATAAAGCACAGTTCATCCAGGTGATGGAATATTACGCAGCACTGAAAAGGAACGTGCTATCAAGCTATGAAAAGCTATGGAGGAAACATCAATGCACGTGACTGAGTGATAGAAGCCCCCGTGAGAAGGCCACACACTCCATCGTTCCAACGGCATGATGTTCTGGAAAAAAGCAAAACCACAGACAGAGCAAAGAGAACAGCAACTGCCAGGGTTTCGGGGAGGCAGGGACAGAGAGACCAGCACCGAGGGTTTTAGGGCAGTGAGACCCCTCTGGTGCTGCTGTCGTGGTGCCGCCGCGTCCTCATGCACGGTCTCACACGTACAGCCGCCAGGCAGCCCTCGCGTTCAAGTGGACGTTCAACCAGTATCGTAATGTATCGGAGTTCCCGCCACGTCACAGAGGGCTAAGAATCCGACTGCAATGGCTCAGATCGCTGCAGAGGGTTCAATCCCTGGCCCAGTTCAGTGGGTTCTGAGAGTCTGGTGCTGCTGCAGGTGTGGCATGGGTCGTGGCTGCAGCTTGGCTTCTGTCCAGGCCCGGGAGCTTCCGTATGTCCCAGGCGGCCGTTAAAAAAAAAAAAAGTATCCATACTGGTTCATAAGTGTAAAAACAGCCACATTAATGCAAAATGTTACTAACTGAGGAGGCTGGGGGGCCGTGTGGGTGTTTTATGGGACCCCAAGCCCGTTCTTTCTCCGGAATTTTCTATCAACCTAAAACTGCGCTACAAAATAAAGTCTACTGATTTTCAAAATACGGGAGTGGGGG
Source organism: Catagonus wagneri (assembly GCA_004024745.2). NCBI lineage: Eukaryota > Metazoa > Chordata > Mammalia > Artiodactyla > Tayassuidae > Catagonus > Catagonus wagneri. The sequence goes on along the minus strand of PVHT021183669.1, from coordinate 318,343 downwards.
CGGGGCGGGAGTTGTGCCTTACAGGGAATATCAGCTACAAGAAGGAAAACTGGTGTAGGAAACTACCATTTGGCCACCACCCAGCGAGAACTGTCCAGGAATCCTGTTTTAAATGCAGTCATTGAAAATAAATCACAATTTCTAATGTATCTGCCCAGAGCCAAACGGAAACCACCAACCCCCAAACCAACGAACCAAACCCTCTGTTTGGTCCCTGTTAATTCCCAGGGGAGTGAGATCAGGGCAGAGGCCTGCAGGAAAGAAGGTGGGAGAGAGACGTGTTCTTGACCTCCAACCTAACGGGGACGTGTCGTGGGTCAGAGCCCGGCCTTGGCCTTCGCTGGAATGCCTGCCCCTCGCTCTGCGCTTTGCCAGAAGCCACTGCACGTGGGTGAGAGGGGACAAGATGCTCCGGTGTCTTCTCTCGAACTTGCTTCTTCCTCATCAGGAGCCCAGAGGCTGTCGACATGGGAACGGCTCGCTTAACTCCACGCCACCTTCCCCACGCATCACGGCTCCCAGCCCGAGTCTGTCCGAGTTCTGGGCAGAGCGGACGAGGTCCGGCCTCCGTCTTTATCCTTCCCGGCCCCCGCAGCTTGGCTGTCACTGCTGTCACACTCACTTGGTCCATCACCACGAGGGCCGGGGATTTCACTCCAGGCGGGGCCGAGAGGAACGGGCTCACCTGAGGTCTGTGCCGACACGCTGCCAGAAGCTAAGGCAGGGTCGGCCCTGGAAAAACAGCCTTTTGAACTCGTGGAATGCGGAAGATACCAGGCTGGCGAAGGAGGCCTGGGACACACCAGGGAGGGGAATCCTGGAAACAACCGCAGATGAGGCAGGCCGGCAGGAGCCCAGGCCAAAGGCTGGCCAAGCAGAGACCCCTGGCCTGGGCGAGGTAGGGCACTGTCCCAGAAGGCTCAAGTTCACGCTCGGGAGTCCAGGACCCACTGGTGGGCCGAGCCTAAGTGCTGGAGCTCCATCGTAGTGATGGACAGAGTACCTCCCCGCCCCCCGCTCCCCTGGCTCCCCCACGAGCTGGGAGCTGGCCTGGGTGACAGGGCTCAGAGCAGCCTGCAGACCAAGGGGCCGGAACCACCCACCCTGGTGCTCAGGCCCCCATGGGCTCCACCTCTGCTGCCGGCCCCCCGCAGCTGCCCCTGCCGACAAGGCACACAACCCCGCAGCTGTCCGTGTCCAGAGGCCACCCAACCCCACCCGCCACACGCCCTTCTCCCATCCCTGAGGCCCTCGCGCCATCACTCCTGACCTTGGAAGGTCAGGCTCGCTGCAGGGAGAGCGGGGTTCCTTCTTCCCGGGGCCCCCCCCTCAGCCTCGTGCTTCACTCCACCTGGTCAGGGTGCCTGGGAGCCTAGCTTGTCCTTGTCCCCTGCACAGATTCCTGGCCTCCCTGTCTCCCTGCTCATCTTCGGCCAGGCCGCTGTGCCCGTCCCCCTGGCCGCGCTCCCTCGTGCCCTGGCCTGTGCTCCCCTGTCCCCCTCCAAGCACACGCTTGAGCTGTTCTGTCCCCTGGCATCTCGGGCATCAGAGTGGCTGACCAGCCGGCAGCCCCGCCCTTGCGTTGCTCACGGCTACGTTTGGGAGACGGGCGTTGAAGGTGGTGACAGCAGCCTGTGCACGGCTGGATGAGCACAGGGGGCGGGTCCTGCCCCAGCTCTGGGGGTTGGAGGAGCCCCCACAAAGGATGAGAAGCCCCTCGTCCATCCCAAGGGGAGTGGGGACGCAAGTCCAAGAGGAACGAACACACCGTGTACTCAGCGTACCTGCCCGCCTGGGCGAACGCTCCAGGTTGCCATGGAGACTCTCACCCGAGCTGCTAGCGGCTCTCATGGCAGCCTGACCTCAGCAAAGGCTCATGCTCTGTGCGTCCCCCTCAGGGACACGGTTCAATGTCCAGGGGCACCTTCGGTGGCCACAGCTGGCGGGGGTGTGGCTGGCATTTGAGGGCGAAGGCCAGGGATGCTGCAAACACACTGTGATGCACAGGACAGCTCCCACCTTCAGGAGCTGCCAGCCCCACATGGGAATAATACTCGGCCCCGAAAAGGGAAATCCTGCCACGTGCAAGGCTGTGGCTGGACCCTGAGAGCACGATGCTGTGTGAAGCAAGTCAGGGAGAAGACAAATGCCGTATGAGCTCACTTGCCCTTGGAATCTAAAACAGCCGAACTTAGAGAAACAGCACCTACTGTGATCACCAGAAGCAGGAGGTGGGGCAAGTGAACTGGGTGCCGGGTGGGGGCGGGGGATCAAAAGCTACAAACTTATCCAGTCGTAAGACAAGTCTTGGCGACGCCACGTCCAGCACGATGGCTGCAGCTGGGGACACGGGGTCGCATACTCGAAAGTTGCTAAGACAAATCCTAAGAGTTTTCATCACAAGAAAAAAAATATATGTACCTACAGGTGGGGGTGGGGGATGCTAACCACACAGAATCCCTGCAGGGAGAGCACTTCCCACTATATTTATACACCAAATCGCTGCGTTGTACACCCAAAGTTAATACAATGCTTGTGTCAACTGTGTTTCAATAAAACTGGAAACAAAAAGAAAAAGGATAAGAGTAAATAAAAGTTAGTGCCCATTTGCAACAAGAGAGGATTGTCCAGCCCCGGGGTCAGCAGGGTGAGGCTGAGAGCCCTGCAAGGTTTTACTCCCCGTGTGATCAGAGACCCCACGCAGACTCGGTTTCCAGGAAGAGCAAGACACGGACACACGCACGGACGCACGGACGCACGCACGCGCATGCGTGTGTGTGATTCTCCCAGGGCTGCTGGCCCGAGACAGCGCCTCCGTGGGGTCACTCATTCACTCGCTCACTCAACTCAGGTAAGTACTGAGCACCTGCTGTGTGCCAGGCACGGGCCGGCTGCTAGCGATTCTGTGGAGCAAACGCAGGGTCCCGGGGGAGGGAAAAACGCCTTAAAACCCTAGTAAAGCGCGAGGCTGTGCGCGCACTATAACCTGAATGACAGATCACCTTTTCTCCCCGAACCCACGTGTCAGTGGGGTTTCCTGGCGTCTCACCTCCAGTGTCCAGCTCGTGGAAATTCGGGTCCAGGCCGCGTTCGAGCATCTTGACGATTTTCTCCACCGACCGATGCTGGACGTGATCCATGCATTTTTTCAGACTGGTCTAGAGAGAAAAGTGAAGAACGATGACTGTCTTTACGGGAAGGTCTCGAGAGCCAGGGGAAGGCGCCTTACAAGGTCCGCTGTCTTCCTCTACGGCAGAGTCTTTCTGCGTCTGGAACCCCAGGGCCATGCCTGGAGGCCAGTGTGTGGCGAATGCAATCGGCCCGTCCTGGATGAATGTTCTAGAAATCTCCCATCTACCCCTGTCTCTGCTGAGAAACCTTCACTTTCAGAAGGATGACACCTGCGCCCCTACGTTCACTGGAGCACTATTCCCAAGAGCTGAGACATGGAAACAACCTAAACATCCGTTAACAGAGGAATGGGTTAAGAAGATATAGTACGTACATATGACGGAATATTACTCGGCCATGAAAAGGAAATACAGCCACTTGTAGCACCGCGGATGCAACGAGAAATCCTCATACTAAGTGAAGTAAGTCAGAGAGAGGAAGAAAAATACCATATGATACCACTTACATGTGGAATCTAAACTACGGCACAAATGAACCTGTCTACAGAGCAGAAACGGACTCACGGACACGAGAACAGACTTGTAGTTGCCAAGGGGGAGGGGGAGGGAGTGGGATGGACGGGGAGTTTGGGGTTAGTAGAAGCAAACTGCGACACTTAGAATGGAGAAGCAAAGAGGCCCTGCTGCCCAGCACAGGGAGCTCTGCCAGGCTCCCGGGATAGAACCTGAAGGAATATGAGTAAGACAGGGAAAGGACACACAGACGCAGGGCTGGGTCGCTGTGCTGCACAGCAGAAATTGACACAACACTGTAAGTCAGCCGTACATTAATTAAAAGTAAATAAATAAATAAATAATTCTTTAAAAAGGACAGGCCACCCAGACTGCTTTGAAAAGCTAGTTTCCAGGTGCAGCCCAGGCCATTCACTCCACCCCTGGTGAGCAAGGCCCAGGGCCCCTCATCTCCAAGGGGCAGCATCCATGGAGCGCGAAAGGGCACTACGCGCTCAGCTGGATCCCCCTGGTTGACCAGGAGGCAGAAACGGGGATGCTGGGTCACCAAGCGATTCAAGGGGCGGGTGGCATTCAATCCTCATGAGATAGAAAGGACCAGGGCCTCAAGCCCAGCGAGGCTGCCCACCTCCTCTTCAAGGAGAAGGCGACTTCCGGGCCATCGAACGGACAGCGCAGGTCACGTGACGTGCATCACAGCACCCAGAGGCTGCCGCTGGTGATCCCGCATCCCACCCACATCCCTCCAAACTCGCTCAAGCCCTGGCACCCTTCAGCCCATGGACACAGGCTGGACCTCCACCTAAAAGTTTTCCGTACATCCTGGGACCAAAAACTCCACCAGCGCCCGAGGACAAAGGATACGCCTGGCTTCATTCAACAGCTTCACTGCTGTTTAGTGATCGACCTTTCTTCAGACATGCAAACATGTTTTTACTTCCACGTCAGAGGTAATCGGAAAGGAGAAGTGGGAGTGCCCGAGTGGCCTAGGGGGTTAAGGATCTGGCGTTGTCACTGCTGTGGCTCGGGTTTGACCCCTGGCCGGGGAACCTCCATAAGCTGCAGAAGCAGCATATGGTGCAGGTGCAGCCTTATAAAGAAAAAAAAATAAATAAACAATAAACAGCCTTTAACCACCAGAGTGGCAGCAGCAGAAACCCACTTCAGTGCTGTCCCCTAATTCGGCAGCCACGGCTCAGCCGGAACAGCCCCCGCTCCTCCGGGAAACCCCCAGACAGAGGTGAGCAGAAAGCAGGGCTGCAGTCTCCACTCAGGGACCTTGTTTCACTGCTGCGCAGGCCCCTAACGGGTCCGCATCCCCGGAGGAGCCGGCGCGGTAAGCAGCGGGCTCCGGCGGCAGCGAGAACGGCTGCCCAGAGCCGCCCCGCTCTCTGAAGATGAGGTCACAGCACCGAACGCCATCACGACGGCCACGTCCCGCTTACCTTGGTGTGCAGCTTGGCCAGCTGCTTCTCGTCCAGGTTGGACTGTTTGTACACCCGCTTCTTGTAGCGAAACTAGCACAGACACACACACAAAAAAAGAAAACCAGGTAAATGTTTCACGGGCTGTTGGGAGGAAAAACCTGCCGTGTCCGCGGCTACTTCCCCCCTCCGGCGGGGGCCCCCAGCCCGCCCTTCCAGCTGGAAATAAACTTCTCCTGCAATTCGGCAGACTGTGACAGAGGAAGAGCAGCTTCTGTTGGGATTCTGCTGCCCTTTGGCGAGAAAGTCACAATCAGAGGAGTTCCCGTGGTGGCTCAGGAGGTTAAGAACCCGACCAGTATCCACGAGGATGGGTGCCGTGATGGTGCCCAGGGGGGAGCCCAGGGCGCAGGCTGCTTCCCCACCCCCTGGCGCCTTTCACCTGAGGCCGCCTCCCCTCCCAGGGCACCTGGCTGCTTCTGTAGCGGACGCCCCAAGGCGGGTTGGCGGGTTGGCGGGTTGGCGGGTTGGGGAAGGATGCTGGTGAGCTGGGAGTCGCTAGGATTCCGGGCTGGGACATGGCTTTGATTCCAGCGCCCCCACCATCCTAGCAGCTCAGTTACTGAGCTGAGTCCCCCCACCTCCACCCCTGCATCTCAGACTCAGTCTCCTTGTCTGTCGCATGGGGAGCACAACACAAACTCTCAGGGTGGCCCGAGGATTGAACCTGAGCTTCCTGGCACAGAACGGGCGCTGGGCGGGCGCTGTTGTATTTGCGCCCCCGCCTCCCATTCCTGGGCCGGGGAGGGGAGATGAAAGGCAGGCTCAGGGCAGGGGCTGGGCTAAGCCTGAGCGACGGATCCAGTGCAACAACCTCACCGGCCCCTGCCCTCTGCTCCAAACGAGATGGCCAGCCCACAGCAGACAGAATTCTTTGGTGGCACAGACCTAAACAATTTGTGTTGTTTTGTTGTTTTTTTTAATTTACAGCCACACCCGCAGCAAAAGGAAGTTCCCTGGGCCAAGGACTGAATCCGAGCCACAGCTGCGAGCCACGCAGGGCCCTTAGACCCACTGTGCTGGGCCAGGGATCGAACCCACACCTCCAAAGCAACCTGAGCCGCTGCAGTTGGATTCTTATCCCACGGCACCACAGCGGGAACTCCAAATTGATTTAAGTGCCCAAATAAACCAGTGAAATCGGAAAGTGCCGTGAAACGCAGGCCGAGCAGCTCCTGGATCAAGTGTGCGGTCGTGAACGGCAGGGCCCAGCTTCCGACCTGACCGGGTAGGAGAAGGCGCGGCGCGTTTTAGGGTCCTGCCCCCCTGACTGTAGATTCAAGCAGGACGGCGTGCTGGGTGCGTCCCACGCGGCGGGACGGCCACGCGCCTCCTCCACCGCTCCTCCTCCTCCGTCACGGCTCCGAGGTCTCGGGAACCACTGAGAGTGACGTCCGGAGATGTGACACGTTCGCTAAGTTGACAGGTCCGCAGGAATCCAAGACAATGGGTGCGCTTTGCAGTTATTAAACTGTGCGCCGGGGGCCCTAACACCCCGTGGCAGGAGCAGAGAAGACCTGGTCCCGGAGCCCCCGACTGTGGCTACCGAGGGCAGCAGGCTCGGAAAGACAAACGCCCCTTTCTGCTCTTTTCTCCGTGGTTCATAAGGAGCCGCCGTGTTTTAGTGAAATTGCCAAAGCGTAGAACTCCCGTCCATGCCGGCCCGGAGTGTCCAGATCCAGGCCCGGCTCAGCCCCGACAGCGGATCAGCCGGCAGGGCGACAGCTCAAAAAGAGGACTGGACAGACGCGTCGGTGACGCTTCGTGGCAACGAGGGCGAACGGTGGAGCGGCCGCAGCAACGAGACCCACCGCCAGGCCTTCCGCTAAGCGCGCGGCTCAGAAAACCTCACGGGAGCCTCACAGCCGCTCAAAAGGAGGGTCCTGCTGCCCCCCGATTTCGAAGCTGGGCTCTGAGGCTCCGAATGGCCGGGTGCTGCACACAGGACCCCACTGCGACCGCGGTGGCACGTCTCTCTGACGTCCCAGCCCCAGTTCCCGGGAGTCCCTGGATGGGACACCAGAAGGACACGTGTGCTGGCCGCTCTGAGAGCCGGGACACAGTCCTGCCGGGTTCACCCCCTCTCGTTAGGTTCTGGGGCGGGGGGCGGGGGGGACGAGCCAGTGTCGCCCCCTCCAGACGCTTTTGGAGGGTCCTAGGCTCTGCACTTCCCGCTGTCACCCCGTTTCACCGTCTTTATAGAAACTGTCGGCCCCATGAGCTGTTTACTGTTCCCGGCCCGTTGCCTCCCACTGGCCCACAAGCTCCATCAGACCCAGAACTTGACCGTCCTGTGTACGTGGGCCACGCCGAGGGAGTGGCTGGTTCCGAGCAGACCTCCAACAAAGGGCTTTTCAACGGATTCCCATTTTTTTTTTGGCTGCACCTGCAGCATAAAGATGTTCTCAGGCCAAGGAGCCTGCACCGCAGCAGTGGCAACACCAGATCCTTAACCCACTGAGCCACGGGGGAACTCCAACGAATCCTCGCTTTACAGACGAGCAAACTAAGTAAGGTCAGAACAGGAAGTCACATGACTCCCCAGTGGCACCCAGCCTTTTCTGCCATGGCAGCTCTTCTCCCTGGTCCAACGCGGCCCACCTGAACGGGTGGGGTCCCCAAACCTCAGGATCAAAGTCACTGTCAGACCTAGGAACGTGCAGACGAGGAGCCGCCCTGGTCCGTGACGTCTCTGACCTCAGAGTCACCGCCTTCGATGGCTCAGATGCCACCCACGGTTCCGCCCTCACAGGCTCTCACTGCTGACGAAGTAGAAGTGGATCTCACCGCTCGGTAACAGCGACATGTGTGGCAGTGGCGGACTTGCCCACATTGCCACCACTCCTTGCGTCGCTGTCTCAACAGATCGCGTGGAAACCCCGCATCTCGGGCTGCGGCAAACCCGGGGTCCCGAGGGCAGGGACTGGGCACACGTTCAGTGGACACGCCCTGAACTTCACGAGGCAGACCCAAGAGCACGTGACGGGCCCCAGCAGCTCAAAGAGCCCACCGGTCACTCCGGGCATCATGTTTCTGATTAGAGTGCGGTGCCAACGGCGTCCCCATGCCCACGGGCAGGAAGTCCGACTCCAGGAGGCAGAAGGGAAGCCCATCCTGCACCCTCAGGGCTCACAGGTCCTGGTGACACCGCTGGGGTCAGAGACCGTGCTTTGCTCCCACCCACGTTTCTCTCCAGCAGATGCATGAGATCCACAGTGAGAAAAATCAATGGCTAAAAACTGTACAACAGCCCACAAATCCCAAGCAAATTAGCTGTAACCTCAAGACAGCAAATTATTTTTTTTTTTTAGGCCCGCCCCTGCGGCATATGGAAGTTCCCAGGCCAGGGGTTGAATCAGAGCTGCCGTGGCAGGCCTACACCAGAACCACAGCCAACACCGGATCCAAGCCGCCATCTTCTACAGACACCATAGCCACAGCAACACAGGATCCTTAACCCACTGAGCGAGGCCAGGGATCGAACCCGCAACGTCACAGACACTATGTTGGCGGGTACTTAACCCACTGAGCCACAATGGGAACTCCCCGACTGTTCGATTTAAGAGTAATTTCCGGACCCAAGTCACACTTGGAGCCGGGTGGGTGCCCCGCCCCCCCCGTGCCCAGCCGTAGGAGGGACCAGCACCTCCAGCGACGGGATGCCCCTGCCGGCGGGCTGCGGGTACTCGCGCAGAAGCCGCTCCTCGTCCAGGAACTTGCCGTCGCGCCCGTCGCTCGCCGGCTGGAACAGCCCGTAGTTCAAGACGTCCTTGAGGCTCTGGTTCAGCGAACACAGGATCCGCTGCTTTGCGACCCACACGGTGGCGTCTGGGTTAAACCGGATGCACTTCTGCGGGGGGGACAAAGGCACCTGGTTAGCGATGCGGGGGCACCTGCGCAGGCGGCCGGAGACACCAAGCGGCGCTTCCATCCCGGCCTGAGCGCTTCGCTGAGCCCTGGCCCCCCACCCCTCCCGGCCTCTCAGGGTGCGAGGGTAAGAGCTTCTCGTCGCTTCGGCGAATACGCGAGGGAAAGCTCAGGTTGGCTCTCGGCCTCGGCTCTGCTCTCCGGGGCTGCCCGTGTCCCCTGGTCGGCCCTAAGCACCTCGGCACCAGCAGCCACCTCACTGACATGGAGCTTCTCAAACGTCCACACTTGTTAAAGCACGGATCGTACAGTGTCTGAGGCTCTGGGTCGGGTCCCAAAAGCTTTCTCACAGGTTTCAAGGTAATGCTGTTACAGCCCATCCGAAGAACGGAGAACCGCCGCTCGAGCAAACCGCAGTGTGGCTTGACTTTCACGCCAATCGCTCTCATCTGACCCCTCAGGCGCAGACGGACACGGCCTCTGGGAACCTCGCCCGTAAGGGCGCCCCGGGCCCGAGGCTCCGCGCCCCTCCGGCCTGACCCGGAAGCTCCCAGCTGTAAAAACGCCGACACCAGCCCTCCTGAACCATAAAGGAAGGCAATGACGGAAAAAGGTTTGATTCCGAAATCCCATCAGTCGCCAGGAAAGTTAACTTTTGAAAAAGTTACACAGTATAGACGGCACCTGCAAACCAGTCATGGACACTTTTCGAAAACACAGCAGCGCCGCTAAGGACCAGAATGACACGACTTAGTCACGCGCCCAGGTCCCTCCTGTGAGACCCGCCAGTCAGTCAGGAGGACAAACGGGAGGCCAAGTCCGCTTCTGACCACGACTTCGCATTTTTACCAAATGAAAACTCCAATCTACTCCAGAGCCTCCCCAAGAGCTGGGTCACGGCAGACGCGCTCTCACTGGCCGTGGGGCTGAAGTCCATTCTCTGCAGGCGGATTCTGCTCGCCCAAGTACCAGCGCAAGGCCGTTCCATCTTCGGAGCCTCCGCCTGGGGTGGGCGAGCCCCTCCTTGCTCCGTAAGGCGATCCCGCTGCTCCAGACAATGAGGTTAGTTCAGCGGGCAGCCCGGATCCCGCTGCTGGGAAACCCGACCCCGCGAGCCTGAACGCGGCTGTCCCTCTCCAGCGGCAGAGGCTGAATTCATGAGGATGACCCAGAGCGCCTCTCGGGGCGGGAGGGGGGCGGGGGGCCAGCTGCGCACCGCGGTCACTGCCGGCCACACCCCCGCCCGCCCTTGGCTGAGCGAGAGCAGCGTGTGGAGACTCCAGCCCGGCAAGCAAGGCGAGCGGGTGTGACCAAGCGGGACAGTTCCTGCTCGGCGAGTCACTGCCGGCGAGCATGCTCCAGTGACATGGACACCCAAACTCAAGCTCCCTTAGACATCAGCATCCACAGAGGGTCTCGGGCGCCCCCCCCCCACCTCAGCCAACAGAAAGGACCCTGCCAGCAGGTGAGCAGAGCGCTGTCTGGGAGTCACCTCCCGGGGGATCAGTGTCGCATTTGTGAAGAAGCCCAGAGGCCGGTGTCCACTGCCACCTGAGTCTGGGCGGCGTACAGGCCATCCATGCACAAAGAAACCTGCCGCTCCAAAAAGTGCCACTGAGAAACTTCTAGAAGGAGCAGGAGCTTGGAGGTCAGAAAGGCTTGGGTTTGCAACCCAACCGCATAGGCTAACCTCGTGATCCTGGGCAAACTTAGCAACCCAGGAGCCCCGTTTCTGTGACGGAAACCACGACAACTACATGGCTTGTAGGGATGTTTCCAGGATCAGATCGAACATAGACGGTAATGCCGTTACGGGTTGGAACGGGTCCCCGCAAAAGATAAGGGTTCTTGCCCCTTAAGGAGCTCAGAGCTTAGAGGGGTGCGATGGTGGCGCTGATGATAAGGATGACGGTGGTGGCGCTGATGGCGAACACAGCGATCATGATCATGATGACGACACAGGCACGGTTGACATTTACTGACTCCTAATACGCCAGAAAGTGTGCTGCCTGTATTTACCTTCATCACAACTATGAACGGAAAGTATCATTATAGTTATTAGTATTGACATAATATTATCATTATATCAGTAACTATAATTAACATGTCTTTATTACAATAGTAAAGGTAACAGTCATTATTACTCCTGTGTTCCAGGTGAGGAAGCTGAGCCTCCAAGAGTCATGTAACAACCTCAAGGTCGCATGTCTAGGAATTGGTGGAGGTTCAACCTCAGCCCGACTGAGTCCTTGCTGTTCAACTTACACGTTATTTCCCTTCCACAGACACCCCTGGCCCCCTCAGCGCGAATTATACAACACCGGACAGCCCCCGAGAAAACGGAAGAGGCTCTTCATGTCCAGGCCCTTTGTGGACCACTGCCTCTGATCAGATGTCCCAATTGCCTGTCAACCTGCCCCAGTGCTGAACGCTGCCGGTGACAGGGCGAAGCGGTTTAACCTCCATAGTGAGCGACATGATTTGAAAGACTCTATATAATTTTTTTCAAAGAAGTAAAGGCCAGGCTCTGAGATGTTTTTAAAAATAGACAAAGTGACAAAGCCCAAGGCACGTGGTGATGGGCAGGTGAGCCACGGCTGCAGCTCTGGGCAAAAGCACGGGGGAGCCACGAACGGGGTGTCCTTCCTGCCACCGGGCTGGGCTCTGGGGCGGGTGGACAGAGGCAAGGCCTCGGAGGAACAACCGAGCACTTCAAACAAAGGTTTTCACAATAAAGCACTTCACACAAAGGTTTTTCACCCTGGTGTGAATTCACGAGGCTCAAAAGAAGCTCTGACCCAGCGCAGCAGCCTGCAGCCGTGCAAAGGCGGCTTGGCTCCAGGTACAAAGGAAGGCGCTGGCCACGAAGCCAAGTTCACGGAGCAGCGGGACGCAGGAACCGGGACGCAGGAACCGTGCTCGACTGCAGATGAGTAACTCCAGGGAGGGCTGTGTGCGGACACCCGGCCTAAGAACCCAGCCCACCCAAACGGATGCCCCCCTCCCCCATCTCAGGGGCAGCACCTGCCCCCATGAGGAGCTGTGCACTTGCCCTGCCCCGCACCTTCTAGATCAGTCTGGATTAAGCCACGGCCTGCAGGGCTTGAGTCTTAGGCTGTCCCCTCACTGCCGCCCAGCAGCTCCCGGGGTTACCCTTAGCCCCGGTGCTGAGCTCAGCCCACACAGCCGACTCCCCAGAAGTCACAGTGCCCCCTCTTAAGCCAGCTGCTCCCACGTCCTGCCTGTTGGTGCCCGATGCCCGTCTCTGCCCTTGTCCTAGCCCCATGCATACGCTGGCACACACACACACATACACACACAAACGTGTATATAAACACAAATATATGCACATAAACAAAACACACACAGGCACATGTATATAAACACATAAAACATGCAAATGCAAACACACAAGCACACACACACACACACACACCCCTACCCAGCAATGCCCGAACACTCGCAGGCATCCTCCGGAATGCCAGGTCACATGCACCCCTGGGTACCTGTGCCCGCAGCTGAGTGTCCTCATCCGCCGGCTGAAATCGCACACACGCCTCCCAGGGGGGTCCAGGACGTGCCCTCCCTGTGGCCGCCCCAGCCCAAGCTGACGGCTGAGCTCCCGGAGTTGAACCCACTGCCCAGGGGCCACCCAAGCTAATCTGCCTGCCCCCTGCCCCCTCCTGTCCAGCCTGTGGGTCACACGCTCCCTACACTGCATTTCTTTGGTCTCCTGAAAAGCGAGGCGGAGTGCACTCAGCTGCACGACGCTCCCGCACCCCCGACTGACAGGTCCCTGCCTGGTGTGCTGCTGTGACATCCGACCCGTCCGCGACCTCCCGGTGTGTCTGGGCTGAGCTGGCGGCTTAAGATACCTGGGCACCGTCAGCCCAGGACAGCGCCTGCTTCCTCCTCCACGTCTGTTCCCACGGCCCCGCCCTCTCTCACTCTCTGGCACCACCGACCCCTCCCCACCCCCGAGTACGAGACGCGGCGTGAGGACTGGCTTTGCCCTCCTCTTGGCGTCACCAGACCTGCAGCTTAGTAGCTGCCAATGGAGCCGAACTGCACAGAACACAAAGTTCCACCCAGGATGACGCAGCCCAGCAGGAAAGCCAGGTCTGGGCGGGGCCAGGGTCAGGACCGGGACCGGGACGCTGGGAGCTGCCGTTTCTGGGGCCTGCTTTGCACCACGTGGGCTGGGAAGTCGTCATCTCACTGAGCAATGCAAAAACCCTGAGGGGGAGACACACCACCTGAGAGGTCAGAGTGTGGTTAAGCTGCACAGAACTCCAGCCCTTCTGCTGGTTGAGCCCCCAGTCAAGTTCAAATCGACCGCGAGGAGTGAGTCTAACTCTCCTAAGCGGTCACCGTGAGCCATAGCTATTCTGCCAGACGAGGCTGAAAACCCAGACACAAGGGGAGGCACCTGGGGCCCTAGAAACAGGGAGCAGCAGGCCCCCCCGCCTGGGTGGGCCACGGGAGACCCTGGTCTGTGTGTCTGAGTCAGCTCAGGCTGCTGTAACAAACACCACAGCCAGGGCGGCTTAACCCCCCTCCCGGAGGCTGGAGTCTGAGCCCCAGGGGCGGGCAGGCTGGTCCCTCCCGAGGCCTCTCTCCTGGGCGTGTGGATAGCCATCTGCTCCCCGTGTCCTCAGGGGCCGTCCCTCTGTGTGTGTCTGTGTCCTGACCTCCTCTTCCTCTAAGGACCCCTGTCCTATGGGATCAGGGCCCACCGTGGTGACCTCAATTCACCTTAATAACCTCCTTCAAGACCCGCCTCCCCAAATACAGTCCCAGTGTCAGGATACTGGGGGACACAACACAGCCCATCACACTGTGAATATGGCCAGGTCTCTGCCTTACCCCAAGGGCCCCCCGGGCCATGTCTGTGTGGCCAGCTAACTCACAGCAGGTCACGGAATCTGGTGCTTTGGGGTTCAGTGTGTCTACAGGACAGGCTGGCCCGCAGGACAGAAGTTGGCCGAAGCTGGACAAGGCTGTTCTGATCCACAACGACACAGCAAGAGAATTTTATGTAAGCGAGTCAATCACTTTCCAGATCTGCTCTGGGCCCTGCGAGAGGGAGCTGCTGACAGTGGCTGTTCCGTAAGATGCTGTAAGGGTCGGAAGCGTCTAGACAGAGCTTGATCACGTAAGTATGACATCATCTGCAACGGGTATTGTTAGCGAGCTGTCTGGAGGCCGGGGGACGAGCACCCACAACACAGGTTGAATTACACGACCTGTTCGGGTCCCCTCCCCCCGCCTTCCGCCCACGCACAGTCCTCAGGTGAGACTTCAATCCAGCGCGCTCTTGACTTCCTCCCAGAAAAATCGAGAAGAAAGCCGGGTGGTGGGGTGAGATGACAAAGCACGGGCAAGTCCTGGTGCCAGGGGCCTCCCTGCATCACCCCAGGCAGGCATCGGAGCTGGAAGCACAGACCCCAGTGAGGACAGACAGCCTGGCTCCGGGGCTTGTAAGTTGCATGACGTCACCACCGAGTACTTTAGAGACGCGCTTAAAAGACCCACGTGAAGGCGCAGGGAGCCGTGTCCTGGCCTCTCACGGCTGTTTCATGTGCTGTCTGCGTATCTGCCAGCCTCTGCCACCCAAACCGCGCCCGGGGGGGCTTCGAATGCCATTGTCCCAGTGAAACAACGCTTTCTGCTGTGGACAAAGACCCAGCGGACTGCACTCGTGGTGGCAAACATCAAAGTGCTGTCATGGGAAACCCGCGAAGGGACATGTATATACGCCCCGAGGGAAACGGCGGGTGACCTTGACCAGGAAGGACAGCCTGGTCCGAGGAGGCTGGAGGCCTGAGCTAGTGCCTGTGAACGCCTGGACACTCAGAAGTCCAGCGTTGCCCTGGGTTTGTCTTTCCAATCGGAGTAACACTTTTCAAAGAAGAAAAGCTTGACGGCAGCCCCTGGCTGCTGTGGCGAAGAGGCGGGAGGACTGTGCACCCCGGGGACCTTCAGGGGGCCAGCCAGTGGCCCTCCGCCACTGTCAGGGCCACCGTAACGGACAGGCACCTGCCGGGCTCTGTCAGAGACGCACATCCTCCTCGGAGGTGAGCTGAATCCCCCCATGGGTACCAGCACTTCAGGGGGGACCAGAGCAAAGCAAAGGCTCTGATGCTGACCAGACAGGACCTTCCGGAATCTGTAAGCAGGGGTGGGGAAGGAGCGGATGGGGGAGAATCACAGCACCCTGACTGCAGACACGAAGCCCTGGCCGTGGGCCCGCGTGCCAGCAGAGGCGGTGTGCGTAAGCAACTCTCTGCAGGAAACCATCCCCGGCAGGAAGCCCCTTTTCCCGTCACTTTAGCAAAGTTACATTGTAACTCATTTTTCAACCAGGCACCCCCCGGTTTTGTTCTTCTCTGGCCCAAGCACACCTTTCAAATCTCTTTTTTTTTGGTCTGGCCACTGAGACCCACGGAGTTCCCAGGCCAGGGATCAGATCTGAGCCACAGTTGCAGCCTACGCTGCAGTTGCAATGCTGGATCCTTAACCCGGCCAGGGATCGAACCTGTGTCCCAGGACTCCAGAAACACCACCGATCCTGTGGCACCAGAGAGGGAACTCCCGCCTTTCAGATCTTTTAATCACACAATACCTGGCCTAACCTGTCGGTTCGTCCCATAGATCAAAGAAGCAGGTAGGTAACAGGTGACCATATCCCCTTCCCTAGCTTCCGCTTCGGTCACCTCCCGGGCAAACTGTGTGCCCAGACTGTGTGAACAGGGAACATCTACGACTGCCTTCTGCGGCGCAGCGGGTCAAGGATCCAGCTGCACTGGCTTGGGTCGCTGGGGAGGTTCGATCCCGAGCCGAGTGCACTGGCTCGAGGATCCAGTGTTGCCGCAGCTACGGTATAAATCGGTCTCCATCCTTGGCCTGGGAACTTCCATAAGCCGTGGATGCATCTAAAAGAGAAAACATCCAGAATAAGGATGGACAAGTCTGCACGCAGTGGGGATGGTGACAGCTCTGACCCCATCTCGATGATTATCTGAGGTTACTTCGGTCTCCGTTTAAAGGTTTCATGTGCTAGAAGAATCTTCAGAGGTGGTTTTGGGGGGACTCTGAGGCCACCCTCCCCCCAGACTGCCAGCTTCCTGATTAAAGGCGCCTTTCCTTTCTATCGACATTTGTGGGTGTGTCATTGATTCTGGAAGCGGCAGGTGGCGCGACCCCCACTCAGTAACACATCAAAGGCACCATCATCTTATATTCTCCAAGAGGTGTTAGCAGCCCCAAGCCTGAAGAGGAACCCCCGGAACCTCAGACCCGCCCTCAGCGTCACACACCTGCCAGGGGCGGGGGCTGGAATGAGCGGTTGATGAGTTTCCACTGGATCCATAGCCCAGGATGGAGCTGAGACACCCGCCAGCGGCTTGGGGGGGGTGGGCAGGGAGTAGATTCCATGTGGAGAGAGGGGGACAGGGGAGCCCCATCAGACGGGGACAGACAGATGCTGCCTGGCCAAGCAGAATTGGGGCTCCGTCCATCCGCCCAGAAAGGCGGGCTGCGAGCAGAATGGCCAGAACCGGGCAGGGAGGAGGTCCGGGCCCCGGCCACGGGAACCCAACCGCAGAGCCGAGGGGCTGGAAAACAGTCTCATCCTCGGCATCAACGCAGAAAACAAGATACTGATGATCCGTGCCTTCCCAATGCCACCTTCTGGACCCCGCTTATCAGCTGGACGTGCGGGAGGAGGGGACCTCTGCTCTCCCCCGGGGCGGCCCCTGAACCGCAGCTTTCTCACCGCAAGGCGGGATGTGCACAGCTTTCTGCGGAGGTGTAAGAATTCCGGACCGAACATTATTTTCTCAAAGGGGTTTACGTGGGTACCAACACGAAACTTGAGCAGAAGCGCACGGCGGAGATGGGGGGGCAGACGTTTGTCCTGGGGTGACGGAGCCCCCGGGAGCCAGCCCCATAGAGTGCCCCTAACATCTAACAGGAAGATGCGGCTTAGAATCCTTACCACACACGCAGACCGAGGCTGGTTCAACAGGCTTTTTGTTTCTCAATGATACGTATGAAAATAAAGCCCCTCCGGGCCTTAAGCTGTGGGCGAGATAAACATGACCAACAAGATCGGAGCCCGGCTTCCTCGGGGGCCTGTCGCTGGAGGACCCCCGAGCCTTCCCCTTTGTTTTAAACAATCAATGACCCACCAATTTCCTGACCAAAACTGTAAAAGCCTGAACCGCTCCTTTTAAGGACGATGAGGATGGACTTCACCGCGTCTTGGAGAAAACAAAGGTAGAGGGCAGCTGGGGGCTGGGAGCCAGGCGGCAACTCGGATCTCCTGACGACCGCGGCACCCTGAGAACGAGGGCGCTTTATGGCGCGTGAACGTCACGTCCGTGACGTCTTTGCAGGGGAACCACCGGCCGGGAGACGAAACCCAGCCTGCGGGTCTGAGGGAAGCCGGGCGGGGTCACGGCACCTGCTGCTGACCTCGGCGCTTTCGGCTGAGAAGGTGTCGAGGGAGAAAAAAGGGGCGGCCCCCAGGCAGGAGGCCAGGCTGAGGCGGGACCCTGGACGGGATTCTAACGGGGCCTCCCAGCAGCCGGACGGCCGGGGGCAGCTCGCCCAGCTCGGCTACCGAGACAGACGAGAAGAGGTGGAAGGATCGGGGAGGTGGGGGGGGGATCCCAGGAAAAGGATCCTGGGGCAGGACGGAGCCTGGGGCGGGCCGGGTGCAGCCAACCTGCGCCTCCTCGGCCCGAGCCTCCCGCTTTCTGATCACCCAGTGCCTGGACGTCCACAGAATCCGCTCGGAAAGCTACGTCAGGAACAAAGCTTCTGGGAGTGGAATTCAGAGCCTGGGGTTATTAACTCGCAGAAGGGGACTCGCCCCCCACCCAGGGGCCCAGAGTGATAAAGCGGACCCCTGCCCAGCCATGGGCTCCAATGGAGCATCTGGAGGTGACCAAGCCACTCCCGCAGAGGCCTTCCAGAAGCTTCTCTCCCGATGCATGCCCACCTCCAGGTCTCTGAGGAATGAGGGGCTGGCCACAGGGCCTGGGTCCCCAGTAGGAGGAGACAGTCCTGGAATCTGCCGTCGTCCCCCGCGAAGTCAGACCCGTGGGAGGCCTCGTGTATAAAAAGCAGACAGGAGGGCTTCTGCAGCAACAGGATAAAGGAGGGGTTTTCAAACCTGCGAGAGGAGGCGCAGAACCCTCTGTGCTCCCAGCGTCCTGTCTTGATGCTCAGTGATAAGCAGGACGGCCAAGGTCGCCTGGACAGGGCAGGTCTGAGAGTCCAGTCGGAAAGTGACGGGTCTGAGATCACGTCTGTAGGTCGATGGCGGAGGGGGGACCAGGCTTGGCGGGGAGGGGGATTGCAGGACAGAGGGCTGCTGCCCTGGGGGAGAAATCTGAGTGGGAGCGAGCACGTGAGCGAGAGAGGAATGGGCGATGGAAATAAGCTGTGGTTCAGGATGGCAGCTGAAGTGCTTTTCCCTAAATGAAATGTCACATTGACGATGCAGTTATCTTATAACTGGGGACCTTGATTAAAGCAAAAGGGCATGGGCCAGGCCCGCTCACACGGGTCCTGGGTCGGACACGTGGGCTGACAGCTACAGCGCGGCTACTTGGTGCCAAACCCTCGTGTGAAGGTGGGCGCGGGGGCTGGTGTCGCACCCACCCAAGGAGACCTCGAAAGCTCGTCCCTGTCCTCGTCTGTTTTCTTCTGTGCTGTCCTTGTGATGTGACATTTAGGGCGGGTCCCCGTGCCAGCTCTGTTCCCACTTCCCCGTTCCCTGTGCCCCAAAATAGAAGTGACACCAGAACTATAGTTTCTATTGATTTTGGCACGTGCTTCCTGCTTAAAAGGCCAAGTTTACCGATGGTGCCAGCTCAACCCCACAGAAAGCTCTTTGTGCATCTGCCATGCTCCAGCGAGCAGAAGGCATGCCCGCCGCCCCACCCCAGCGCCCACCCGGCCCGCCACCCCGCGTGGCCTGCGCACCCCCACCCGGACCCCAGGAGTTGCGGTGGGGGGACGGGGGCCTTTCCTAGAAGGGGGCCACCCTGACAGAGGCTCGCCCCCCAAGCTTCAACACTGCAGCCCCACTGGACGCATGAGACGTGGAGACAGGGGCCACTCAGGAGGGGAAGCGGGTCCAGAGCCCACCTGGGGCGGGAGAGGGATGGCCACACAGGCTTCTGGAAAAGCCACAGGAGGGCGGGTGGGCACTGGGGTGACGGACCCACTCGGCAGCTCTGAGAGTCCTCTGGGTGCGGTTCCAGGCCCTTCCTGTGCCCCCGGCGCAGGTCCCGCCCGGGCCAGGCTCTAAGGGGGGGAACGACAGCCAGTCCGTCCTTAGCGCTCATGCCCGAGGGACTCCAGCCTCAGGCTCCCGCGCCTTTGTTTGCCTTGGACCAAGAGAAGAGTCGTGGTCTTCAGAAGGTTCTGGAAAGAGTTATGCTCCTGGGCGTCGACACTAAAGGCCTGAGGGATCTTCCCTGCAGGAAGAATCCTGGGGATTCTGGGCCTGGGGAGCAGGCAGGTCTCCAGCAGTCACTCCGGATGGGTCCCCAAAGCCTGAGGACGGCACACCTTCTGGGGCCTGAGCTGCCGGCCATCAGCCCGGGCCCGCGACAAGCTCCCTGACGTCCCGCGTCCCCGCCTGGTGCCCCACAGGGCCTCTCGCCAGCCAGGAAGGTGAAAGGCCTCACTCCCTGTCGTGACGGACAGCGCCGGTGGGCGGGCTCTGACCAAGGGCGGCCAGCAGGTGGCAGGCACTCCGTGGGCACCTGCCGTGGCCAGGTCCCGGCTGTACACCCGGCCCGCGGGCCACATCCCCCTGGAAGTGGGCCCTGGGGCTCAGGGACGGTCAGCACTGGCCATGGGCACAGGCGCGTGGGCGGCGCCCCTGGGGTGACGGGCAGGGAGGGGGAGGGGCAGGTCCCCAGGGGCCCCGTCGCCCCACCACCAGCGCCTTCCCTTTGGGACCTTTAAGTCTGGGGTCCGAAATCCAAGAGGCATGCTTCCCAGTCCTCCAGCCCCCCACCCGCAGCAGCGATAACAGAATTCAGGGCCTCAAATGGTGAAGACCCTGCGGTCCGAGGGCAGGTCCAGAGGGGGGTGGCGGGTGGCGTGGGCCGCCGGGGTCCCCACCAGAGAGGGGCTTTGGATGAGCAGTACAGCCGAGAAAGGCTGAAGGTGAGGCCAGGCTCCACCCAGGGAGCCCACGTATGGAAGCCATGCCCACATACCCCAGGTGGAAAATAGACACAACCTACAGCCAGAGCCACCCTTCTCGAACACCCCAGGCAGACTGGCTCTCCTGGGCGCGGGGGGTTGACTCCCAAGTGTCATTCCCACCGTGTAACTGGCGGGTCGACGTGCGAGACATTCTGCATGAGTACAGTCTGGTCTGAACAGATGCGAGCTCAGGCTCTCCCGGGTCCCCTCCTCTGCCTGGGCAGGGGTCGGCGAGACCTAAGGAGACCCCCGGCGCAGGGTTAACGGTACAGCAGGGCTCCTCGCCACGTGGGAGTGCTCCGAGCGCTGGGGGTGCCCCTCCACAAGAACGGGACAGGGCCCTGCACCAGAAAACCCCGGAAGAGAAGAGAGAGCCCAGACCCAGACTTTCTAAAGAGACTCAACACTCCCGCCCGGGCCTCGACCCTCCGGTCTAGGCTGCTGACCGACCGCGGGGACAGGCTGGGAGAAAGCGCAGGCATACGGGAGACGGGAGCGGGAAGGAAGCAGCGAAGAGGAAGAAGGGAGGCAGGGAAAAATCAGACACCTGGCTCATCTGTTCTGGATGAAAATACACCCCGATCAGAAGAAGGAAGATGCCCAGGAGTACTTTATACCGGGGGCGGGGGTGGCGGATAATAAGCCATAAAACCTATGACGCAAAAAAGGATCAACTCAAAAGAATCGTTTTCAGAAGAAGCGAGCGCAGGGCTACGAAAACAAACAGAAAGGCAACAAAACAGGACCGCAGTCAACTGGCAACGACAGAGCGCAGAAGAGACCGCGTGCACCTGAAAATACCAGAAGGAAAGAACCAACAGGGGAGAACACCAGGTGATCAGTCAGGGAGACGACAGAGCCAGGAGAGAGGAAGCAAAGAGACAGCAGCTGCGTCTCTGGAACAGAGAACACCCCCCGCGGAGGCAGCGAGAGAGCGGAACTCTGCGAAACGAAGAACAAGCAAGATCTGCAGAGCGCAAGCTTTTTTCCAGGAAACAGAGTGGCCAGCACCCAACACTTGCCGCGATACCGACCGAAGACGATTCACTAGGAGCCCAGGGAAGGAAAAAACCAAGCTGCCCACAAGACGCATCCACAGCACCTTCGGGGCAAGCAGACCCCCAGACGTCCCCGGGGATCCGCGGGGAGGGGGCAGGAGCCGCGACTCGGAGACACTCCAGGAGAAGGACCGGCAAGCCGCTGCGTTCGGGCGCACGGGTGAGTCTCGCTCGTTATGCGCGGATTCTGCATCTGGGAATTTGCCTACTCGCTAAAATCTACTGGTCGTCCCATCAAGACGTACGGCTCCTCCTCTGTGATCACTTAGACACAAAGCCGACAGGCGGCTCCCGGCTGAGTCTGACCGGAGGGCACCCTGCCCCCGTGTCAGCTGTCAGCAAGTGTCCTTCTCATCATCTACTCAGGGCCCTGTTTTTGCATTTCTGTGCTTTCTGAGGGTGACTCTGCTGTATAAAACGGGCCCCCTGAAGTTGCCATCGTGGCTCAGCAGTAACAAACCCAGCTGGTGTCCATGAGGATGCAGGTTCGAGCCCTGGCCTCGCTCGGCGGGTTAAGTGAGCTGTGGTGTAGGTCACAGATGTGGCTGGGATCCTGCGTGGCTGTGGCTGTGGTGTGGGCCGGCAGCTGCAGCTCTGATTCGAGCCCTAGCCTGGGAACCTCCACACACTGCCCCCCCCACCCCCGGCACAGCGCTGAAGTGGGGTCTGGAGAAATCCCGCGTCAGTTGAGTGCGCCCTGTGGGAGTTACGGGCTGCCGGCCCTGAGCTCAGGGTTCAGAATGAGTCATCTGTACGTGTTAAATCACATTCTTTACACAGAAACACACAAGGCGCGTCTGCTCCGGGGATGAAGAGGTGACCAGAGGCTCCGGGACCCTCATCCCCGCGTCCCCTGCAGGCGACAGCCTGGGACCCGCTGGGTCAGGAGACGCTGAGGAGGATCACGGCCACTAGCGGTCCTGCCACCGGGCAGCACCGCCCTCAGGACTGGCCTCTCAGCCCTTCTTCCAGGGTCACCGCCCATCACTGGGTGGACAGTGGCCTTCCCTTGTCACAGCTCTTTATTTTGCGCCACCTCACAAGTGCATGGAGTTGAGCGCCCAGGGTTTTCCCAGGAAGAGCCCTGAGCTCAGCACCGGAGTTGAAGCAGGACGGGTGTCCCGAGGGGCGGACGGCGACCAGGTGCAGGGAGCGCTACACCAGCAAGAGTCGGGGGCGGGGAGGGAGGCCGCGAGTGCGCATGTGTGTGCGTGTGCGCTTGTGCAAACAGCTGTTGTTCTCCAAACACAGTGACCTTTTCCTTCTTGGGGTAAAAGCTAAAGTTATGTTCCTCAGTCTCTGTGGTCAGGAGCATAGGTTACAGGTGCCTGGGTCAAGTGCATGGTCAGGTGCATGGGTCAAGTGCCTAGGTCAGGTGCAAGGGTCAGGTGCCTGGGTCAGGTCCATGGGTCAAGTGCTTAGGTCAAGTGCATGGTCAGGTGCACCTGTCAGGTGCAGGGGTCGGGGCATGGGTCAGGTCCATGGGTCAAGTGCATAGGTCAAGTGCGTGGTCAGGTGCACCTGTCAGGTGCCTGGTTCAGGAGCACAGACACAGATCAGGAACAAAGGAAGAGCAGCCTATGGAGGAGGACATGAGGGAAGGTAGGAGAACAGATGTGGTCCATGAGTTCTCTCTCTCCCCCCCCTCCTCTGGACAGAAACAGGAGACACTGGAGGATTCCAGAGTCCAGGGAACGTCCCTGCTACGGCCTGGAGGAGGCTGAGTGCCTGCCTGGCTGAGTTCCTGCCTGGCTGCGTGGAGCAGAACCGCCACCTCTTCGTTCCCGCCAGTCCACCGGGGACGGAGAAAGGAAACCTCTGTGTTAACTGCCTGAGGTTTAGAGGCGTGTTTAACACAGCCATCAGCTTCATCCACCCCAGAGCAGACAGAGCGACGACGCTAAGTTCCGTACAGCAGCAAGAGAGGAAGAAAAAACTAATCAAAAATGAAAACAAAGACTTCAGCCTCCCAGATTTTCATAATGGTTTCTTTTAACTTTACAGACTTATCTGGAAAGAATCTTGTGGCAAAAAAAACCACTGGAGTCCAGCATCTCCTTCGCTGACTTTGTCTCCTTTCGTATTCAAATCAAACCATCTTAACGTTGATTTATTAACAGCTCGTGTACTTGGAGCTCACGCTTGGCCACGTCTTCCTAGCCGTGCATGGCCACCCATTCCCTGTACCCCTTTGGAGAGACACGTCACGTATGGAATGTTCACAAAACATTACCGACAGCCACTTCTGGGGCTGGCATCTGCAATGTTCCATACGGCTTGAAGTCTTTATAATCATCATGTAACTTTTACAAGAGCCGTGCGATGACGTGGAAGAAAGAACAGCTGAACGCGCACCTGCCACGTCTGTGCTGCCGGGCGGCCCCGAGGCCTGAGCTCGCCCTAGAAGGTGGGGCCATCTGACCTTGCCCTTGGATGACATCCTCGGCCCAGAGAGGGCCCCTCCCCAGAGAGCAGGGCCGGGGGGGCAGGCCAGGAGGAGCAGGGCTTCCCTGCTGGAGCCCCTCCCAGAGACCGGGCCCCCAGGCAGAGCTGACTCTCTAGACCCTTGGACACCAGGAGGTGGACTCCAGGCAGAAGCCAAGTGCTGCCCCTACACCAAACGACCAGGAGGTGGCGCAGCGGGCCTCCCCGCCGGTCCCTCTGGTCCCCAGCGCAGCCGCTCCCCCATCAGGGCCTGGACTTAGGCCCATCTGGAGCAGCCAGGAGGCTGTCTACACCTGTCCTGGCCACTCACATCCCGGGCCGCTCTCCCACCTGACTCTAAAATGAGAGTCCTCGCAGGTACACCGAGACCCACAGGAACCGAAGGAGCAGAGACACTAGGAAGGCAGAAGATGCCCCTGAGCCCTGAGCCCGCACCAGAGGGGAGCCCACCCACACGGGCCTGAGGCAGAAACGCTGCCCTGAGACCCCAGGCACCTGGTCCCGGGGGACAAGGATGCCCACCCAGAGGCGACCACTCAGCCTGACTGTGGGTCTGCGACCTCCCAGCCTCCAAAAAGCCCCTCTCAGGGCCACCAACCCCCCCCCCAACTTCCCCCTGGGCCCAGATGCTGCATCCGCCAGCCAAACCCTGGGCGGGGACCCCACAGGTTGGGGGAGGGGGGCTGAAGTCCAGTCCAGCCCAGCCCAGTGGGTCCACCCACCGCGCAGCAGCCCACGCCTTGGTCCTGTGCCCCCGCCGCCAGCCGCAGCTCACGTGGGCTTCAGAGCATCCCTGTCGCCTGCTGTGCCTACCCCAGGATGAAACCCTTCTCGGGGCTCCAAGGCCCTGCTGACACCGGACCGTGGCCGGGAAGACCGCTCCCCCCCAGCACCCCCCAGGAGGCGGCATCAGGCCTGGGCCTCAAGGGTCAACTAGGAGGTGGCCATCGGCAGTGCCGGGCAGGGCACATCCAGAACCTGCCCAGCCCAGGAAGCAGGGGTCACCGAGCATCAGGGCAAGAGGCAGGGCCCACCCGGGGGCTGGATGCCCACACGCTAAGGCACTCGCTGCGCACAAGGCCTCCGTAAGACTGATTTCTATGCCTCCAAGGCTTGGCCTCCCTCGCCAGGTAGCAGGTGCTTGGTGAGCAGAGTGGCCTGGGCACCGCCACCTGACCCTGGGGCGGGCAGGGAGGAGGAGGCGGAGGAGGGACCAGCGGGCCGGGGTGGGCGGGGGAGGTATAGAGCTCAACAGGCAGACCCCCGGACCGGCCCCACAGGGGGTGAGCAGAGGCACGCGGAGTTCAGGTCAGGCTTGACCAGGGCGCAGCTCACCGTCTGCTGCAGGTCCTCGATGAGGATGCGGATCACCAGCGTGTTGCCCTGGCTCTCCTCCGTCCTGGCGCTGCTGGGCTTCTCCGCCGTGGCCCGGATGGTGTCATAGACGGTCTCTTCCCTGGACGTGTCCGAGTCGGATTCCTCCGAGGAGTCGGAGAAGCTCTGGGCCATCTCGTCCTCGCTGGATGTGGGGCTGCGCGGCATGACTGCAGGCGTCTGCAGGGAGCGGAGAAGGAAAACACACATTGGGGAAATGCGAACGTACAGACAGAAACCTCCGTCCACGGGAGATGCAGACTTCACAGTTAGAATGAGGTCTTGCGGCATGGCACGGGGAACTATACCGTCTCCTGGGGTAGACGACGATGGGAACGAAAGAGTTAAAAAAAGGACATGCATGTACGTAGGACTGGGTGACTTTGCTGTACAGCAGAAACTGGCACGATATTGTAAATCAACTACACTTTGATCCAAAAAAAAAAGTAAAATATGGGAGTTCCCGTTGTGGCACAGTGGTTAACGAATCCGACTAGGAACCATGAGGTTGCGGGTTCGATTCCTGTCCTTGCTCAGTGGGTTAACGATCCGGCATTGCCGTGAGCTGTGGTGTAGGTTGCAGACGCGGCTCGGATCCTGCGTTGCTGTGGCTGCGGCACAGGCCAGTGGCTACAGCTCCGATTAGACCCCTAGCCTGGGAACCTCCACATGCCGCAGGTGCGGCCATAAAGTGACAAAAGGCAAAAAAAAAAAAAGAGGAAGGCATCAAAGACGTTGCAAAAAAAAAAAAGTAAAATAAAGAAACCAAGGGTGTAGTGGAGGCAGGCGTCCAGGCGCAGCTCCCGCGACTGTGGGCGTGGCCGCAGGCTGGGGACAAGTCTGTGTCCCCCACACACCTCTTAGGCATCCCCCCCATCCCGAGCCCGAGCCTGGAAACCCGGCATTTCAAAGGAGCCCTAAGTGGTCGTGGCCATGACCACGGCTCACGGGGATTAACGCAGGGCTGCTGGGGGCAGTTTGAAACGTTCAAGGTGAGAGGAAAAGGCTGGCTTTGTTTTTCTTGGAAGAGAGCGCAGCAGGCGAGGAGGAGAGCAGGCTTCAGTCAGGAGGGTACCAGGCTCCCGCTGTAATAACCCTTCTGCTTCAAACACAGAGCAATGATAGGTGTCGTGTAAAAATAGACCAGCACGCAGGGCCGGGCGTGGCAATGAGATAATGCGCAGGCCCGGGAGTGAGCAGAACCACAGTCGTGGGCAGGCCGAAGGGGAAGCCCAGGCTCTCCCCGAGCCTGTGGCAGCTGTAAACGCAGCAGCCTCACCGTCAAGTGCAGTGACGGTCCCCCAGCAAGGGCCTGGGTCAGGCGGCCCGACTGTCACCGCGGCTGTTAGCAAGACACACCTCGGGGAGCAGGCTGTCCCCTGGGACACCCCAGCTCCGTGGGCAGGACTTCAGAAAGGTCAGGATAAAAGCCGGTGTGACCAGGAAGCTGGTGGGGACGGGCCGAGCCAGCAACCGCACTGCTGCGCGAACTCTGTAAAGGAGGTCAGGGCCACGTGCGCAGGAAAGATGTCCAAGACTGTTCCCTGCGCAAGAGGCTGTCCTGGGCCACCCGGAGGCCGGGGTCTGCCCGGCCAGGGCGTGGGCTCTTGTTCCCACGGACTGAACAGCTCTGAGAAGGAATGAACCCTGGCTTCGCTCGGAGGACCCCAAACATAATCCTGAGAAAGGAAAGGGGTCTGCAGGATGGCTGGAACGTGGCGTCATTCACGCAAAGGCTGGAAAGACGCCAGCTTGTCCTGCCGACCGTGGGTGACCTGTGTGGGTGACCACACAGACCTAAACTCGGGGGCGGCAGAAAGGGGCCCACGACGCCACTTGTAACTTGTAACGTTTGGCTTCCTTAAAACAGTTCCAGCACGTGGGACAGAACGCCAAACTCTGACAACGCTGGGGCCCCAGATGCCTGCTCCGTAATTCTCTTTGCGTTGCTTTCTCTGGGCTGGAAATATTTCCCAGGAGAAGGAAGGTGTGGAGGGAGGGGGACGGATGGGGGAGGGGGAGGGAGGGAGATGCCCCCTTGCCCGCCCACCCCAGGTGCTTGGGTGCGTGGCCCCTGCTCTGTTTCATTCTGGGGGCAGCCCCAGAAAAGCTCCGGGCAGGACAGAGCCCAGCCGGTGCCCACTCTGTGCCCAGTTTGGGAAGCCCGATAGGATCACTTACTTCCAGGGTTCATTTAAGGACAGGAAACACCCCCAGAAGCGTTTCTCCTCCGGGCCTGCAGTGTCAGTCCCGGGCCCCAGCCACCAGGTCACCAGGTCCCTGGACTTGCAAGATGACTCAATAGACACAAGGCCCAACAAAGCACAGGAGCTGCCCCAGAAACGCACGGCCCCGCGGGAAAGGCAAGACCATGCCAGGGTCCGGGGCCCCCTCACTGCCCAAAGGGTCTGGACCGCCCTGAGGCAAGGGGCCAGGATCGTGCGGCCCATGGGTGCCGTGCTGTTTGGTCCGCAGGGGATTCTGAATGGGGGCTGAGCGGAAGGCTCCACGTGGAAACCCAGCCTCCGGCTTACAGCGACCATCAGGAGGATGCAGCATTGCAAGTGGGTGCCCGCAGCACCTCGGGGCACGAGCAGGCTGCTGAGACCTCCCCGCCAGCACGCCCTCGAGTCCAGGTCCCCCCAAACCAGGAGACTCAACACCACCAGCTCTCCCGCCGCCCGGCCTTTCCTTCCCTCTGCTGGGCCCACAGTCTGAGTCTGAGCCCCAGCGACTGACCCGCCCAAGCCCCACGCCGGCCTCGGCCTCTGCGTCCCCCTCCTTCACTCCACCCATGAGGAGGCCCCAGTTAAACCTCCCAACGGCAGATTGTCCAAAGCAGCCGGGGGGACTTCATTTCCTAAATTAAAATATCCGAAGTTCACCCCACTGTAACTCGGAATTAAAATTTCAGAGCATGCGGGAATTCCCATGTTCACGGCCAAATGCCTCAGTCATTTCAGCTTCACGATATCCCAGCCGTAGACGTGCAAGATCTGCTGAGGGCGGAGAGGGCTGTGGCCAAGGGCAGGGTCCACCCGAGGAAGGTCCCAGCCAGCCAGGCTGCAACTTCTGCTAACACGTTCATTCCTGAGCTCGCACATTCAATGCCGATGCGTGAAAAAATCAGTGCCCGGAGTAATTACACACTATCTGGGGTGCATATAGTCTATAATGCAGTTACAATCATAATACGGAAATAATTACATGGTATTATATTACCTATCATTACACATGAGGAATGACCATAATATGCTACATTGTAACATAATATAAATATAAATTATATTAAGTGTGTTATTCAGTTGCATATACATAACTATTTCCAACTAGGCACCAGGTTTCCATGGAGTGTATTCCCGAGAAAAGCGGTGCTTCATCCTGGCTGTGGAGGGAAGTTACCTGGGAGCTTTCAAAAAAAAAAAAAAAAAAAAAGCCACACTGGAGCCAGAAGATCTGATTCAGTTGGTCCGGGTAAGGCCCCGATATAGACATTATCTTCAGATGCCCCCGGGGGACTGTGATGAGGGTCACAGCTCTGGGTCCCCTGGAGCCGGACAGGTGGCTGTAACCGTGACGGACCCCGGGGCGGCACAGAGACGCAGAGGGACGCGCCCGGCTTTGGGGGTGGGGGCGAGGGCTGAGTCAGCAGTCAGGATGGGCAGGCGGCTGGAGGGCTGGGCTGGCCACTTGGGTTCAGTGGTCTCTTTCTGCGCCGGCAGGCGGAACTTGGCTCACAGTAGCTTCTGCTCCATTAAGAACTGCTTTTTCCCTTCCTGACCCGTGTCTGTGCTGCTTCCAAACCCGGCAGGGACCCGGGGAAAACAGGCAGAGGATGGGAGAGAATGGGAATTGAAGGAGGAGGGACCGCTGTCAGGCTTATGGGGGCCCGGGCCCCCGCTCCGACAGGAGCGTCTGCTGGTGGGGGGCTCCCCTCGGCCTGCGTTCCCATGCAGGAAGAGCCGGGTCCCCAGAAAGCTTGTGGGCTTCGGGCAGCGTGGGCCTCAGTGTCAGCATCTGAGAAATGGGCTCGTGGAGAGCCCCGCTCAGAGCAGACAGTAGGCGCCCGTTCGACGCCCTGGCCTGCCTCCCTCATGTGCATTCCAGCCCCGGCTTCCAGAAACAGATACCACAGGTTGAGATTTAAACAAACTAAAACTATACCCCCGTTCACCTCTACCAGGTCCATTTTCTGTAAAGCGCTCCTTCGCCTCTGACGTGCTGGGCTCTGCACGTCACCCTCTTGTTAACACAGCCTTTCAGAGACCCTGTCCATCCTCGCTGTCCCTCCAGTGCCCGGGGCACCGCGGGCAGTCAATGAAGCCCCAGGAGCCTGCAGGACGTGAGGACACAAGGGACCAGGCCACACGCCCCGAATCTGCAGGCACCACTGCCTTTAAACTCTGGCTCCGCTCTGTGCAGGGCGTGTGCACAGCATTTCCAGATCTGCAGGTGGGTTTTTTTGCTTTCGTTTTTTCTTTTCTTCCATCGTTACAGTTTTATTGACATCGAGAGTTGAGGTACAAGGCGGTGATCATTTCTGCTGCACAAAGTGGTTCAGTGACACAGGCACACGCAGCCGTCCTCTTCCAGGTTCCTTTCCCACACAGGTGACCACAGAACACTGGGCAGAGCGCTCTGTGCTAGACAGCAGGTCCCCATTGGCCAGTCCTTCCACAAACCTCGGTGCTCATATGCACCAATGCCAAAGCCCGGTCCATCCCTCCCCACCCCCACCTGTCCCCTTTGGTGACGGGAAAGTCTGTGAGTCTGTTTCTGTTGCGCACATAAGTCCGCTCATATCCTTTTCTTAGATCGACATATTTGAGATCACATGGCGTCTGTCCGTCACTGTCTAACTTCACCCAGTACAATTATCTCCGGGTCCATATATGTTGCTGCAATGGCATCATTTCATTCTTTGTTTATGGCTGTGTAATATTCCATTGCATATATGTAGCACCTCTTCTTTATCCAGTCTTCTGTTGATACATCTAGGTTGCTTCCATGTACGTCTTGTCTACTGTAAAATAGTGCTGCAATGCACATTGGGGTACATGTATCTTTTCAAATTATGGTTTTGAGACAGCTCAGATGACTGACACGACAGACAATAAACCAGAATATACAAATGTTGGGAATGTCTTGTTTTTCCAGAGTGACTTTGCAGCTGAACCCACCAGCCGGTGACCCATCGTGGACACGCGGGTCTGAACGGTAAAGGACGCCTGGCCCCAGGGTCTTCTTTCCAGAAAATCAAAGGCAGAGTGGTGGTGGCTTGAGATGCTCGCGCCCAGCTGCAATCAAATCAATTCCAGGGTCGGAACCAACAACCGAGGGGAAGGGGTCCTGCGTCCCCAGACCCCCACCACTCACAAGCCCCTTGTGGCCACGAGGACCCACCGTGGCCATCGCGTTGGCTGAGGGGTGACGCGTCTGCCACCCACACCCGGTGGACGGGTCCAAAGGGGAAAAGGCAGCACCGGTGCCCGCTTCTTTCCAGGACGTCCCGGGAGCTCGGGCCGTGAGAGTGGGAGGGTCCTGACCTTAATAAGGGGTCTGAGTAACACGATCAGCTGATCCGTGGGAAGAGCAAACACCTGGGGGAACGCTTAATTATTAACTCCGAGTGGGACTGCAGGTGACCCGGAGGGCACCCGGGGACACGTGCACTGTGGATAAACACTGCATACGTTTTACCCTAAGTACTTCCTAAATACGGCACTGGCCATACGTCCGGGACTTTATCCACCTGAAATTCACGCAGAAGTGGGCGTCCTGCTTCTCCTCGGGCAGGGCCGCAGGGGGCGAAAGGCCGTAGGGGTCTCTGACGGCAGCATCACGAGGGGCAGGGACCAGAGAAAAGACCCAAACTCAGCCAGGAAGCACCTTCTCCAGGAAGGCCGGGACCAGGCAGGGGAGGGAGCCTAACTCGCCTCCCGTGGGTGAGCGTTTTCAGGATAACCGACCCCTTGGGCAAACATCACACTGGAAAAACACACGTTGATCAAGTTCAGTGTCTCTTAGAATGTGTTTGTTTCATTGGCCCTGCTGGGTACCCTCTTAATAAGGAAAAAAGAAAAGAGCGGTGAAAGCAATTTTAACAAAACACTTCCTGC
Organism: Catagonus wagneri; assembly: GCA_004024745.2. Classification (NCBI taxonomy): domain Eukaryota; kingdom Metazoa; phylum Chordata; class Mammalia; order Artiodactyla; family Tayassuidae; genus Catagonus; species Catagonus wagneri. Next base: position 287,117 of record PVHT021183669.1, on the reverse strand, counting down.
TTTGCTGCCAAAGTGTTCCAAGGAAACATAAAAATCTTAAACTGCCTCAAGAGTCCCCTAACTCCTGCGATGGGCAGGCAGACAGGCTTCCTCCTGGCTCCCTCCTCAGACACCGTGAAATTATGAAACTGACCTGGGACAGAGGACACGCAGTAAAAACACACCAAAAAACTCCTGGCTATAGCTGACTTTATCAAGGTTAAATTTGCAAGAATCACCTATATGAAGACGTCCTATAAAACCGTAGAAGCTTTGGTATATACACAGTAAACCGTGCATATAATAAACTATATATAATATAAATATATAACTATATGGCATATAAATATATTCTAAATCATGTATAATATATACATTTACTATTATAAATATATTATATATGGTTTATTATATATATGATTTGCCCAAAAAAAGGCTTTTACTCAAGCGGAATCTCAGACACCCAATACATTTAACACATCAGAAGCAAGATTCTGTGACCACTCATTTATGTTGTGTAGTCAAATGCATAAAACTGGCTTGTCCTCAAAGCAGTGAGACCCTGCCCCCCAAACCAGGGGCTGCACTGGGACTTTGTGCAGAGACGGGAAATTGGGTCAAGGTCACAGCCAAGGACTGGCGGCTGCCTCCAACAGAACTGGTAGGTCTGGAGCTGGACGGGGGAGAAGCCCAGGTTCCAGCCCACTGTCTGAAAGAGGCAGCCTGGGAAAGTGAGAGCAAAGCCCGCCTTGTGTCTCAGGGTTTATTTAATTGGTGTTATTTTCCCAGCACCCACACATCACATCCACTGAGAAGCAACCAGAAGGCACCAGGGTCCGCGTAGGGTGCCCTGGAGGTTTCTGCAAGACCAGGCCTTCTGACCGAGTGCCCCAAATACCCACAGCGTGACCTGCCCTGCTTAGGCTCCCCTGGAGAGAGCCCCCAGCCCCCCGGGAGCTGAATCGGAATCTGGGGGAGGAGGTCTGGGATCAGACCACACCCCAGGGAATGCGGAGGCGCAGGACAAGCACCCGTGCTTCCGGGACCCTTGCCTGGAAGCCCCACCTCCCTTCCACCCGCAGTGGAGCGGCCGCAGCTGCAGCCCACGGGCCTCCGTGTGGCGGCTGCCCCGCCTGCTACGGCCAAGTCGTCTGCCACACGCAGGGCCACCGTCTCACTGTAAGGCCCCTCCCCCACCTCGAACAACCGGGCCTACTCCTTCCTGCCCCTACTAGGGGGACCCCATGTGCCCCCGGGCAACCCACAAGTGTATCTAAAAGCCCTTTCCCCAGGTCAGCGGGTGCATCCTGAACCTCTGCCCTCCCTGGGCTAGAAAAGCAGATGTGACCACGCGCCCGGGCTCGGCTCTCCCTGACCAGCCGGAAGCTGTGCTCCTGAACTTGCAGCATCTCTCATCTTAAACTCTTATTTTTCTTCACCTCGCTCAGTCTGGAAATTCTTCCAACCCGCGGGCATGGACCATGACAAATCCTGTTACATTTGCAATAAACAACTGAAAAACGTTTTAAAAAGACTGTTGTAGTCCCAGCAATAACCAAAGACACCTAAGAAGAACTATCTAGATCAACCTGTGCTAGACCTTTACGGAGAAAATTAATAGAACACTGTTCATAACAACAAAAAAGGAAATGAAGAACGACCCAGACAGATGGAAAGATCTGCCATAATCACAGATTCTAGGGTTAACGTCTTAAAGATAGAAGTTCTTGGGGGTTCCCGCCGTGGCACAGCGGGTTCAGGTTCCAATGGGTCAGATTCAATCCCTGGCCCGGGAACTTCCATATGCCGTGGGTACAGCCATAAAAAAAAAAAAAAATACAGATTTGATGTAACTTCCAGTGGAAACCCTGGTAGGATAGTTCACAGGACGTAACTTTCTCATCTTAAAGTTTGCAGAAGTGAGGAAGGAGCCAAAAATAACCGGGCCAACTTTAGAAACTTAAAGGAGAACCAGTACCTGATGCTGAAGCTTCCTAAACAGTTCCAGGAGGTCGGGATGACAGAGAGATCACTGGAAAAAGCAGAGAACTCTGGAACAGGCCTTGTAAATACAGGAATCCAGTGTGCATCCGTGTGTCGGGGGGAAAAAGAGCCACTAAATACTTGCTACTGACATCGTGGGCTATTTGGATGGGAAACAGAAGAAAGAGAGCCCACCCTACTCCACACACACAGGCCCACTCTGCACACACTAAAAACTTAAGTGCGAAAAGCAAAGCAACAAACCTCTAGAAGAAAAATGATACCGTCAAACACGGTCTCTTACTCGAGGAGCCTGGGAGGCTGCTCTGGGGGCACCTGTAACCAATGGGCACAGACTTCGTGGGATCACACAACAGAAACGTCTTCGCTCACAGCCTGGAGGCAGAAACCCTAAATGAGCCACACGGGCTACGGACGAGGTGTGGTCAGGGCTGGTTCCTCGTGGGAACGCGTCTTCTCCGCGACGCCCTCGCAGCCACTGAGCCTTCTCTGCTGTGTCAAACCCCCTCTGCCTCCCTCCAACTGGGACCCCGGCGATACATTCAGGACCAACCCAAATCCCAAAACCACCTCCGCGTCCCAGGATCTGGACCTCAATCCCACCCACAAAGCTCTCCCTCGCCCCTTTGCAACATAAGTCACCGGGTCCAGGGCTTAGAGCCTGGATATCTTCAGGGGCCATGACTCAGCTGCCACAAACACGTGAAATTATTATTTGTCAAATAAATAGGGGGAAATGATTGTTTTCTTTCAAGAAAGCCACAGATGCAGGACATAAAGAGAGACAGACTCGGTGATGTGAAAGTTAAAACAGAGCAAAGACCTGAACCCTCCATAAATTCTACCAAGCCTCAGGCTAGGGCTGCTGTGTGTCCCTGAAATTCGCACGGTGAAGCCCTGACCCCCAGTTGGTGGCTGTGTGTGGAGATGGGCCCGTGGGGAGGTGAGAAAGGTGGAAGGAAGTCAGAAGAGCTGGGTCCTAATCGGATGGGCTGGTGCCGTGTAAGAAGAGGAAGACACGCCAGAGTCTCCTCTCCCTCCATCTCTCCCTCCCCCTCCCCCTCCCCCTCCCAGGGTGCAGCCTGAAAAAGCAAAACAAACAAACAAACCAAAAAAATCCACAGGAACTTAAATGAGATAACATGCAAGCCAATGTGAAAATACGGCAAAATCTTAAAATGTTTCATTCTGATGGTGGGTATAGAATTGGGATTATGGTCTTCTACTTTTCTAGCTTATAATGTTTTAATTAAAAATAAAAACTCAAAAAGTTAAGTGCCTATGACACAGGACCTGCCTGGTAGTGGTCTTGTCCCTCTGGTCCTGCGTCACCAAGCAGGGAAGCTGAAGGACCCAAGGCAGAGAACTCGACGCATATGCACACAAGAGCTACTGTTTCAACATATCCGTATAACACATCTAAAATATATTTGTATCAGAATGTAGATTATACAGAAATGTTAAAATACCAAAATACACAAAACATACAGATATATATGCTAAATACTCATAATACATTAAATGGATTATATAAAATACACATTTTATAGATACTTTTTTTTGAGGGCCGCACCTGCAGCATATGGAGGTTCCCAGGCTAGGGGTCGAATTGGAGTTGCAGCTGCTGGCCTACACCACAGCCACAGCAATGTGGGATCCGAGCACATCTGTGACCTACACCACAGCTCACGGCAACACCGGATCCTTAACCCGCTGAGCAGGGCCAGGGATCGAACCCACGTCCTCATGGATGCTAGTCGGATTCGATCTCCCTATAAGGTATTATTATTAGTGTTGAAATATATTCTATAAAAACATAAATATATATGCTAAGTACATAAAAGATATATATATAATATATATTCGTATATGTAAAGTATTATCAAAATACATTATGTAAATATATATGCACATTAGGTTATAATGTAATATATGTAATATATAATATGTATGTAGTATGTATTATCAACATATGCTATGTAAATATATATGTATATCATAAAATATATAATGCAATATATGTAATGTGTAATATGTAATATGTAATAATATATATATATTATATACTTGAATAAAGTATATATTAAAATATTGAAATATACAAAACAAAGTATATTACATATTTATATACTAAATATTATGTAATATTTTAATACATAATATTCTTAATTTTTTTGTCTTTTTAGGGCCGCACTTATGGCATATGGAGGTTCCCCGGCTAGGGGTCTAATTGGAGCTGTAGCCGCCAGCCTATACCACAGCCACAGCAATGCCAGATCCAAGCTGCATCTATAACCTACACCACAGCTCAGGGCAACACTGGATCCTCAACCCACTGAGCGAGGCCAGGGATTGAACCGGCAACATCATGGTTCCTAGCTGGATTCATTTCCGCTGCACCACAATGGGAACTCCCAACATAATATTTTTAAGTGACAGGGTTCCTTTTTTGGAGCACTGAGGTGGGTGGAAACCTGAGCTGACAGTACAGAGCTCCTGGGTGCCACTCCGGCCCTGCTCAGATAAGCCCAGGGCTGTTAAGGCCGAGCCCGGCTCTGCCGCTGCCCAGCCCAGTGGGCTGTCTCTCGCGGACCCAGGTCTGCAGAGGAAGACGACCTCTAGTACCATCTAGTTCATCCAGTTCCTATGAACCTGCTGAATTCGGGATCTAAAACAAAAGGCAGCATCAAATACGCCTCTGTGGCCCGCGTGGCCGGTGCCCTCCAGATAGCGGGGTGCCCCGCCTACCCCAGCCCCACACTTGGCGGGGGTCCGGTCCCCCCCTCCCCCCTCTGCCCACGGAGTGTGAAGGGGATGAGGGTGGGGGGTCCAGACCAGGGTGCCTCCGACCTTCGCTCCCCCTGCTGGACACCCGCGGGAGTGCAGCTGCACCAGAGGGCACCACTGGAAGGTGACACCCCCAGAGAACAGACCCTGGCCCCCCTCAAGGGCACGGGCGCTCTTGAAACCCAGTACCCGGTGGGGAGGCCTGGTGAGGGCAAGGGGCTGTGTCCTTTTGATGTCACCCGTCACCGACTTGGGATGTGAGCAGTGCCTGGCTTGGCTGATGGTGGTGGCATGAATAGACCCAGCAGCGGAGGAGCTGGGCCCGGCCCCCGCCACACCAGCCCCGGGCAAGCCCGGGCAGGGGCATCGGCAGCGCCCACAGGAGGGCTGGCGGGAGGCCAGCGACTGAAGGCAGCTCCAGCCTGGAGAGCGAGCTTTGGCTTCCACAGGGCTGACCGACGGCCTTCCTAAACTATGGGTTACCAGGAGCAAAGTCAAGGTGTTGAGTCTGGGAACAGGGTGCATCTAACAAGATTACAGAGCTGAGACGTCTGGAGACATGAAAGGTCACGGGGATCTTAAAACTAAGATGTGTCTGTTGCGAACAGGCTTTAAATTGTTCAGATGGAGCCTTGGGGCTTTCAGGAATGCTCCGTGCTGCTCCCAGGAGTCAGGGCTGCCTGGGTGGGCATGGGTGGGGTGGGAGCTCTGTCCAGGTGCCAGGCCCCTAAACCTGCAGGAAGCTTTGTGGTCCCTTGTTTGGGGACAGCCCTGGCTGCACCAAGGTTGGGTGGGGCTGGGGCCAGCCCAGTCCTGCCATCATCCATAATGACAGTGTTTAAGCCGAGGATGGAATTCTTTAATTCCTATCATCCCAGTGGGAATCTGCCTCTCCTGTGAGCCATGATTCCAGTTTTCAAGTCTTGCTTTCCTAAGAAAGGAGGTAAGGAAGCACCTTTGCTCTCCAGGAGCCTGAAACCACCAAGCCACCCTCCCAGCATAAGACGCCCCCCCAAGTCACACATCTGTCCTTCCGGTCCCAGGACGCCATGTGGTCCAAGAGCCCAATTCAAGGACATCCTGTGCCCCCGCACATACAGCAAAGAGAATGAGGTCCAAACACCAGGCCCACAAGTCGGTTCTGACTCACTTCTGCGGTGCCTTGTCAAACCCATAGCAAGACCACCCAGCCCGCAGAACACCCTCCCCAGAATCCTACTGTCGCTTTCCCACAGTGGCCAGTCCCACCCAAGTTTCAGGCCCAGGAGTTACTTTTGGTTGCCCCTGAGGTTTTAGGGCTGCTCGGCCAGGGTTGAGAACCGATGTCATGTCGAAGTCTGTCCTCTCGCTTTGTCTTGGGAACAGAGAACCCCCGCCTTGAGACGCCCCCGCAGCGCCCTCCCCTGAATGACCCAACAATCCAGCCCTCCCGGGTCGGGGACCCAGCAGGAAGCCACCTTGCCTCCGACCTCCGCTGACCCCCACCGGAGGACGGCGCCTTCTCACGCCTGAGCCACCGGCATGGCCACATCCTGGTGAGGGCCCTCCTCCCGGCCGCAGACAGCGTGTACCCTGTGTCCTCACACGGAGAGAAGGAACGCTCCGGGGTCTCTTCGTGTGAGGACACTAGCCTTACAGGCTCAGGGCCCCACCCTCGTGACCTCATTTAACCTACTGACCTGCTCAGAGGCCCATCTCCAAACACAGCCTCACCGGGGGCGAGGGCTGCCCTCGTCCTTGAGTGGCCCCCTTGCCAGGCCCTCCCCTGGGTGACCCTGCGATCCAGCCCTCCCAGGTCTGGGACCCAGCCCAGGTCTCGTTCACAGAGTGTCTCCAGGACCCCGGCAGGAAGCCACCTTCCCTTCTGACCTCTGCTGACCTCCACCGGAGGACCACTCTTCCACACCCCCCAGCGCCACACAGACAGACGGACTGATGGACAGGACACCTACGCTTGCAGAGAACATGAGCAGGGGAAGGGCTTTGGTAAGAGACATGCCAGCCAGGCACGCGGCTCCAGACGGCAGGAACGCAGCAGACGCACGGCACACGGTACCACCCTGGTACCACAAGGCATGACTCTCCTCCCTTTCCAACCCCAGGCCTAGAAGGACCGGACATTCACAAGAGGTGAAGACACACAGCGGTACAGGGCGCCTGAGGAACACCTGACAAGATTAACTCCGAGATGTGGATCCACGTTAAGTCTAGACACAACACGCGTGGAACGAGGTACTGATTCCCAGCGCTGACACCTGAGTGGCAGGACTGTGACTTGTTTTATGTCATAAAACAAATGACATTACATTTTCAGAAAAATAAATGTAAACACCTCCCTTTCATTTAGGGTGCTGTGATTTGAAATCACGATGTTCATTCATTTTAATATGTATTTTGCCTTTTAACGGATAATTAGAAATATGTTAGAGCTATTACTTTTGAAAGCTTCTGAAAAAGGTTTCACATTTAAATTTAATTTAATTTACATTTTTATGAAAACGCATCCAGTTCCGTACACTTTGAACATATTAAATTCTTAATTATTTAGATTACTCTCAGTGAAACATGAATTATGTAAAAACCTGGATTGTAACAACATGCATAGTAATTTTGCTAAATAGAAGGCAAGACAAATCCATTTTAAGGAAGACATAATAATGCACGTGTATCTTCATTACTCATCCAGATATCACTGGACATTGACACAGTATTTGCACAGTGTGGAAATAATTAAACCCAGTCATATTCACATATTGCCAGCTTTTGATCACATATGATGGTAAATTTCCACACTTTTAAATTTATGGCATAGTGCTGGTTAATCTGTGAAAGGAGAAGGAGTAAACGTATTTTATCCATCGGTTTGCTAGCTTGATTATAAATTTTTAAATAGGAACAACGTGGTTTGTGAGCCTCCGTCTGTGTTCTTGTTCCAGCCTGGAGTGTGGGACATGCCTGTGGAAAGGGGCATGCTGACCATCCTCCACACAGAGCACAGGGCAGAGCTGATGTTCAAAGGAGTGCAAGAGGATGGAAGCATCCTAAGTGACCGTCGGCACGGGAATGAATAAAGAAGGTGTGGTACGTCTATACAATGGAGTATTACTTGGCCACAAAAAGAAGTGAGATAATGCCATTTGGAGCAACACAGATGAACCCAGACATTATCTTACTGAGTGAAGTAATAAGTCAGACAGAGATAAATATCATATGATATCACTTATATGTGGAATCTAAAATATTACACAAATGAATTTATATACGAAACAGAAACAGACTCACAGACCTAGAAAACAAACTTACGGGTACAAAGGGGAAAAGGTAGGGGATGGATAAATTAGGAGTTTGGAATTAACAGATACACACTACCATAAATAAAACAGGGTAAGAATTTATTGTATGGCACAGGGAACCATATTCACTATCTTGTAATAACTTATAATGGAAATGACTCTGAAAAGTAACATATATATATATATAGATATATAATTTGCTGTACACCTGAAACTAACACATAAATCAACTAACTATAATTCACTAAAAAAAAAAAAAGTAAAATTAAAAAAAAATTGTTTTTAAATTCAGGTCAGTGACACATTAAGTACAGGAAAGAAATGCAGTGAGTTCTATGGCTGCTCCCAGCTTCCCACCCTTACAGTGTCCAGGCCACGGTCCAAAAAAAGACCAGGTGATGCTGGGCAAATTCCCAAGAGTGGAGGCAACAGGGCTGAGAGAATGCAGGGGGGCCAAGGTAGCGACCGCCTGCAGGACTGTGCCAGGAGAGGAGAGACGGGGATGCAGAGACCACTAGATAGCTGAAGAGGGTCCTTGGAGTGCTCTGGAAAGTTCAGCCAGCCCACACTTGTGATAAACCTATCGGGGCCAGAGAAAGAGGCACCCAAAGGCTAGAGGTCACCATACATGTCAAGTGCACAGGTCCAGGAACAGAGCCCACTCCCACCAGCCAAACGGGAAAATCCCATGAAGCATGGGACACTGAACACACAGAGCACTTGATCCCAAGAGGGGGCAGTACTCAGTCCTGGACTGCATGCTGCTATGACCCCATGAACAAATAAATACCCAGAGCAAGATCTGAAATGATCAAACTGTCTTTAAGTAACTTAACTGAATCCCAGAACAAATTTCAAGAGTATCTACCCAAATTCAAAACTATATAGACTCAACAAGAAGAATATGCAATTAAAAAATGTTTAGCAATAAAAAATATTAATCAGTTAATAAAACTATAAAAAATGCCTAGCTATGCAAAGGAGTAGGAAAGTATGAATCATAATGAGGAATATAACCAGCCAATCAAAACTAACAGGGAGTTCCCGTTGTGGCTCTGCAGCAATGAACCCAACGAGTATCCATGAGGATGTGGGTTCAATCCCTGGCCTTGCTCAGTGGGTTAAGGATCCAGTTTTCCTGCGAGCTGCAGTGTAGGCTGGCAGCTGCAGCTCTGATTCGACCCCTATCCCGGGAACTTCCATATGCTGTGGGTGTGGCCCTAAACAACAACAAAAACTAATGGAAACTGATACAGATGTTAGAATCAGTGGAAAGCATTAAAATTATATTAACTGTATTCTAGAAGTTCAAAAAGACATGTAGAGACATGAAAGATTTTTTTTTAAAAAATCAAAGCCAAATATTCAAAGACGAAAATTACAATGTCTGAAAAGAAAACTACACCAGAAAAGATTCATGGGAAATTAGACATCAGATTAAAAGGTAATGAAATAGAAGATACAGCAAAAATGAAACAGAAAATAATTACAAATTTTAATAAAAGAAGAGGTGAAACAACTTCAGCCAGTCTAATACATGTGGAATTGAAATCCCTGGTGAGGAGGAATACAGAAAAATTATTTGAAATTTGGCCCAAAGTTTGGCCAAAAACCACAAATTCGATGAAAGCTATAAACCCACAGACAAGAAGCTCAATGAAATCCAAACACGAGAATCATAAAGAAAACTACACCAAGGCACATAATAACAAATCAAAACCAAAGGTAATGAGAAGAATCCTAGAAAAGACAAAGGGAGAAAAAAGTTAAACACATGTTACATCCAGAAAACAAACTTATGAGCGACAGCAGATTTCTAGTTGGAAACAATGCAAGTGAGTGGACACTGGAGCAACGTCTTTAGGGTACTGATGGAAAGAAAAAAGGGCAAACTAGAATTATATATCTAGGGAAAACATCTTTCAAAAGTGAAGACCGTCCAGGCATATAAAAGCTGAAAGAATTAACGGCAAGAAAGCCTTCCCTGCCAAAGGAGTTAAAACAGCATCTTTAGGCAGAAGGAAATGATACCAAAATATATGTACACATGAAATTACGCAAAAGAATGGAGACAACTGGAATCAGCAACCACATGGGTAAATGCACGAGTCTCTCTTATTTAAACCTCTTAAAAGACAACTGGCTGTTTAAACAAATAGAGAGCTAGAGGAGAGTTTATAAAATATGTAGAAGGAAACTATATGACAACAAAAGCTTTGGAGCTGAGGAAAGGTAATACATTGCTGTAAGGTTCTTATACCCTACACGAGCAGGTGTAATATCACCGCAGACAGACCATCAGAAAGTAAGGACGACCACAAGACCTCTACACAACCACTAAATAATGAAACAATCGTTACAGCTAATACGCCAACAAAGGAGGTAACATAAAAGCCTTCTCTTAACCTAAGTGAAGGCAGAAAAAGGAGACTAAATAACAGATGGGATGAGCAGAAGACGAATAACAAGATGACGCGTTGAAACGAAACCATTACCACTTTCACGTTAAATATGACCCAACGCTAAGCTGTCTATAAGTACTTTAAAAATAAAGACAAAAATAGGTGAAAAGTGAGGTGATAGGAAAAGACAAGGCCGACTGATGCTAACGCGGATCAATACACTTCACGAACACAGAGGCAAAAATTCTAAGCAAAACTTTGGGAAATCAAATCCGACAAAACGTAATATTTCATGACCAAGGGTGATTTATACCAGGAAGGCAAAGTTGATTTAACATTTGAAAATCAATCAGTGTAGTTCTCCATATTAGCAAACTAAAAATAAAAGCCGTATGATCAATTCCATAGCTGCAGAAAAAAGCATTCGACAAAATCCGACATTGATTGATGGCAAAAACTCTCGGCAAACCGGGGCTAGAAAGAAACCTTCTCAGCCTGACAAAGGACGTCTCTGCAGAGCCCACAGCTAACATCATACTTAACGGTCAAAGACTGAAAAGGTTCCCCCTTAAGGTAAGCGACTAGACAGGGACTCCAATCTCACAGCTTCTGCTCAATATAAGATAAATTAAAAAAAAAAAAAAAAAAGACACACCCTGATGTGAAGGGAAGAAATAAAACTGCCTTTATTTGCAGACAACGTCATTGTCCATGCAGAAAATTCACTGGAATCCTCGAAAAAGCTGCTCAAACTAATTGGTGATTTAAGCAAGACTGGAGGATGCCAGCTGAATATAAAACCACCTAGTGTGTTCCTACAGCGTTGCGAGGAACAACTGGACGCTGGCATCTAAGGACAATACCATTTACAACACAGCCCCCTGGCAGCGAGCCCCCAAATTCAAGCTGTCGCCAACCTTGGTATCAGTTAGGGACCTGGCAGCACTGGGGTTCCCCAGAACTGAAAACCACACAGTGACCCACAGACCATGGGCAAGTGCCAGTGCGCTTGCTGACTTTCCCGGGGAAAAACGCCTTATTTCCAGCTTGCACTTGCAGAAAACCGCCCCATAGAAGCAACTGGCTCTTCAGGTCCCCTTCCCAGACGTACCCACGACCAGGTCCCCCTGCCCCGCCAGGCCACAGAATGCGTGGTTTAAATCCGACGTGCTGCCACTTTGGATCAACAGGCAGAGGATGGAAGCAAAGAAAACACAGGAAGCGTTTTGCGCGCAGGAATGTGGAGGAGGTGCCGAGTTTGGCTAACTTAACGGTCTGGCCGGTTAAAATAGCATTTCCTGCCTAAGTGTGAGCAGAAGCAAGGCGAGAAAACATCCAGTTGCCTACACCCAGGTCCGTCTAACGAGGCTCCCACAGCTCGAGACCCAGTCGCAGAAACACACACAGACGTTTGGTTCCTTATGAAACGAAGGCCTCTAGAAAACACCTGCAGATGGCATGTTTGAGAAAGCCCGTCAATCCACCTAAATAAAGCACCAGCCAACGTGGATCCCACGCGTTTCAGCCCAGGAGCTCGGGCCTCTGGAAAGTGCCAGAACCGCATCCCAGCGGCGTTGGTGCGGTCTCCAGCAGCCCCCGCAGCACGTAAGCAGACCATGCAGAGGAGCCAAAACGTCCTGAGGTGCAGGTGGGACACCCCTCAGACCCCCCTTCCCGCCCGGGAGCTCCCGGTGCGGCCCCCTCCTGGCCGCCCAGTCATTTCTCTTACAGAGCAGACTTCCGCTTTCCGGGGGCAGACTGGCCACGGCCGGGCTTCCCTGCGAAATCCCACGGAAGGAGGCGGCAAAGGGATTTTATTTTTAACACGAACACAAGGACAGACAGAAAAGGAGCGGCCAGGAGAGCCGAGGAGAGCGAGCAGAGGGCGGTGGCCACAGCTGCTGCGGGGGCGGACGGTGGCCAGCCTGCCGCAGAGAAGCCCAGAACAGGGGTCAAAGGCAGAAAGCCTGGGGCAGAGTCTGTCCGGGCAGCCGTCAGCCCCCAGGTCCGGTCCTCCCACAGGGCGGCCTGGTGACTGGCCTTGTCCCCACCGGATCAGAGACGGAGAGGGGACGTCCCGGAGTGAGGAGGCCCTGAACCGGGGGCGGTGGGACCACCAGGACCGAGGGGCTGAGTACGAGTCCAGACCCCGAACAGCGGGATCTCTGCTCCCTCCACGGCCTCCTCGCCTCCCGGGAGGCAGCCAGCACTCACTCGGAGACTCGACGAACCCAAGAGAAAAGGCTCACTTCCCAGTGCAGTGGCCAGAGCTCCTGGGCCCCCCGTGTGACGCTCAGAATCCCGCAGTCCTAGCCCGGCAGATGGAGGGTCCCAGGCTAGGGGTCGAACCGGAGCTGCAGCCGCCGGCCTTCGCCACAGCCACAGCAAAGCGGGATCCGAGCCGCGTCTGCGACCTACACCACAGTTCACGGCAATGCCGGATCCCTGACCCACTGAGCGAGGCCAGGGTTCGAACCCGAGTCCTCATGGATGCCAGTCGGGTTCGTTACCGCTGAGCCACGACAGGAGCTCGCCCCCTGACATCTCAAACCCTCCACCCAGCCAACCCTGAGACCTGAGGACTTGGCCTCCTCCTCTCACTTCGCCTGTCACCAAAGTCTGGTCTAGGACCGCCTGCTCGGCTGCCCGCCATCCTGCCCACTTCCGCGGAGTCGCCAGCAAACGTCTGACGACGGCACCCTTCCCCTCCTCAGGGACATGCACGGACGGCCAAGGTCAGCTCTGGGCTCCGTATCCCCGCTAGGCCCGTCTCTCCCCGTCCGAGCAGCAGGTGGCAGTCCCAGGCAATACCAGTCGGGGCTCGTGCTTCTCGTGGGGCCTCCCTGCTGTGGACAGGACCCGGGCGGGGCAGGTGCCACCGCGCCGTCGCCCAGGAGCCCGAGGAAGGAAAGGCACGGCAAGACCGGACTGCTCCCAGGGTCACGCCGCTCCTGGCCGAGGAGGGCAGGAATCAAGCCCACGCCGGCGGACTTCAGCGGCGACGAGGTTACACGGCAACCCTACCGCGGCCCCCCGCTTACCAGTGCGTGTTAAGCAGACATTAGGCTTGACACAGTGTAGTGGACTCAAGGCGGCCACAAACTCTGCTAAATCCTTCCATCAAGAAGTGAAGCCTTGGGAGTTCCCGTCGTGGCGCAGTGGTTAATGAATCCGACTAGGAACCATGAGGTTGCGGGTTCGATCCCTGCCCTTGCTCAGTGGGTTAAGGATCCGGCGTTGCCGTGAGTGTGGTGTAGGTCGCTGACGCGGCTCGGATCCTGTGTTGCTGTGGCTGTGGCGTAGGCCGGTGGCTACAGCTCCTGTTAGACCCCTAGCCTGGGAACCTCCGTATGCTGGTGTGGCCCTAAAATGACAAAAAGGCAAAAAAAAAAAAAAAAGAAGTGAAGCCTTATTTCCAGCTCCTTGAATCTTGTCTGGGCCAGCGGCTAGTTTTGTCCAATTGGATGTGGCAGAAATAAAGCCAGGCAATCTCTGAGGCTGTTAGGGTTAGGGTTAGGGTTTGGGTTTAAGGGTTAGGGTTAGGGTTAGGTTTTAGGGTTTAGGGGTTAGGGTTAGGGTCAGGGTTCCCAAACCCCTCTCAGAACAGCCCGCTTCTCAGAAGCCAGCTCCCAATAAGGGGTCCACCACCCCAAGCCCTAGAGTCACGTCCACAGAGGGAGGGACACGATGGACTTCTGGAGCGGGCCGAAAACCACCAGCTCACCCCACCCGAAAGCCCAGCCCAGAGTCCCAGGAAAATAAGACGGTTGTTGTTTTAAGTCCCTACATTTTGGGCTTGCTTTTCTCACGCAGGGATGCACGAGGGGAGAGCACCGCAGCTCTGCTTCTCGGCTAGACTGGAATTCGCTCCAAGGCCAGGAGTGGGGGGCCCAGGCCCCGCTCACTGCTGGGCAGTGCTGGCCACTAAGCACGGCCTTCAACCACCTCGCCCTTGGAGAACAAGGCGAGGCTTTGATGGATGTCCCACAGCTCCGGAAGCCGCGGCAGGACCACCGGCACCGGGTGGCGGGGCGTTCCCCCAGGCATCTTCAGAACAGGAAGACAGCGCCCCTGTCCCTCTGCGCCAGGCCCCTGCGCCCCTCCCTCATCCTGAATCAGCAAGAAGCCCCAGAAAAGTGCCCCCAGCTCTCCACGCCCCCCCAGAACACGCCATCCCTCCGCAGGCTAAGGGTTCCCAACCACGAGCCACACGGGTCCTTCCAGAAGCAGAATTCTCTCCCCCCGGGGGAGGGTGACGTCTACGCAAGACGACAGGAAAACAGCCCATAATCAGAGCTGACATAGGAGGAAGGCTGGGACGTGAGTCACTGAAAGATGGAAATAACTGCGGCCACGCGAACTGCCTTGACAACCAGGTACAGCAGCAGAGACAACGCTCGAAAGTCAAGGTGGACCCACGTGGGGCCAGGACACAGGCTGCTGGTGCCCCGGCGCCCGTCGCGCCCCCCGCCTCGAGCGGTGTCCAGCCTCGTGGGCTGAGCGCCGGCTGTGCGCTCCGGCGCAGGGCTCCCCGAGGTGAACAGGACAACGTGCAGATGGCACTCGGGTCCACCCTGACCTGTACTCTAGCGGGAGGGGGTCACCGCCTCGGGTCATCGGGCGACAGAGTCAAGGCAGGTGCGGCAAACCCTGGGGTTCTCAGCTCCCACCTGGATGAAGGCGGAGCCCCTGGAAGCTGCCAGACCCCAGGGCACAACAGCCAACGCCAGGACCCAGTGACCCAGTGGGAAGAGGGGCACAGAGTCCTCCCAGCCCCTGGACCAGACGTTCGGGTTGGGCCCGAAGCCATCAACCATTCAGCTTCCCCAGCAGCCAGGTTCTTGCTCCCACGCCTCCTTTTGGACTCGCTTTGCTCAGGTGCGAACATGCATCCTAGTGTTTGGAAACTGACACCGCCTTCAATAAAGGAAGAAATTTTAGAGAAAAAAGGAAAAGTGTAATGCTGAACGAGGAGGCAAATCAACAAGGTGAAACACCTGCAGGAAAAACAACGCGCAGGAAGCTGATGGCTCAGGCACAGCCCACTCAGCAGAACCAGCATTTGCGCGGGGCTGTCGAGTCTACACACATCTTAAATGCTTGCAAACACTTCGAATTTGAGACAGTCTTTTAAATGTTGTTATTTGTTCATTTGTAATGTTTCATTACATCTTTTTTTTTATTTCATTTTAGGGCCTCACCTGCGGCATATGGAGGTTCCCAGGCTAGGGGTCGAGTCTGAGCTCCAGCTGCCGGCCTTTGCCACAGCCACAGCAACGCCAGATCCGAGCCACATCTGCGACCTACACCACAGCTCACGGCAAACCCGGATCCTTAACCCATTGAGCGAGGCCAAGGATCAAACCCACATCCTCGTGGATACTAGTCAGATTCATTTCTTCTGAGCCACAACAGGAACTCCTCATTATGTCTTTTTTAATGTCCCACTTTTCTCTTTCGTTATTTTATCTTTTCCGTCAAAATCGCCTTACGGCCAATTCGTTATGCAGAGAAAGTGCAGCCACACACCTGAAATCGCATATACGAGCTCTCGCCCCAGCTGCTGGCGGGCCAGTCCCCTGGAGCGGAGCGAGCCCATGCCGCCATCTCCTGAGTCGTCCCCAGACCTCGAATCTTCACCACAGTGTCATAAGTGAAAATGACGCATGGGTTAATGGAACAGCCTGCACTAGCCCAAAGGGAAAGTCTTGCCTTGATCAGGAAAATCAATCAATCCACTTTTACACTTTCTGCTTTCAGTCATTACTAGAATGTTCACTTACCAATGCAAATTGCAAGGAAATCTATTCTCATTAAGGCTTTCTCTTTCCTAGAGTTTTTCTTATCAAGCCATCAAGGGGTATCGGCTAGAACAGGTGACAGGGAAAAGCGAGCCCCAGAGAATGCAATCAAGCCCGTTTAATTAAGTCGTGTGCAGGGCGCCCAAGGAAATAACAGGGTGACTTCTCTAAAATATTACAGCTTCACGGGGGACCAGTCTCTGTCAAAGGTAAACATCCAGTTCAAAGCAGAGCAGAGCCACTCACCATCCTTACTGCCTTTAAAAAGCCCGGGGAACCGAACCTGGCTACCTGGAAAGTACAAGGAAGACGGAGGAGTGAAATCCTCCTCGCAGTCGCCCTGCCAGGGGCACAGAGGCGGATGCCCCCGGGGGATGCTGACAGGTGACATCAGAGCGGAGGCTGTGCCAAAGCCAGTGCCGCCCTCACGTTACACCCCCCCCCCCCCGCATGCTGCTGGCATCTGAAATGACGGCGACTGTCACAGGAGCCGGCTGCGAGGGCTTCCCGCCCACAGACCCTGGGCCGTCGCATCGCAGCCTGGCAGCGATTCCAGGTCAAAAGCGGTTTTGATTTTGTGCCGGAAGGAGATGCCCACGTCGCAGTTTACGTGCTGTCCGCAGGGTTACTCCAGGTCCCACCGCAGGCGCCAGGGCGACTCGCCTCCTGACCCCACGCGGACGAAGCGCCGGGACCACCAGTGCGGCAGGGGACAACTGAGCCTTGGTAATAACCTGCCACTTCTCCGGGGTCAAGGGGCACCACCCGGCCACCAGGACCAGAGTCCCGTCCGTGGCCAGCACGCCCCTGCCTCCTGCCCACAGTAAACTCTCTGCCCGGAGGTCTCTGTCCCTTTGGGGCCCTTGACGCCTGTATTTGTAGGGGCAGCCGGAACAAAGTGAGGTGACAACAGACATTTACTGCTTCTCGGCCTCGGGGCTGCGAGTCCAAGGTGGAGGTGTGGGGAGGGTGGGTTCCGTGCGGGGTCTGCCCGCCAGGAGAGGCCCCGCTGCAGGCCCTCCCACGGCTGGTGGACGGCCGCCTTCACGTTCACGTGGCCTTCTCCGTCTGTGCACGTCCGTCTCCAAATACCCCTTCTTAGAAGAACACAGGTCACTCTGGATCAGGGACCACCCTAAGGGCTCATTTCCCTTAATCTGCCTCTTTAAAGGCCTTCTCTTAGATATGCTCACATTCTTGTGTGTGTGTGTGTGTGTGTGTGTGGGTGTTCTGCCATTTTTTTTATTCCGATGTTGAAGTACTTGATGTTCTCTTAATTTTACTGGGGTTGAGTTGACTTACAGTGTTGTGTTAGTTGCAGGTGCGCAGCGAAGTACTCGGTCACACACACACACACACGTCACTACAGACTATGGAGCAGATTTCCTGCGCCACACAGTGGGGTCCTGCGAACCGTCTGACCCACGCGGTAGCGTGTCTGTGTCAGTCCCATCCCTCCGATTCCCCCCTCCGCCCCCACGGACTCGCCTGCAGTAACCGTAAGGCTGGTTCGGAAACGCAGCCAAGCACATTCTGAGGTTAGGACCCCAGGACTTGAATCTGGGCCGCCGGCTGGAGTGAACGGGCCGAGACCATCGCTTTGCGCTGCAGGGAAATCACGGCACAGAGGGAACCCCAAAGCCTTACACCACCAAAAGGGCCAACTCCGGGCTGGGGAGGACCACAAGGATGGGAGCCCGGACAACTCGAGGGAAAAGCTTTCCCCAGGTGCCCATCAAGGCTGCGTCTGAGCTCTGGGTGCAGGTGGCTGGGCCTCGGGTGGAACTACATCTGAGCTCTGGGTGCAGGTGGCTGGGCCTCGGGTGGAACTACGAGGCAGGCACCTGTTGGAGTCGGCGTGGTCCCAAGGGAAGGACCAGCCAGACGGATGCAGAAGAATACAGAATAAGTTACAGGAAGGGGTGGAGGACCTGATGAAGTGTTTTCAGAGCCAAGCCGGAAGGAACTGCAAAGTCTTAGTAGAGCCAAAGAAATGCAAAATAGCACCAAGCGACTGAGGAAATGGGCTATAAACTTCCTTACAAGCTAGGACTGCAGATTCAAGGCCTTAAGGACCCCCCCAGGCTTCTGTAAGGGAGCAGGGCCCTGGGCTGCAGGGGCAGCTGGACCCAGCCTCGTAAGTCAGGGAGGGCTGGTCAGAGAGAGGGAGCCACACACGGGTGAAAACACGAGTCGTGGTCCCAGCCCCCTGGCGGATGGACAACCCCAGCCTGAGACTCGGGGCCGCACTGCCTGGCCGGTCTGATGCCTTCACTCCAGGAAGCCCTGAAGTGGAGCAACCGAGGAGTTCTCGCTGTGGCACAGCGGGTTAATGACCAACCTGATCTGTGTCCAGTGTGGTCCCCGGCCTGGCACAGCGGGTTAAGGATCGGGCACCGCCACAGCCGTGGTGTAGGTCACAGCCATGACTCCCTCGCCTGGGAACTTCCATCTAAGTCCATATGCTGGGGGTGGGGGGGCAAAAGAAAGACAGGCGGAGGGAGGGAAGAGACCAAAGCACCTAACTAGTATTGAAGCGGGAGCTGGACGGGTCCCAGGCTGAGTAAGTGGAGTCTGTCCCCCGTGGACAGATAACCTCAAGCTAAAGATGGCG